>CP135535.1:7964501-8120376 GCA_032402905.1 Khaya senegalensis
CTTACATGAAATAGAAGTTGTGAAGTTGTTGTATAGTTTGTTGGTATGTAACGTATTTAAGTCAAATACCTTACCATATTCATCTAAACTAATTATTTATAATATTATGTCTAAAAAATTTTATACAAACTTATGATATGTTATATGTTCATAACCAACAACATTTATTTCATTATTGAATCTGAACAATCATAATTTGTCCGAATTTTCTTGAATTATTAACTAAATTATAATATTTATAGAGGTTTAATTTTTTAAACGTTACAATTAATTATAAATAAATTTTAAAATAGAATTTAGTTATAATTCATTAGATATAATATACATGTAATTTTTTTAATTTTTATATTATTTATTTTAAATTTAATATTCATATTTTAAATTTTTTTATATTATATATTTTAAATTTTAAATTAATCATTTTAAATTTAAATTTAATTATTTTAAATTATATATTAATTATATTTTTTATCTTTTAATTAAATTTTATGTTAAATAACAAGAGATACGTCAGACAAGATGTAACTTAGACCAATTCCTTAACTTACATTCATACATTATACTTATTACATATACGAAGGTATAGTATTTTAATAATAACATTTAATAGATACATATGCTATAGTTTTACAATTAGTTATAACTTGAACATCTTTTTTGATGGAGATAATTTTATGAATTATATATTACAATACAAAATTGATTCTTAGTATTGTAAAACTACCTACCAAGACCCATTCCATGGAAAATTGATTGAAAACTACCCTTAATTATTGTACAAATTGAGGTGTGATGGATGATGGTGGCAAGACAAGGGACTTATATGATATAAATGGATATATTATATCTTTATTTGTGAAAAATAAGACTTTAAGGATGTAGACGTTATTAAGTTATTATTATTTTATTTAAAATCGAGCAATAAAATCTGTCTTTAAGTTGTTATATTTTCACAACGAATGATTGTTTGTCCATTGTAACAAATATGTCCCTAATCCCACTTGAAATAATTGAATTAGTGTTAAATTGTACGCTCAAAATTCAATATTATTCCTAAGAGACACTTAGGGACCTATTTGCTCTACTTTAAATAACTATGTATAAATTTATAATAATATTGAAATATAGGATACGAGATGTTATTTTTTATTTAAAAATTTAACCGGGTTTAGGGTTTAGACACAAAATACAACCAAAAATTGCCGGCTTCCGGGTTTATCCGTCGCTGGGATTTTGTCTCCAGGTACAGAGACGAAAGTCCCACTACTGTGACAGCATGAAGTTCGCCGTTAAGGCGCTGAGCAGCGGAGGAGGACGGGCAGGGTTACTCCAGCTGGGCAACTGCCCGAGCCCTATCGAGACGCCTTCTCTTCTCATTTCTACCCGGAAAGGCCTGCCCCTGTTTATATCCCCTGACTTGCTTCCTTCGCTTCCTTCCCCTGATTCTTATCTTCTCCAGTTCAGTCCGATGCATTTGTGAGTTCATACTGAAATACCCATTTGTTCTTTTGAAAGAGCTTATATTTACAAGTGCGTATGAAGTGTTTGCGTTTTTTCTTGTGAGAAATATAGTTGATCATTGCATTTGCATGTAGTGCCCACTTGATCTAACTGTTTTTTTTGGGAGAGTAGTTATACATACATGCGTGTGGTGTAATCGTAGTTGCAGGGGAAGTTTCTCTCATAGCGGCTGGTTGGGAATTTGTCTCCAAATTTCAATAGTTAGGTAATGGTTAATAGGGAAATGCATATTTTTTCACTCGTGAGGAGGAGTTTGGGCTGATGCATTTATTGAAGTAGTTGAGTCTCGCATTGGAAACAATAGTGAACAAGTGAAAGGCTTATGTGCCTGTTTGGCTTGTAATTTGTTGGCACTAACTTTTGAATTATGATGGTGTTTAGTTATATATCAAGTCATATCAGTGGATGAGCTCGCTAAAGCATCCTTGGGACCTTTATCCCAAATAGAGGCATGTGTTGGACTGGCCTCATTAATTTATTTTTCAGCCATTTTAATATTGAATATGGGTTTTAGGAGCTTAGTTTGAGTCGTTCTTTTCCTTTCGTTCTTTGAAGATATTGTATGATGTCAAATGTTGTCAAAAGATTGCTTCTTTATTTTTCAGTGGTGTACAGTGGCTATGTTTCTTCACATAATCATAAATATTTCATTATTTGGCTGGAATATATTTTATTTTTTCTCCTTTCTTCTGTCAGAAGCGTATTTCCTAATGTTTTATTGTTCTCATTCTTAGCACTTCTTTATTGTGAAGATTATTGGGTTCTTCTTCTTTTGGTTTTTGTTTTTGTTCTGTTTCTTTTCTTTTCTCTTTTTAAAATAAAGAAACTTAGGGACATAATAATTTTCCATATATATATATAGAGAGAGAGAGAGGTATAATTATCAGTTGGATGACCTTTGTTTTTTCATTTAAACACGCAGCTTGGAAGGCCCTTCACTAAAAACAATATCAAGTATTGGAGGACTCCACCAGATGCTTGGTCTGCATGAATATGGATTTGCAGCTGTACCAAGGGATTCTATTCAAAGCCTTCCAGAATTTGGTAGCACTAATAAAATTGGAGCATCTTTTGAGACACCTTGTGGTCGCTATTTGGTACTATAATCTCACTTCCATCCTTTCATTTTCTTATTTTTTCTGTAATATCACTTTTTCTAAGTAATTTGACTTTATAATATGCTTGCAGATTAAGCCTATAGAATACATGGAAATGATTACTTCCATGAGGCCAAACCTATGGGCCACTTTGGCTGATGAGGTACCTGCATGGGTATCGGATAAAAGGAACAGGATCTCAGTGGATCGAACTTTGAAGTGGCTTGATGAATGCATTGCATTGAATCTGGTAAAATTCATTCCTGAGTTAGCTTTTGGCATTGATAATTATTATTATCTGACATCTATAATGATGATAAAGCAAAAGCGATGCAATTTTCTAATCAAAATAAATTGGTTTTTGTTTTGCCAGATCCTTTATTCTGGTGATTCAAAATGGTAGATAATATTTTTCAAGAGCAAACTTAGAGAGCTAGTAACCATTTAACTGCTATAGTGTCCAAAATATTTGATATCAAACAGCTACTCCTCAACGAGGGGGCATATCAATGCCTTTATTTGGGAGACATATTTAATGTAACTGTAATATTTTTCCTGATTTGTCAATTGTGAATAGATTATAAGATTATTAATCAGACCAAAAGATTCTAGGCTGACTGCTGAGATTTTAGTATATTTATTGTCAATTAATCATTTTTTTAATTTAAGCAATAATCATTATTTCCAAATAACTGATGAGTGAACTGTGTAAATACTCTCTTTCCAGTAATCATTCATGTGCATGTGTATTAACTCACAAAATGAGTTTAGGCAGGAGGAGCTGTTTTTGGATCCGTTGTTGGTGGGTCTAGTATTGAAGAACGGCAACGATGTGCCCAATGGGTAGCCATGAGAAATGTATCAGGTATTTGCTCACATGGTATCTTCTTTATGTCACAGAAACAGTAAGTACATTTACATTGATGGGAAGATAAATTATGTAGGTTACTGGATTGGAGGCTTTGGGCTTGGAGAGAGCATGGAGGAGCGTCCTTCTCTCCTGAATGCTGTGACAGTAAGTCACGTTTCCCTTAATATGGAAGCTTCAAGTTTTCCCTTTGTTTGGCCAGTAAATTGCATTACTTGAAATAGAACAATATGTGTCATTGGTGATGCATTTATACTGAAAAATTGTCACATCGTATTTGATGATGAAGATGGTGCCTTCTCTCTACTTCTGTTATTTGGGTTTGATAGCAAGACCCTCTTTTTTCCCTGTGCTTATGTATCTATTTCAAGCTGGCAGCGTTAGGAAATATTGATGTTTGTGCCACTTCTTATTTGGTTTCATTTAGATATTGAGAGCATTTGTGTAATCCTTATATGTGATAGTTTGATGAAACCGGTTTTGAACTAATTTCTTTGGCTCCCTTACCCATCTTACTTCATATAATGACTACTTGGGCATGAGATCAGTTTGTAGACTATTCCAGTAGATCCTTTTGTTTGTGTACTATTGCAGGAATACTAGAGGTCCAGTGGTGGAGTATTTAAGTGATAGTTTATCAAGGAATAATCCTGTTGCCTATTTTCTGTTTCCCTTTTCTGGTGCTGGTGGGGTTGTGGTAAATGCTAAATAAATAGTTAATTAAAAAAGTAAGACCATATATTAAATTCACAGGAAATGTAGATCTAAACTTAAAAAATGATTACAATTGAGAGATTAACAATCTAATCTCTACATATTATCAGGAGCTTTATCGCAAAAGACCATTCACAATGTAGAATTGGTTGCCTTATGCTTGAGGCATTGTCACATAGATTGTTTACTTGAGACATAATAACCATAAGTCAGCCATGTTTTCCTTGTGATTTTCAATCATTCCATTCCTTGTAGAGCCCTTATTGAACTTTTGTCCATCAGTTTTAGGGATTTTTTAACTGTATCAAAGTGAAAAATATTATGCTTTCCTTGATGATTTCCATTCTCTAATGGAACTACCAAATGCTCAGGATAATTTACCAGAGGAAAAGCCACGCCTGATCTGTGGACTTGGGTTGCCAGGTATTTGGTTCACCATTTCTATTCTTTGATTTGTTATTGGTATATTTTTGTGTCAAGGACATGCAAAATCTTACTTTAGTTGCTTGTGAAAATTTTGTTTTGATGTGACAGCAATATTTTTCATTAAGGTATGTTCACTGTTTTCTCTTCATTGCTCCATCTAGACCATGGAAAACATCTTCCAAGTGAAAATATTTATGGTGAAAGCAATTCATTGAGAAAATGATTTGTTTTCTAATGCTTCAAAAAGATCCAAAACTTCTTCTGCAGAGAAAATGAAAAGAGGAAAAAACTTGATTTCTGTCATTTTCTTTTGCTAAAATAAAGTGATCATCCTTTCCATCAGCCATAGTCTTTTGTTATTTCAGACACTGGAAAACATGAAACTTTTTCCTGCAAGTTGTTTTTAATAAAATGCCTGACTTGATTTCAGCCAATTTCTTAGGAAAAATGTTAAATTTTACTCGAATCTCTTATTAGAGTTATTTCACAGTTTAAATACAAAATGTTTTCATGGGGGGTACTCTCATATACAACTTAAGGCAAGGTAATTTTGGAATTTTTATATTGGTAAATAAACGTCTTGGCTACTGTTGAATGCCCTTAGATTTTTTCTCTTTTAATATGAATTTGCAGTTGCTTATCAAAAAGAATAAAATTTGTCTTGACATCTTACAGAGGAGGTCTTGCAGGGTGTTGCTGCAGGAGTGGACCTCTTTGAGTCTGAGTATGTTTTGAATTATGTTTCATCATCTGAGATTTCCCTCTGACAAGAATCTGTCACTTAAAAACCATCAATTTTTCATAATTTTTTGCAGTTATATTTACCATCTTACAATAGGAGGCTTTGCACTTGTCTTTCCACTGGACCTAATGGAGAAAAATGTGTGTGATTATCAATCCAGTGATGAAGGAAGTGACAGGACAAAGATTAATTTAAGAGCAGCTGCATACAGGTGAATGATTTTGATCAGTATCTTAACCTGTGAGCTGTATTTTATATTTTGTGGATTTTAACTAATTTTTTTTTTCTTTCCTTGTTAAAATGTATTTTCTTTTCAAGTAAAAGGATTTAAATCTTTCTTGATATTTTCCACAATTTAAATATTGGGTATTTTGTGTGAAAACTCAATATATTAATTCAGTTATACCCCTGGTAATTTGTGTCTCATAGCAAACATGAGTCTTTTTCCCCCTCCAATACACTAGATATTTTGAGTTTATATTTTCTTCTCAATGCAATATAAAGGCTGAATTAATTTAAAGACTTTTGATTACCATTTGTTTATATATGATTTCATCAAAATCAGTGTAAAGCAAGATGCTTTATTTTAATTGCCAGATATTATTACAAAAATCAAAATCTTTCTATTGTATTTAACAAGATTAGCATGACTGATCTTTGTGAATATATCTTGTTCCAGGAAAGACACAATGCCTCTAGTTGAAAATTGTAGCTGCTATACATGCCAGAATCATACCAAAGCATACATCAATCACCTTCTCAACGTTCACGAAATGTTGGCCCAGATTCTACTAGAAATGTATTAATTCCTTTGCTCTGAGTAGTAACAATAAAGGTAATCTTTTAAATAGTTATAAAATAGTAATAATCAAGAGTTTTCTTTCACATGCAGACATAATACTCACCATTATCTGGGCTTTTTCCAATCAATAAGAGAAGCCATAAAGGATGGAAAATTTGAACACTTTCAAATGAAGTTTGTTCAAAATCGGCGTAATCATCTTGCCGAAAATGTGGTAAGCTATTGACCTGCCCTTTTTGTATCAAGTTATTAGTTTGAAGACATATTGTGGTAAAGAATAGAAACTAAACTAAAAGAATAGAAAATTAAACTAATTGATATACATATTTTTAATTAAATTTTCCATGAAATCACCGTTTTCATTTTTCTTTTAACCTATAACTACTTTAGGCATTCCATAATGCTATTTATTCTAGCTAAATCTTGAGACGTGGTAAGTGGTTTCAGACTAAAGGAAAGAAAGAGATTAAGCTCCTGGGAGAAAGTAGTCACTGCAATGAAGAGAGTTCTAGCAGGCCTAGCGCACCCCAGGATCAGAGTGTCATTGAAGTTTGAGCCTCTATGCAGCAGAGGATATTATGGGTGAGCTCTATAAAATCAATGCGCCCAGAAAGGACTGGAGAGGAGCCATGCACAGTTAGGACATAGCAGATCGTTTCCCACAAGCAGTGAAAGTTCATCTGCCATCTTTCACCTCCTCCGCCACCATAGACTTTCTAGCCGTGTCTTCCTCCCTGTATATGCACCTTCAATTTTCGATTTGGGAATACAAAAATCTGATTTTGTGTTGGGAAAGTTGAATTCCTTACTCTCAATCCCGACCATTGTTTTCTAACTGATGTTGCATTTACATAAGATTATTGGATCTTTTGAAATTATAATTTTGATTCTTTCATATGTTTGAATTCTTGAACCCAAAAATCATCCCCATCAATGTAGAAATGATGATAATCAGAAAGCACAACCCAGAGCGATCGCCAATGCAATCTACAGAACTTCATATTTCCACAAAGATTTCTACTGCCATCGACCTGAAGATTTTGCTTCAAAGCATGAAGTGGGTGGGTGTAAAACTTGCTAACAATGGTTAAAGAAAGAGCTGAAAACTATACAGTGGAAGCCGAAGACATCTGGAACAAATATGATAAGATCTTCCCGTAGGCAACTGTAAAAAAGTTCAGCAAGATTTCCAGTTAATTTCTTGTGACATTATTGAGTGTCTTTGCTTGTGCTCGTAAATGCAGGACTTAACAGATAAGCTTTACCACGAAATTGCAACTTCAACAACATGCCCTTGGTATTTCTTGGCAACAAGAACCGCTTATTTCTGTTTATGCGATGCGCGGAGATCATGTCAGAAACTAACCTCTTTGGATCCAGATATATCGTGCAGAGTAAACGTTGTCCGAGGAGAGCCTTCTTCCACATTTTGAAGGTTGCAAGGAAGCTCCAATTCACACAATTCGTGCACACTGGAAGCTCCAACGCTCATAGTTTCGAGTTTCTAGCAGCTATTTCTATACTGCTGTGCTATGTCAAAAGTAATGCCAAGGCTTGAAACAGTTATCGTCATCACCACTACAGTAGACATTCTTGTCTTTTTTCCTTTAAATCCTCGTGGATGAAGCGCACGGACATTGATTCCAGTGGACAATTGTGCAGTCTCCTGGAATTGTGTGTTTTGATTTGGCAAACGACGTTGTATAATATAAACTTTTTCACTAGCAAATTTTTTATTATTTAAAAATTATAAGATAAATAATAATAATACAAATAAATATTAAAAAAAAAAGAGCGAAAATCATCTATATACATTTATACATGTATAAAAAACAACTAAATATTATCGTCGTAATAATAAAAATAATATCATCATCATCATCCACATACAACTAGTTCTTCTATACTAAAAGAGAAAGAACACTTTTCTTTTCCTAAAAAAATGTTTATTTAATATGTATGTGTTATATCTAAATTCTATGAGAACATTTTGTAGGTTTTGGCTGAAATCACAATTTGTCTTACTCCTCCAATTGGTGCAAGAATGGCTATCCCAACCCCTACAATGATTGATATCTGCAATCACAAAGAAAATTATCAGAAATAAAAGTGATAAATTAGTGCAAATATATATATATATATATATATATATATATATATTAATGTATAAACAAATTGGCATACCCAACATCCAATCCAGTGAAGGCTGAACAACTTGGGTTTTTTCACCATAACCCACATAATGCAAGGAAGCTGCATCCAATACATCAATTTATTTATTTATTTGCTAATAATTTATTTAAATAGAGCATAAAAAGAATTATTTACATAATAATATAAATAAAATAGTGAAACTTACAAAGTATGATGTTGAAGAAAATACAAGTCCACCAAAGAACCCTAGCAATCCTCCAAAAAATGGAATGCAGATTCCAATAAATGCTGTCAAAACTGCCACCATGATTCACAAAAATAGATGCATAATGTTAGTGAAAAATAAAAAAGGGATTGTTATGTAAACGTGAATACATTTTGTATATGTACTTACGAACGTATGAACTACGAGCAAAGAACCGAAGAGTCTGTCCAGGAGTGAAGTGCATCTGTTGCACCAAGTATGATTCTATCAAATCGAAGACTGGCATGGCAAAAACCTGAAGATAATTGAAACCCATGATTATGTATTGTTTCTTCAATGTGTAGAGAATCAATTTGCAAATATATTTCTTGGTGGAATTCAGAAATATTTTACCTGATAACTTCCTACAACATGGATGAATACCATGATATTAGCAGCGGCAATAAGCCAGCGAGGAGTTCTGAGAGAAATGAGAACATCATCTTCAACAAAAGGGCCAAAAGCCCAGTAGCCAGAGATTGCAACGGTGAGATAGCATAATGCAACAATGAGATAAGCAACAATGACCCCTTTCCACATAGGTTTTTTGGAAGGAACTTCTGGGGTTGATGGAATTGTGGCCTGAATTTCAAGAACAACACTGTGTCCTGCAAAGGCAAATGCTATTGTTCCGATTCCGTTCAAGGCGTCGAAGAACCTTCCGACCTCCGTGTGAGATCGAACGCCGTATCTTTCTGGAAGCTGATCGGTTCCTCTCTTTATTGATGCTACAAAAGCCAACATCGAATAGCTGTAACGATGCACCAAAACAAGTTAATAATTGTATGGAAAAGGTGTGGACATATAGTTTCCTAGAAAAGTGACAGAAAATTTTCAGACAATAGTATTTAAGTTGTTTATCAAAAGAAATCCTAAATAGAAGAAGATTATTCATCCAAAAACTGATAGGAAGATGGAAATAATTACCCGATAGACATGATAGCAGCAAGGAGGGAAACTCCTTTTAGAGAATTGAAATTGGGAGTTTGAGAGAGAACAAGATGCACACAAGCAAAGATTATGATAAAATAAGTAAGTCTAGATCCATGAAAATGTGGATCAATCAACTCGACAAATTTCATCAACGATTTTCCTCCTGTCACCATGTAAACTATATTTGTTGCAATCTGAACCAGCATTTGTTGAGGCATTACAAGCCAATATCCAAATCTTGGCCCAAAAACATGCGCTCCCAGTTCTGGATATCGATCAAATCGCACTCCAGGCACAACTTCATGTAATTCAACAAGTTGCCACAACGAATAAAAAGTGATTGCCCACGAACCAAGTAGTGTAGCAATTCCAGGGATCCTAGAAAAGTTGTTAGGATAAGTGATTATTACAAAAGCACTCTTGAAACTTAATTTGTTGTTGGATTATGATAAATAATAATGTACATACCATCCAAGTTGTGAAAGAGCAAAGGGTAAGCCTAAAATTCCAGCTCCAACCATCGCTGTTACATTATGAAAAGCTGAATACCACCATTTGGCTTCTCTTGAAGCTGTAATGGGCAGCCAGTTATTCAGATCTTTTCCTTCTGGCTGCGTAGTTCCACTCTCAATATTTACCTGAAAGCAAAATTTCGCCACACAGCTTTCAGCATCTATTCATCATTCTGAGAGAATATACATACACAAACCCTAGCTTCTGAAACAAAGAGAGATAGAGAAAGAAACTTACATTATCAACCATCGTAGCTAGCCCTCTGGTTTTTCAGCTTTTCTTCTTCTTGTTTCACCTGCGCTCGAACTTGAATCTCTTATGGGTGTAATTCAAATAGTCAAAAACCTGAAAACCCTAGCTTATTGGTACTTAAAGATCCTAATATTCTGGTGGGTCTTGAATTGGTCAAGGAAGAATTCAACTGTACACAAGAAATCAATGGATATATATATATATATATATATATATATACAGAAAATATTTCATCCACATTGTAAATCAAACAAGGATTAGGAATACTGATATGAAGAAAGCTGAGAGAAGTCAAAATCATTGAGGAATTACACCTGTAAAATATTGCATTGTGAGTATTTGACTAATACTCAAATTGTGGTTATTGAATCAGTCACGTAGTCAATCTCAGCCAAGTGAAATTTTACAATAAAGGAAATTCTAAAATAAAAAAAATCAATAGATTTCCCATATTACTTGAATTCAACTTTCTATTTACTATAATAGATTAATGAAAAGTATTTGATAAATACAAACGATTTAGAAATTTTAATAAAATTTATAAATTAATTTTATATTTTACGATATAAATTAAAAAATATTTATTATTAATTATAATACGTGTCAATATTTATTTAAATCAAAAAAATTAAAAATTAAAAAAAAAATTAATTTATAAAAATTATAATTTATTTTTTTTCAATTTTTTATATTTTTTTTTATAATAACATCGATGTATGCACAAATGCGAGGTTTTTTAGATAATCACACATAAAATTTATTTAAAATAAATTTTACATTAATAAATTTATTTCTCTTTTTCTTTGCAATATTTGTGGGTGTACAAAGACAAGAGTTTCACAAGATAATCACACAGGAATTTTTTTTTGATAAATACTGATAACTCTCAGATGGAGTATTAGAACCAAAAAAATCTATTAGGCAATGAACTATTGGTTCTAAGCCATTTTAAGCCTGATTTAATTATAGGTTAAAAAGATATTAGTTCCTAAGCAATGCGGGGAATTGTTATGGTTATTATTAATTTCTTTAATAGATAAAAAAAAGGCCCAACAGAATTTGGCGGCAATCCAACTAGGAGGTCAATCACATGTAGACACGTGTCAGTTTTATAACTACCGACCTTCCCGCCACTTATTGCACTGCACGTCTGCAACTGCAACAATGTCGTTGAAGATTTTCTTGTCTTCCTGTCGTTCTTAAGACAATCTTCAACTTCCTACCAGTTTCTGTTTTTCTAGAGCAATGGAAGTGACATGATGAGGAGTTCTTGACTGTGTCAGCAGCAGATATTAATTTTATAAAAATTAAATAAAATAGAATAAAATAAACCACCATTTTGCAATAACTAGAAAATCCATGGCTGCTCGCAAATTTAGATCCGGAAATCGCGCTCTTTCTTAGCTTTGTTACACACGGAACACACAATCCAATTACGAATTTTGAACAAAATTGAAGAAAAATTAATACTTACTTTCTTTTTTTTTTTTTTCTCTCTAATTTCCATTCATGTCCTCCCAATCTTCCAAGCACTTGTCTCTACAAAGTAAAGGAAAATAAAATTTTCTTGATTGGAAGAACGAGGCAGAAAAAAGCTCATCAGCCCTGGAAGGCCGGCCAGGATTCCTGCATTTTAGAACATTTGGGTTCATAATTTCATTAACAACTGTTTGTTCTGTGTGGGATTTCTGGTTTTGGTTTTCAATTTTTCTTAAAACGAAAAATTCTGCAAGGTTTTGTTTTCCTTTTATATTGTTGGTTACCGGGATCTTTTTATTATTAGTACAAAGCTTTTGAGCATTGATTTGTTTACCACCCTTTTGCCTAAAAGGAGATCAAAATCTAGTAATGATTGGAATTTTTTTGAAATTTGGAGAACCCAGATTCAGAAATTCCCAATTGAAATGGAAAGTTGCCCTTTTGCTTAATGTTAAAATCATTGCAAAGGGTGGCTTGTAATATATATTTTTCCTTTCTTTTTGAAAAAAAAAAACACCCATCTTTGGCAACAAGGAATTGTTGAAAGGAGATTATGGGCTGCATTTGCTCAAAAGGAGCTTCACCCGATGATGAAATTCATGAAATTGACAGACATAAGCCGTTGAATATTTCATCTGTTCAGTTGATTGCACCAGCTCCTTCATTGAAAGAGGATTTTGTGGTGAAAGTATGCGGAAATGAAGGATCAGTTCGCCCTGGATTAAGTTCTAACGGGAATTCGGGTTCTGTAACTGTTCCATTGGATGAAGGGGAGAAGACGAAGACCGTGATTGTAGAAAGGCCTAGGAGAAATCATCATCAAAGATGTGCTACAATGGATCCGGGAACAACCATTGTAGCCGTTGGATTGCAACCCCAGATGTCTAGAATAGTTTGCTTGCCAGTTGGGCCTGAAGGAGATCAAAATGTTGCCGGTTGGCCATCGTGGTTGACTTCAGTTGCCGGTGAAGCTATCAAAGGATGGCTGCCTCGACGCGCAGACTCCTTTGAGAAGATAGACAAAGTTAGTTCTCCTTATTCCTTCCTTTCTTTGTTTTCAGATTTATTACTAGTTTAGTTCATGCGTTCCTTTCTATGAACCTAAGAGACTCAAAAGAATTTTCCAAATGGTATGATAATTGGCAGATTGGACAAGGAACTTATAGTAGTGTATATAAAGCTCGTGACCTTGAAACTGGTAAAATTGTTGCATTAAAGAAGGTGCGGTTTGTGAATATGGATCCAGAAAGTGTTCGTTTTATGGCGAGAGAAATCCATATTTTGCGTAAACTTGACCATCCAAATGTCATGAAGCTTGAGGGTCTTGTTACTTCAAGGATGTCAGGCAGCTTGTACCTCGTCTTTGAATACATGGAGCATGACCTTGCTGGGCTGGCAACAAGACCGGGCAACAAGTTCACTGAATCACAGGTAGTTGCTGTTCGATTGATTTAGATGTTTTAAGGGACCAAATGTGATAATATTTGGATGATGTTTGTCTTATATTGGAATTTGGGTTGCAGATCAAATGTTATATGCAACAGTTGTTTCGAGGACTTGAACACTGCCATAGTCGTGGTGTCTTGCACCGAGACATTAAGGGTTCAAATCTTTTGATAAACAATGAAGGAGTTCTTAAGATTGGAGACTTTGGTCTGGCAACATTATACGAACCTGATCAAAATCATCCACTAACAAGTCGTGTCGTGACTTTGTGGTATAGGGCACCGGAGCTTTTGCTTGGTGCTACACAATATGGAACTGCTATAGATATGTGGAGTGCCGGTTGCATCCTTGCAGAATTGTTTGCTGGGAAGCCTATTATGCCTGGAAGAACAGAGGTATTCTCACTCCATTATTTTTTAAATCATCTCATGAATTTTTTTATAACGGAATGTATCAGTCATCTGATTATAACAATGTCATACTCCATTTATTCACAGGTGGAGCAAATGCATAAAATATTTAAGCTCTGTGGTTCACCCTCTGAGGATTACTGGCGGAAAACAAAATTTGAAACTACATTCAAACCTCAACAACCTTACAAGCGTCGTGTTTCAGAGACATATAGAAACTTTCCTGGTTCAGCTTTGGCTTTGGTTGAGAAACTTCTAGCGATTGAACCTGAGGTTCGAGGATCTGCTGCTTCGGCCCTGAGAAATGAGGTACTTGTGATTATGCTTGTTCATATATTAGATCAAATGATCACAAGTGTCATTAACATCATCTTCATATTTAATTGGAATTGGACCAAATTGCATCGAATTACATATTGTAGCTTCTAGAATCCTAAAATGTTTGTATGGATATTCTTCTTAAATTTTGAGTGCAATTTTTCAGTTCTTCACAACGGAGCCTCTCCCTAGTGATCCATCAAGATTGCCAAAATATCCTCCGAGCAAGGAACTAGATGCCAAGCTTCGCGATGAGGAAGCAAGGAGGTATGCTTTTCAGAAATGTTTGTTTTTGTATATATACATCTGCATAACGAGGGCATTTATACATACGCATTCTTCGCTGTAATTTTAGGCGAAAGGCAGATGCAGTGCAAGGTCCTGGACCTGAATCCGTTAGACGGGGTTCAAGAAATTTTGATGCAGTTAGAACTCCGGAGTTCGTCGCTTCTGGAAAATCGAAAACAAGCAGCATCAGCCACAAGTTCATTAACCAGGACGACAGCGTGTCTGGCTTCCGAATTGAGCCGCCTAGAGGAGCAACGCAGAGTAGATCCTCTCAGTCTAGTACAGTGGTTCACCCCAGTGCAACGTGGAATAGGAATGCGAGCTCTACAAGAAATAATCCCGAGTTGAGGACGCAGAGATCTCACATGCCTCAGCAGGCAGCAGACTTCTCTAATAATCCTCAGAGAAAAGAGGATAGAGTTTTCATCAGAGAACCTGCTATGGTAAAAAATTAACTCTATTTCTTCTCTCTTCTCCTTCATTATTATACACAAAAAAAAGGGGGAAAGAAAATCAAGAAGCTGAAACTTGAACATGGAACCTAATAAAACTTCATTGCATTTGTGTTATTCCAGGGGTATGTGCCAAAGAAAAACAGGATTCACTACTCTGGACCATTGATGCCACCGGGAGGAAACATGGAAGACATACTAAAAGAGCACGAGAGACAAATCCAACATGCTGTTCGTAAAGCTCGTGTTGAGAAATCTGGAACAAACAAAAACTGTGAATTTGTTGGTGAGCCAAATCATCCGAGAAGACATGGACGGTAATTGTCAAAAATGATAACTCTGCTGCCTCGTAAGCATGGGATCTTCCTGGGAATCTGACTATTCTCTGAAGGGCTTCTCCAGGAAGCTTAACCTTGTTTGTGATCAAATCATACTGGAGAGATGAAATGTCGTGAAGGCTTTACCGAGATTGAGCTCTGGTGATTATGATTGGAGGTTATGAAAGATTCTTCTTCAGTCTCAAAAGAAAAAAAAAAAAAATTGTTCCAAAGTCGATAACATTGACAAGCATCGGTGCATATTTTTTCTGGTCTTTATATTTGCTTACTTGCAACTTGCCGTGGGTGGGGAAATTTGCTTTGTATAGGAATAAGGAAAAGGGTTTGTCGGGTTAGAAGGCAAATATATGTGTCCTCAAATGTAACATGTCCATACTTCACTGCACTTCAGAGATGGGTTCACACTTGCTTTGCTCAAAATCTGAAATTCATGTAACTTTAGCTATTAGAGTAGGTAGAGGTTTAGGATTCGAATTCTTCTTTAATCTGAATTGAATGGGCTTAATGGTATAGAATCTTAAGAAAAAATAAAAGCTATTCGAGATAAAATTAATATGAAAGAAGAGAGCGAACTTTAGTGGCAAAGAGATTGAACTGGCTGTGATTATTGAAGATTCATGAAAGTTTCAATGTTTCTTTAGTTATCTAGTTTAGGAATCAGTGAAATGATGAATACGAAAGCTATTTTTTGGAAAGTTAGACAATGGAAAACATGTTTCCAAGTAATTTAAATACATGTAATTATAAACATATTTCAAGTTCTCCCTATATTTTTTTCAATTTAGTACAAATGCCAAGTTTTCGATATATACACAAATGTCTAAACTACAGATTCAGCAAATGCAAGCCACCCACAAATTATTTCCTTTTGGCTCTATGATTCATGATTTTCCTTTCAAGTGCTGCTCTTAATTGTAACTAATATTTCATTTTGCCTTCAAAAAGATAAGTATTATTACATACAAAAACTATAACTAGAAAGGTTCTTATGGGGCAAAAGAAAGAGAGAAATCTACAGATTATAAGCCAGATAACTTTCTGTACATTTGGCTTTTCAAAAAGTTCTTGGCCACATATTCTGCTTCAAGTTCCAGAATGATATCTAAACTCTAGGAGCATCCATCAGCTAAAAGTTACTTACAGATCTTGCTTAGGCTTACGGCTCAATTCCGAGTAGTGACCGCCCATAAGCTGCAAAATTTCCTCCCACAAACTTGCAGATGATGAATCTGATGAAGCCCCACAAATCAAATCAGAGCTACACGCAGCTACATACCAATAATCTGATTCAATCTCCTCTCTCAATTGATCCAGCTGCCATCCGGCATAGCCAACAAAGAATCTGAAATCCTGAGGTTTAAGGACCCCTTTCTTCACCAGGGCAGCTGCTTCATCCAAACTGTTTCGAGCTCCAAAACACAGGCCACTGATTACCTCATCAAACCCAGGAAGCTTTGTTTGTCCCGTTTTAAGAAGAAACATGCTTGCTTCCAGAGGCCCACCAAAATGCAAAGAACAATCAGCAAAAGTCGTTGCTAGTTCATTATTTGTAGGCTTCATGTGTTTGATCTTTTTGTGAAGCGGACGGTTAATGACAACTCCAAATGGCCCTTCTTGTGGATGTCTGGTTCCAGATCTGAGGAGGAGAACAACAGTTCTCTCAAAGGTGCGAATCCCATCAAGCTTTTCTGTGGCTACAAGGACACAGCCTGTCTCAGGTACTGGAATCGGATGGGCCCACTTCAGGCTGAGAGGTTTGGACTCATGGGTTGGCACATCTTGGTTTTGAGCATCAGACTCTGTCATCTCTGCCTGTTAAAAGTAATTAAAGAATAAATTTTGCATATTTTCATTGTTGGCGCATTTCTCACCAAACATTTGTTATGTCAATGTAAAGAGCATTCCCCAGATCAATGCATCAAGTAATTACTGCATCATTGCAGAAAGGAATGAAAGAATACCCGACCCAAATCAGATTGGAATGGATCATCCCATGGAGTCAATGAAACAGCCAATTTCAAACACATAACCAAGTAGATTTGATTTGATTGTCAGGCTGTCAAATTGAACCACCAAAAGAAGATCAAGATGGCATGCTAACATGGAATCTTTTCACCCAACAAGTCTCAGCTCGGAAGCACTTGTTTGGATCTCAGAGAAAATGTAGGCAACTAAAGAAAACCATTGAATTGCAATAATTTCTGTTTCCTAGAATCAAGATAAGATTATCTTCACTTCTTCATGAATTTTCCAAGTTAACACATCTACTTCCAGGTGGAGTATAGTTTTGACCAATAAATACCAGACAGGACATACTACTGAAGCAAATACAAAAGTCAGAATGAACTTCAAGTTATGATAAGAAACTAAGCCTAACATAACATATCTAAGGAAAAGGTTGAGCTTCCCACATCTGTTAAATGTCATTTTTGAGAACTTTGTGACTCTTCCATTATTGAATAGACAAACAGAAACAATACAACGGAACGAAACACCTCACCTGTTCCCGAGCAAATAGAGTAGCTCTAAACTCTCTCCAGTCCGAGTTTATGCGAGATGACTTCTGGGATGCAGTGTCATTGGATTTGTTGCTGTCAGAAGAACCGTTTTGTTTCAGATTATCTCCCTCTGGAGTAGATCGATCACCATTTCCTAAATTCAACATCACTATCTTGGTTAATCATATTAAGCTTCAACTTAAGTATGCTACAATTTTAATCTGCCATCTATCAGTCAAGATCCAACTACATGCTCAATTTGGACTAGAAACACTTAGAAGTTAACCCTTTACACATATTATGATAGGAAATACCTATGCATAGAAATAGAGTGTATAACTTTTTAAATCTTCATTATGTTCAAGATTCTGACTCCTTGGTGTTCTCATGCAAACTTTTGGTTTTGCTAACAGATTCTTATGCTTGACCAAAAAAAAAGTAGGGAAAATGTTTAATTTTAGATATAGATAAATCATGGTGAACAAGTTTAGGTCAAAATTTAAACAATATGATCATAGCACAAAAGGCAGTGATATAGATGGACCAATTACTTAACTGAAAAAATTTCTAGCTCTTTCACAATATGTAATCAAACACAAAACAAAATGGACCATTGTTAACCAAATTCAGTTTCTCTCGTGAAAAAAAAGTTAAGCCTATTACACATAAAGAGGCAACTATACAAACAATTTAACAAACTCTTTGGAAGCCCAAGTTAAATCTATAGCCCAACAAGCAATTAAACCACAAGAAACTGTTGGTTTCATCAGTTATCAAACATGTGCGGAACAACAAAAGCCAGAAATAAAATAGACAGCCCTCAGCAACACATCAATAATAAAATGAACCACAAGAATAAGAAGAAAGAAAAAAAAAAAAAAAAAAAGGCATAAAAAAAGGAAGAAGAAAAAGCATATAGTACAGGCAACAAAGTCTAGCAAACCACAGAATCAAAACTTTAATACCAATTATGGCCCCGGAAAAATACAATTTTAAGTAATATATAACATTACCAAAATCACACAAGTATTCCCAATGCCTTCACTCTTTTAGAACAGAGAATCAAAATGCAAGTCATAACCCATTAAAAATAATCCTAGTGACAAGTATATTGGCCGGTTAAAAGAGCCTACACTAACTAACTTCTATTTTATGAAATTATAATTTATTCATGCACACTCTATCTTTATTGTTCTCCCTCAATTGCTTTCAAACTCAGGACTAATAGTGAAATATAAGAATACCGGTAAAAGATAGAATTGCAATATTTCGCATCCTTTGTACAAACACAGCCAACAGAGGGGCCATCTTCCCATTCTTCTTTCAACCTCATAGAGGCTTTTGCAATAGGTTGCACACATTGTTCACCTCATTATACATTTCGCCCATCCATATCCCCACAGTCAAACTCATAATTTACAACTATCATTCCCCAACCATATCATAAATTTTACTCAATAGAATTTTGTTTTGGCAACATGATTTCATTTCCTGTAGTCAATTTTCTAAGGTTAGTTACTCTATTTTCCATGGAAATTGGTTTTTAATTCATATATATTTTCTTGCAAAAATAAAAGAATATACAGAATTTCACTATCTAACACTAACCCTGATGACAATTTTCAGAATTTTCCATACAATGCTCGCCAGTTATTGTTACAGTGAGAAAGAAGCAATTACCTAGATAGATAATTTTTCAGAAACCAAACAACAGTAACCTAAGCGATCAAAACCACAAAGACCCAAAATTTGACATCCAACGCAGAATATATAAAAGCCCAGAATTACAAAATAACGCAAAATTTAAAAATTGGTCCAAATTTAAAAAATACCAGGCGAAGAGGGGCTGTCGTGATTCTTCTTGGCCATAGATGTGACAAGCAATTTATGATTCTGATTATATACGGCAGAAGAAGACGATGAAACGACTCCGCGTTTCAAAACCCTGATCTCAAACACTCCAACTTTTCCCAAGAAACCGGAACTGGGTTTACAATTCCTCATCCAAACCGGGCTTAAGCTCGCGTTCCTCACGTGCACTGTCCACAGATCCATTCTCCCTCAAGTTCTTTTCCCAATTTGTCAATAAATCCAATCCTATTTTTATCCTTTTTTTTGTTTTTATGTATGATTTTTTCAAAGAAAATAGAAAACCATTCAGTTAGAAACGATGAAAAAGAAAGAGAGAAAATCTGCCAAGAACAGAGAAAGAAAACACTAAGGAAAATGAAAACGACGAAGATGAAGAGAGATAATATGCTTTGTTTTAACCGAATTATTTTATTCGCACGTACGTGTGACTCGTGTGAAAATTATTAGCAGCGCATGTTAGAGTGTTCGGGTTAGTCTGGGAGTGTTGTGCGCCGGCGAGTAAATTTACGCGCCTTTCAGTGTCGAGTGGAGTGGACCGAGTCTGTCGTTAGCGTTTGCTACAGAGACGGTAGCTGTACAGTCGCCAATTAGAAAAATTATCAATAGGTCCCTAGAGTTTAACAAAATTGTAATAAATTATACTTTAATTATTTTTAACAAAAAAATTGCTAATATCATTAAATTTTATAAAATAAAATTTTACTATTAACAGCTATATTTTTTCATTACTCCTTAACTTTTTCTTTTTTATTTCATTCAAATCAAGTGCAAAAAATAAAATTAATTAATTAATTAATTAATTTTATAATTAAAAAAAGTCATTTAGTACAAATAATAATATAAAAAAAGTATTATAATATTTCAGCAAACTATTGGAAAATAAAACAGATTGGTCCATTATGCATCATCAAATGAGATTGATTTTATATAATTTTGTATAATTTTGAAATTTGACACTAAAACGCATTCAATAATTGTCGTTTTCTAACAAAAGACAAGAACAAGTAGCGGTAGTTCAGTTTCTCATCCAACAACTGTTTCTGTTCGTCACAAAATTAGGCCTCCAACGAAACCACGTGTTCGCACAAACTCTCGTGCATGTTAGATCGCATACGCCAGAACTCCTACTTCTGATCACTTCGTTAAATTTTCATTTTTTTTTAATTTCATTCATTCTCTGCTGTTAGCAACCATTTGCGATAATAATTTTCCGGCGATGGATATGTTGAACTCGTTCTTGAATTTGGTGGTTCCGCCGGCCAGTTTCGTGATGCCGGCGTTTGCATGGCCGGCTCTGTGTTTCATGAACAGATATCAGTGGGTTTACAACAATGTTTTTCACACTGAAAATATGGAAGATAAAATTGTTATCATTACTGGAGCTTCTTCGGGCATATGAGAGGCAAGTTTCCTTCATTTTCTTTTCAAATTATCAAGGTTTTACCCTTTAATTTTCTTGCATTTTGTTTGGGCTAAATGAATAAATTACCCTTGTGATTCTTTCAATCTTGTTGTCTGAAATTGTTTAGTTGCCAAAGCATATTAGAACTAGATGGCTTCGAATCTTGCTTAGATGTTGGGAAGGGGTTTCAACTTGTATGTTATAGAACAATTGTTGGTGATTGCAGCAAATTGCATACGATTATGGAAAGAGGAAGGCCAATCTTGTATTGGTGGCACGGCGGGGGCGCCGACTTCGAGTGATCAGCGAAAACGCGAGACGTATGGGGGCCAAGCATGTTACAATCATAGCTGCGGATGTTGTCAAGAAAAATGCATGCAGGAGATTTGTAAATGAGACCATATATAACTACAGGCGTGGTATTTCTTCTCACCCAAAACAAATAGAAGTAATTGGAAATGATGGCTTGTAATCGATACAATCATTAGATAAAGGACTAGAAATGAATACAATTCAATCTATGTGGCCCTGAGTTTCTTGAGTTTTTGGGGCCTAGGCGAGTTTTTCAACCCTATCGAACCTAATGGTAGGTTAATTTCTAACTAACCACCTATGTTGCCGGTGTTCAGGATCACCTCTGCAATCTATAAAGTTGCTTAATGTTCCTCAAGAACTAGAAAGTTGTTTGTATCTGTATGTTGTATGACAACTCCTCAGATTTTGATCAACACTGTAGCCGGTAGGAACTGCATTCCAGGAGCAGTGCAGAAAGCTGATGGAGTTGGACTTGAACCTGAAGAGACCACAAAGAAAAGCCTTATGATGCCAGTCCAAGAATATATGAGACCTCCAGTGCAGTTGGTGTATGAGAGAAGAAAGAAAGGGACACAGAAGGCAATTAAAGAAAAATGAAGAAAGGGTAGCTAACGTGGTGAGATTAGGGAGAAAAGCCGTTGGGGGGAATATTGTGTGGGAAAGGGGAGTTGTAAAGGGGAAGTGTACTTCTGGTGAATGAGGGGTGTGGTCATAATGAGGAATCCCAGCTGCTGCTGGTGATGTATTTTTCTTGAGTGGGTTTGTTGTTCCGAATCTATGTTTGCGGAATTCAGTAAAGCTAATATGTAAAAAGGAAATTTATCAATTTCCTTTATTTAAGATAATTATCAATTTTCTTTATTTACTTGTCCGTTGTTTAATCGGAAAATATGATGTATCAGTAGCAATTTCCCACTTTATTTTTATCTCTCAGGCTTTAAATAAGATTTCTAGCAAGTTTTTGTATGTCGGCATAAGCTTAGATAGTTCCAGATAGTAATCAAACTCATAGGATGTGTTTGATAAAACCTGAGATGTTCTGAAGAGCATCATCGTGTTCTGAAGAGCATCATCGAGTTCACTCGCTGCATGCTACATTGGTTACTTGTTAGTAATTAACCAAGTGGATTTCGAGAGAATTTCTTGTTATGCATCTGTCGAATAAATTTTCCCTCTTCTTTAACTTCCTCTCTAACAAGTTTGGGACACACTTTTTTCTTCAATGAAGTGACAGAGACCTCGGTGTTTCCCCATTTGCTGGTAACCTGCACGAGTAAACTCAGATCAGCAGTAATCTTAGATTGGCAACACTTTCAAGAGTTTAGCATAGATCCAGTTCTTTAACAAATTAACATAATCTGTCAATTTACATGACATAAATTTTTGGTGAAATGTCCATCCAGCATTTGTTGCTCTTCCTTGCCTACATGAAAGCATTGGTCGAATCATGGTAAATGCTTCAGTGGGGAACTGGTTACCTTTGCCAACAATGAGCTTGTATGCTGTAAGTATATATGAACATTCTCTGGTTGTCGGGTATATTGAATCAGTTATTGAATCACTTGTAAACTTCTACGAGACATTGAGATTTGAAATGAACGATGAGGTTGGAATAACGATTGCAACTCACGGTTGGATTGGGACCGATATCACGGGAGGCAAGTTCATGCTCGATGACGGCGCAGAGATGCAATGGAAAGAAGAAAGAGAAGTAAGTTTGGCCTCTCCCTCAATTACCATTGAACTTATCACACCCTTTAACATGCCACAACTAACAAAGGGCTTTTCCATGTTTTTTTTGAACGGTCAAAGTCAACGCTGCTTCATAATTTTATCTTCAAACCCAATTTTTTTTTCATAATTTTGGTAACATTTAGACAAAATTATCCCTAACCACACTTTTGTTAGTTCTAAATGTCAGATTCTCTAGATGACTTTTAAATGGAAAAAACTTAGTGCAATTTCTTATATTCATTATGAATTTCATTAAAAAAGTAAAATTATACTAAAATTTTTCGATAATTTAATAATTTATTTTTTTGATATTTTAAAATTATTATAAAAATAGTCTAATTTCAATTTTTTTTATAATTTATAAAATATTGAGGGATTGCAATATAATTTAAAATTCTCTTGACAAGTAAATTGTATTATAATCTTACAACTTTTCAAAATTTTTTCAACCATTAGAGAGGCTGCCATTCCTCCTTCAAAAATCTTATAAATTCACCTAGTTTTTTACACGATATGCCTGTGTTCTTTATCAAATTTGTGTTTAAGGGTAATTTTGTCTGAAAATGACATATTTGGCCAAAATTTAAAATAAAAAACCTTGGAGGCTCCAATGTTAAAGACTTGAAGCCACACTATTTTGAATTTCCATTCTAGGTACACGTGACTGGTGGCCCCCGTGAAGCATTTGGCAAGGTTGATTGTATCCGGAACTTGCCGGGGGATGCATATGTAAAGTTTCCAAGCTGGTATGGCATATTCCTCCTCTACCGTATTTTCGTCCCCACCGTCCTCAACTGGACTTTCCGGCTGCTTATTTCAACACAAGGAGCTAGGAGAACGTCGTACATAGGCACGGGAAGGTCGGTATTGGAAGCCAAGCTTACGAGACCTCTGTTGGAGGGCACGTCTCCTCGGAAACTCGTCGTCAGTCCCGCCGCCTCCTTCTCCCAGTTCAGTCCCCGGCAACAATAAAAACGGAATGAATTGAGGGAATTCAGCAAGTATAGTCATCATCTATTCTGTTATTTGTTCTGTGAAAATAAAAAACTTCACCGTTTACAAAATGGATTTTTATTCAGTGTTAATCTAATATTAATTTGTATAATAACATGATTATAAAATCTATATTCAAAAATAAAAATTCTATGTGAGATAATCTTCCACAGAAATGCTCAATTCCTTCTCCTCCTGTTGCCCAAAATGTTCATCGTTGTCCCAGAACTGCGTCTGATCGAAAGCTTGAGTTACGCCATTTTCGTTCACTTCAATCTCATTGTTCGTCGACTTGTTCAAAATCATCTGCGCATCCACTGCCATTCCCGCATCCGACGCTGTTCTCTGCACAGACTTGGGCGACATTTCTGCATGGACCCTTGCCGGCAACATTAACGGAAAGTTTAGGCCGTCAAGCGAAGGCGGTCTGTGTAGACAATAGAAAGCAACGTCACGGGCAACCGCCGCTGCCTCTGGCGTAGCGTAAGAGCCTAACCAGAGACGGTTTTGTGAGCCAGGAACCCGGATTTCAGACACCCATTTGCCCCACTTACGTCGTCGTATTCCCTTGTATTTCTTTTGAGCTCCATTTTCTTCTGCGTTACTTGCCATGAAATGTGAAGAAGTGCCTTTGAAGAAGCCGAAATAAGAAGTCATATACGGATAACAAAAGCTGGTGAATGAATGTGATGAAATGGGGAGCAGTGGTTGTTTATATAGGTTGAAGACGAGGAAAGTCAAAGGGGCCATAGGTGGATTGCTTGATGGCTCTGGAAAGAAGTACTCATCGGGGGAAGTCAAAATTTTCAAAGGTCAAAGTAAGAGAAGAGAAAGAATTGGACGGTGGGGTATAATTGATTGGTTAAAAAAAACAACCCATAGCTTTGTACAACTTGAAAGAGTGAATGACTTTTGACTCTTTCTTTCTTGGCGCATGATGTCATGAATTGACTTGACTTTCACCGTCTCTAACCGTCCATTACCAATGTGCGGGTGGATTTTAAATGGAGGCAAGGGGAGGGAGACTGCAAAACAAAATAAAAGTATTTGAAAAGGACCCTATTCAAACTCTTGTCCACAAATTTCCTTTCCTAGTTGCCAAGTAGGTCTTGAATCCAATCACATTAGAAGGAATCAAAATTGATTTTTTTGGTTTTCTCTTTTGATGATTTGAATACAATAAAGTGGAAGTTCGATTTGTAGAAGCGACACAAAATTGATATACATTTATTTATAATATAATTAATAATTTAATAATAATAATAAATAAAAATTTTTAATTTTTAATATAATTATTAAATAAATTTAATTCAGATAAATTTTTATTTGATATGATATTAATATAACATGTTATAAATGTGATACAAAATTTTAAATTATCACTCTAATTTATTGTTTAATTTAAAATTTATTGTTCGTGCAAGTTAGAATTAAAATATTTAATAAAATAAAATTTTTTAAATTTAAAATTATTTTATTAATAAAAATATTTATTTTATATTAAGAATTGTATTTATTAGTAGTCTTTCAATTTGTAACGCACACGTGCTATATTTGTAAACATTTTGGGTTGACTGTGGACCGATGAATTAGTTCAATTTGGATATTCAATGACCCAAAAGTGTGAGATGATTTTTTTTTTTTTTATGGTAATAATTTAGTTGACTTAAAAGACTACTTGCATGGCCTACATAGAAACAAGATTTATATATAATAATTATTATTAAAAAGAATTGTAGATAAGATAAAATGTGATAAAATTATTAAATTTTAAAAAAATTATTAAATAAGCAAAAAAAATAAGTAAATAAATAAGTAAAAGTCAAATAAATAAAATAAAATATTTTTTAAATTTATTTAATTTAATTTTTTTAATTAAATAATTTTATTATCTCGTTATATTAATATAATATAATTATTTTATTTAAGATTTAAAAAAAAAATAGTACTTAAAATATAAAATAATTTTTGAAAAGGAGCATGTTCAAACTCTTGTGCACAAATTGCCTTTCCTAGTTGTCAAGTGGATCTTGAATCCAATCACGTTAGACTAGAAGGAATCAACGTTGACTTTTTATTTTTATTTTTATTTTCTTTTTGTGATTTGAATATAATAAAGTGGAAGATTAAAATTGATAGTTGGGTGTGTTTAGAATAATTGAATATGAGGGTGTACTCAGAGTTGTACGGCGGTGTACTTAACATTTCCAGTTGTATGGAAAATAAGCGTTTCAGAGTTCTTAGAATACGCGGGGAGTGTACTCAGAATAATACATAGGTGTCTTTAGAATAATAAAGTTGGAGATATCAAAGGCACGTGTGGGGTGCATTCAGTATACTCGGTGGGTGGAGTTTTGATTTTTTGAACAGGAAAAAAATTGTCCAGATTTTGGCCCATGCAGGTCTCGAACCTGCGACCTTCGCGTTATTAGCACGACTCTCTAACCCACTGAGCTAATAGGCCACATATTATTAGCATTTGTTATTTTCTTGTAAAATATTATTTTGGTTTTTAATTTTCGTGGATAAGCTTCAATTTCTGCAACAGCAAGAAACAACAGGAAATGTTAAAAGCATTTGTTCCACAAGTTCATTTGAACAAATTTTTATTAGACTATAAATGAAGATCAACACTTCACTTTCTATAGACAATTATATAACTGCAGCTGAATGAATTCAAAGATGGGTGATTGATTGTACATCAAAATGTGTAATGACTTGAAACATAAAATTTATCTTCCCATGAATCAAAGAATTTACTTTAAAGCATTCGAGACTGCAAAAATGAAGTCCAAGAAACCTGTTCCTTTGAGAAGTCCTTTACCAGTCAAGAGCTCAAAATCTAACAACAGAAGGAAGCCGATGACAGCTGCCTTGCCGTTTATTAGTTCATTCGTTCCGGTGAAACCGAACCCCTCTGAATCCTCATCCACCACCATTCTCACCTGTAAGATTATAGACAAAACAAATAAAACAACACAACTCAAACCATCACTCTCTCTTACTTCAACAGGTACAAATGACAATATTAGGAGAAAATCAGTCTTGTAGTTAGTTACCTCTTCAACATTGACATCCGATGCAGTGACACCTGGTTGAGCTTTACCACTAAAGACAATCTCTGCAGATGCTTCGGATTTTGCACTTCCTCTCATGTTGATGTAAATATTTTCTTCATCGGTTTTTACAGGATAAACATACATAGTCCTTAAAGCAGGTGTGAGTACTTTGAGCACTGGGTTTTTGGGGTACCATTCCCTGATGGCTCCGGTACGAAGATCAAATGTGATATCAGTTGTCGGGCAAACTATACAACCCTCTTGTAGAAGAGAGAAACATATATATCATCAAGCTATTGCCTTTTCACATTCCAGGAAATTACTAAAAGAAAGTGTTAAAAAAAAACATATATCTTTCTGCATCTCAGATCATTGCAAATTGATGAGGCTATAGAAACCCCAGATTAAGGGCTCATAGTTTCAGGGTTTAATACACGGCAAAATGTTGGAATGTTTACATCTCAGAAAAGACTAACATACGCAACATGGTTGCTTTAACATTATCAAACTGAAGAATTAAAATTTACAGACACAAAGAGTAAACTAGAAAACATCAATTAGCATGTAATATGAAATAGATGAACCAATTTTCTTTAAAACTGGCAGAACCGATAACTCTTATTAATTGACATCTTAAGCTACAAGAAAAACTTAGAACCCCACCTTCAATGCATAGGCAAAATTAACTTTTTTAAGATCAGTGAGGTAATGGTAAATTTTTCTCTTCTGCAAAGAGGAAACAATGATGGAAAAAAGCAACACGTACAAAACCATTAATCTCCATTTTGACTTTCCAATTCATATCAGCAATTGGTTAATACTGTCATCTAAGAAACTACTCGGTTCAATAATCAGCATGAGACATATGGATGCAAACCAAGACCCTGCCTCATTCACTTCGGGTTACCTCTTAGCCAAACATTGAATGTTTTCCTCTAATACTGAAAGTGCTTAAGCTAATCAAGTTTTCTTTCCCCCTAATTCTATGATTTAATGCACCAAAATTTAAAATGCACGCCACGAATTTCACATGAAACCAACAAAATGTGCCAATCCCTCTTCATGAGCAAACCATTCACCTTAACAAATTAAGCAAAATTTTTATTAACATTCAAATTTTGCATCTTTCCCTTCCATTTCTTCAAATTTTATTTCCAACCTCATTCTCAATTTAAGAGTTTCTCTTGATATAAAATCACTGAAGTACTTAATCTAAGTCCTTATTTTCTTGGATACCCAGAAATTCCTCGACCTTTCTGTGTTCACTGAGTTCTAAAATATGTTCTACTGCCAACTTCAAACAAAGATGCAATCACCACCCCACATCATTCATCCATTCAACCATTTTCAATTCTAAAGAATGCATAATTTCATCATGATAAGCAACAAATACAATCCAATAAAATTAAAAATAAATTCATAAGAACCTTGGTTAGCTTCGCATTGAGCAATCCTTCACTGTAAGCACCTTCAGCAGGAGATATATTCTCAATAGCAAAAACCTCTTCTTTATACCACAAAAGCAATATCGTTTCTCCATCCTGTATAATCATTCTCCCCTCTCCCTTCGGCAACGCCGTCAGCGGCACTACCGGCACCCAGTTCTCCCCCACGCCGTCACCACCACCCGAAGCCGACGACTCCTCCTTCACCGACACTTCCACCACCTTGCACGTCAACTTTCTCCCCCTCGCGGGCACCTTCGGCGCCGCAAAACGCTGATTCAACGGCAATGCACGGGTGGAACGACGGTCGTTCGGGATGGGAAGACGTCGAGAGAGAACAGTCGGTTTGCTGCGGAGGGAAAGGGAAGAGTGAGGGAAGGTAAAAGTATAATTTCGAGGGAAGTGCGAAGGTGAAGAAGCCATGGAAATGGAGTTAGAGTAAGGAATTAAGAGAAGAGAAGTGAAGACAGAAGCATTTCTCTTTCGCCACAGAAAACGGATAACGAAGAAAGAAGAAAGTATGGATACTGCAGTTTACTCTGCGTCAGCCATAATTATTATATATATATTTTTTACTAAATAATGAAATTAATTAATTGATTTTAAAAAAAAACAATAAAAGGCACGTGATTTAATTTTCTACTGCAAGTATATTCCATATTCCTTCTTATTTGAGTTCCACTAATTTTAGATACTTGCATGGGTTGATATTATAGACCGTAGTTGAATAGTTGCAAGGTAGACAACAAGAATAGATTTATTTGTTATTTATTTATTTATTTAGAATCTGTTTGAGTATATACCGAATATTTTAAAAAATAATAATAAAATAAAATAAGGAAGGAATATAAATGGAAACGATATCTTCTCCCTCTCCCTGTGCTCATTTGTTCTAAGAGCCCATTTTCTTTGAAAAATAAAATAATCTTCATGGTGTTTTCCATCATCTATCTCTCCTTCCCTTCTCAATTCCTTTCTCTTTCTGCTTGATTAATATATTTTCATTTATCTTTCTTGAAAAAAACCCAAAATTTTAAAAAATAAACGCCAGAAGAAGGTGATGATGGTGGGGAAAATTCTTGAAGAAGAGAATGATAAAAACTGCATGGGAAGTCTCGAAGAGAAGATTTCTGGGTATTACGTAGAAGAATTTGATGGTGAAACGAATCGTTTCGATGATGATAAAGAAGGAGGAGAAGAAGAAGAAGAAGGAGGGTGGTCCGGTGATCTTACTGGTAATAACAGCAGCAGTAATATTGAATTATTGCATGGCCATGGACATGGCCATCCTTCCACAGAAAGAATTTTATTTTGGGAATCACAACAAGCTTTGCTTCAGGTTGGTTCTTTTAAAAAAATAAATAAATAAATAAAATTTCATTTGTTTCTTTATATTCTTGCAAATTTTGCTTACTTAATCATGTTTTTTGCAATTAAAATGATAAAATCATACGACAAAGGAGGAAATGGTTGTGAATATCATGTAAATATTGATAATTATTTCTGATTTAAGACTTCAGAATTTCCATTTATTCAGATTAATCTTGATTATTTCGTAATTTAATTTTAATTTATACAATGAATATCATGAATTTTGCTGTAATAATATCGATAGGTATTGTCTTGTCTCTTATATTTACATGCAAAGATATCTAGCTAGTATTAGGTTTAGAACCTAACCCAGAAATAATTGGCTGTGGTTCTGCCACGTGTGAGACCAAGTACCATAATTCAACCATAGATTTTGAGTCTCCCCGTTTAGATATTTTGATTACTGATACTAAATATCCGTCAGGAAATTATGGAGAGGCAAAACTTAACAGGCCAAAAGTTGAGGCGAGAAGTGAACAAAATTGTGGAGGTGGTGAGAGAGACAGAATTTTGTAGTTGCTGCCCTAACCCAAGTTCTGATGCCTTCTGTACGTACTGTTTGAGAAGGATTCTTGTCGATAGGCTTCGTGAAAAGGGATTCAATGCAAATCTCTGCAAATCCAAATGGAAATGCACCAAAGAAATTCCAGGAGGTATTGTACGACTACCTTGCTACTTGATTTGTTCTCACGATTGATTAGTTTCGTAATACACTACTGGACTTTTGAATACTGTAGGAACACATGAATACATTGAAGTAATGACAATAGCACCAGGGCGCAAGCAGCAGCTACCGTTCTTGATTGAACTGGAATTCAGAGATCAGTTTGACATAGCAAAAGCATGCGACGAGTACCAGAAACTTGTATCCAGGTTACCGGAATACTACGTCGGGAAACCAGAATACCTTAACACCATTGTTCGGATACTATGCAACGCGGCCAAGCAGTCGATGAAGGAGAAGAAAATCTACATGGGACCTTGGAGGAAGAGAAGCTTCATGCAAAAGAAATGGTCTCATTCTTTCGAGAAAAATAAGCCTCTTGATGAATCTTTGAACAAATTTAAGTTGGTTTCACCAAGGCAACCCCATGAATCTTGCTTCCATTTATCTACGGCTCCTGTTGTTGTCACGTAGTTGTGGCCGGAGTTAGACAAGTTTTGGTCGGAAAAATTTTCTGTGTCGTTTGGTTAGCATAAGAGGATGAGTGAGTTTTTTTTTTTTTTTTTCCTTTTTAACTGGAAGAGGAATGATAAAATTTATAGGCGCAATTGTGTGATACCCCAAAGCAGAATTTCTCTTTGAGATGTTTATTGTAACTTGTGGGTCAGTCAAATACCAAATTGCAGTGGCATTGTATTGTATAATGAATATATTATAATTGTTCATCAAAATTTTATCCCAGATTTGTGAAATATATAGCATCTTGCAACAAGCAAGCAAAGTGAAAGACGAGGAGAAACCATTCATAGGTGACTGGTAACTCATCATTTAAATGGCTTCTGCCGCCTGAGTTCGGGTTCTCCTGTGGCACTGTGGAAGAAGAGTTGCTTTCCAATATGGAGGTAGAAAACTGGGTACACCATAACAGAATCAATCTAATATACCAGAAGATTTCTGTCTGTAGTACCAATATTTCAAAAAATAAAAAAGTGAAAGTTAAGGGACTCGAATCTCTTAAAAAGATTAATTTAATTTATATTTGTACATGGAATAAAATCAATGCGTGTGAAGATACAAAATATATAGATTTCACTAACATGAAAATGTGGATGCCAACAGCACCAAAAAAAAAAAAAAGACAACTCCTAGATAATAGAGTAACAGATTGTTTCCGTAAAACCTAAAACACTTGCATTCAACTATAATCATTTATAACAGATGACTACATCACATACCGTGGAGCATTATCAGATATAAGAGGCATAGAAATTTCCTTTGAGCAAGATAATATCAAAGAACGATGACCAAAATTTGGGAGGAACAAAAAGTGGGATGAATGACAAATGTACACACAACATTACCATACAAATATACGATAAGTAACAATCTGCCTTTGCAGGGAGCTGTGCGTAAACTGAAATGAAACCGCACATGAACTCCTATAGGATCAGAATCCCTGGAAAGAAGATGAAAGAATCCTGAAGAGCCCGTCAGGGTTATCAGCATGTACCTGTGGGAGAACAAACAGCAAGCATGAATAGCAGCTTTCAGAGTTTAAACCAAATAAACCAGTAATTCAACTTGCATGTTGCTAAAAGAACTCAAGACTTCCGCCACCAGTCAAAAGTCTTGAGTCGATCAAGTGATCTGATCATTGCAGGACAGATCTAAGGTTTTAGACAATCAAATTTAAGACTTTTTTGAAATACTTATTTTTGACAGAAAAGGAAATGAATTTCGGCTTGGAAGTGAAATACTTGCCTTTTGACAGTTTTCTGGTTCAGTGAGTTTTTGTTTAGATGACAATTCATTTCCTTTCCTAGTCCATTAGTTTTTCTGAAGAACTGGTAGGAAACAAATTAATTTTGTCTAGGAAATATTACTGTCCTCGGAGAAAAATGCATATTCCCTTAATAAACAGCTAACTACAACACAACTGAAACTTGAGTCAAAGCTAAAAAGCGGAAAACAAATTGTTTAATTACATTCTTTTTTAATATATTTTGCTTAGCAAACTCTTGGTGTTATCCATAACTGCTTGAAGAAAATAATTAATCCTCATGTGCCTCAGCAAACAGCTTGCGAAAAGAAACTGTGGGACAAGAACATACCCAATGACCAGCGTCTTCAAGGACATGCATTTCAACTCCACCTCCCCCGTCAACAGCAAGCTCCTCAGCAGCATGAATTCTCTGGATATCTTTGAGGGCCCACCTATGCAAGCTTCTCTCCGCTTTCAAAAAATTAACATGTACTCCTCGAGGCAAGTTTTCCACAACTTTCCTACATTATTTGGTAAAATTAGAAAACTAGTTGCAGGCTAGATTTCAAAATATACTAATAATGGTACAAGATGAGAATTCAGATTTATTTTACCCCTAATACTTTAACAACAAAATATGTATGTGTGTTCTGTGTGAATTCAGTACTAAAAAAAAGGGGGGGAAAAAAAGGGCATTCACATTTTAACTCCAACATTTAAAGCAAAGACAAAATGATTCTTTCAAATCCCATCATTGTAGCTATTGAGGCATTATTGTAATTAGAATACTCTCAAGATCCCTTCTATCCATGAAGATAAGATTAAAAGTAAATACCATAAATTTGTTTCTTCATAGGACTGGTACATTTCAGCGATTCCCTCAAGGTCAAAGATCCATGAGAAACTTGATGATGATGAACCGAGAGAGGTGGTTGGTCTAAGGTTTGTTACCACCCACTGGACACAAAACCAGAATGAGAAGTAAATACCAGCGGGCATTGCAAACACCAATATACAAGATAAAAAAGGATGAAACAGAAAGAAGGCATAAAAAACAGAAATTGTGATTCAATTTTTCTATCATTGTAATCCTAAATTAATAACAAAGAAATCAAACAGAAATTATATATACAACTTTTCAAACCTAACTTTCAGTCAGGAAAATCAATATTGAAGGATTCTCATCCTTCACATTTGTATTTTCCTTCTTAGATTATATTTGTTTATTCAGATTAAACATAGTTCACCGTCCTACAAATATCAATGATTACAAGAACTTCATAGTGGCTTGTGGACAATGAAGTCAAAGAATTTATTAGCTCACCAAGGTTAAAATCAATTGTTCTGACAGGATAGTGCAGGTCTTATAGGATAACTGATGAAGGCAAGGACTGAAGAGATTTAACAGGAGGGAAGAATGATGCACTCACAGGGAGAAATTCTGGACAAACTCGGGCAACAGAACTAAGTTGTTAATAAGAGCTGAAGGACCGAGTATATAAGTTAACAGAAGTGAGCAATTTACTCTCAATAATGGCCTGTTAAGCACATCACCATTTTTAAAGAAAAGAGCACCAAATTGCAGATGGTAAAGAAATATTGTTTTCATAAATGGCAAATTCATTTGTAGTGGTCCTGAATTCCAAATTCAAATTAAAAGTATACAATTAATCAAGATCACTATTGGCATTTGAATTATACCTGCGCCACATCTTCAGAAAAACCTTCTTGAAGAAGAGCACTCACAACCTCTCGCTTCGAGAATACCTAAGTTAATGGAAGATTATAATATACTGAAAACCATGACTCAGAAAAGAAATGACATGTGTTAATTTAAGACTTCCTATAAAAGCACAGTACATTTACAGATAATGTATCCTGTGTCAAGGCAATTATACAACAGGATTCATAATCTGCAAATGATAACATACGTCAAGGAATAAAAGCTCACCTCCTTAGGCAATTTCCTAAGGAAAGAGATCAGTTCAGCTGGATGGTCCTCTCCATCTAAACCAGCTCTGACTTTTCCAGGAGTAGCATCCAAAACCCAAACCTACCAAAAATAAATTAGAAGAGGAAAAATGATGAAACTACAAATACAAAACAGAGGAAGTATAAATAAAGGGAAGAAGTAAGTAATGAAGAAAAATGCTGAAGGTCTTGGACTCTCCGATTCTCTGGCTCACCAAACTAAAAACACACTAAAGAGTATTTTGTGCCATGGCACCCAGGCTTGCACATTCATTCTGTATGCGGCATGGCACAAGAATAAATTGGACATTTGTTTGAACTGCTAAGGCACTCGTTATTCTAACTATGCAGCAAATGGTAATAACATGCATCCCACAAAATTTGGTTTTCGGAGCATTTTACCAGCATGTTAAAAGTTTGCAGAACCATTAAGTGGACATAATTTCTTAATTTTAAGTTCCTCAAACGTTCAGAGCCATCCGCATTTCTGAAGTCCAACTCAATGCCAATGTCTAAAACCAACTTTGCAACTCCAAGCATGGAGAAAACTTACTCTGACAGGACGCGCAAGAGGTTTGGCAGCTTGTTCCACCATGCTCAAGACAACTGCAGAGATAATTATGAAGCATGTTAAGCATTTGAACTACCTGAAGTATAAGTAATTTAACTATCATTTTCCATTATATTCTATTTAAGGAAATCAAATGCCAAAACAACCAAAAATACCTTTTCCTCCGAAGCTGTGACCAACTAAAACTCTAGGTGTTATTCTAAGTTGAGCAACCTAGTACAAACGTAAAGGTGGAGTTAAAACAACTGAAAATAAAATCCAAAAACACCTCAAACAAACAACCATCCCAATGCAAGTTTATTCATTATAGAAAGGATGTTTTTCTTTTCTTTTTTGGCTAAGTTGACTATAATGAGATGAAAAGAAAATATCACACCCTAAGCAAAAAGTCTTACAGATTTCATTTTCTTTTTAATTTGTTGATCTATTTACTTCTTTGCACATAAAATTTTGGAACAGAAAGGAACCACCAGAGAATTAAATGATTATTTTCTGGTCCGGCTTACTGTATTTTCCCAGACAAAATAAAAAATTTAAACATGGAGCCTGATCAAACTATCCTTAAAAGAAACATAAAATCAAACAAAATTTCTCAAGTGCCCATTACTATGAACCAATTAGAATCTCATCAAAGGCATAAGCATTTTCAAATTTATAATTCAGCTGTCTTTCATCAGTATAAGAGAAATGGTATATTCCAAATGCTATCCAATTTATCCAAATCTAAGAATTAACTCTTAATATTCTCAAAATAAATCAGCAGAAGATTGGCATGTCAGACTCTACCGAAGTATTAGATATCCCATATGGAAAGGAAAGGTTCAAACCTCATACTAGTTTAAGAAAGAATGTAACATTTTCTCCTGATAGAGCAAGAACAAGGAAGGACACCTGCTGACTCATTGTAGGATCAACAAATTATCAACCTAAAAGATGGATTTATATTCTTCCTGTACACATTATGCTTATGAATTATAAGTTGACTTAATAACCATTCATCCAATAGTCTTTCCAATTACAGTTCTATTGACTAAATTATATACTTAAATATTGAAAATTTCAGTCATCTATTGACCAAGACACTTGAATTTCAATATGCATACACATTTGGTAGTATCATCACATATAGGCTGCTAATCTAGTTAAAGAAATTTTATACAAAGTTCGAATGCAGTATTCTGGAAACCTGTTGCAAATGGACTCCTCCACATGTTGGCCCAAAAAGGAGTGAGAATATCACAGAAATTATCAGCGCATAAGCAGCAAGATCATATTAAAAGTTGCAGAAACCACATACAGCAAGGCAAATGGTAGGAGTGAGTAAAGGCATAAATCCATGCATAAAATTCAAAGCCGACAGTAAAGAACTACACACCAGCTTCAAGACATCAAGAGCAGTTGAGGCAACAGTATGGAGGCCCCTTTTCTTGATCGATGCCGAATCACCATGGCACCGCAGGTCTACTAGGAGAAACTGTAACAACCGACCATAAGGAACAAGTAAGGTTCTCATCATTCTCAAAAAGTTCAGTTATTCATGCAAGTGCATTTGAGCTCATGTAATAACTTAAGAAATGTGAACCACAAAATGGAACAAAATATATGACCAATAATACAAGTAAAAACAAAATAATATGTCAGCTACGAAGATACATCACAGCCACTGGAATTTCAGAAGAATACTATCCTACAATGCATTGAGTTATATGATTCATTTCCTTTGCATAAATGTCTCTCATTCATAAACACACCAGAAACAACACATTTAAAAGAATAACATAGCAAGCATAAGTTTACTTAAGAATACCTGCCATGTTGGAAATGCTTCTGCAAGTCTTCGGGCAAAAGTTCCTGCACTACTAAAATATAATCATTGACATTTGAAACCAGCTTTTTTTATAAATAAAAAATACAGAAACAGACGATGTTGATTACTATTTTTGAGAAATGATACAGCTGATAAGTTTATAAAGGGAGAGAAATGAACCCTTGGAAAATGAGGATGCCAATAGCTTAAAATAGTTGATGACACCTACCCCAGTTCTTCCTACTCCCAAGGATGCCATGCAAGAGAACAGCTGTTGGTGGATCCGGCTTGGATTTGTCCATCATAGAACTCCATCTTACCTGTAGATCAAATATTTTGCATTTATGGTTATGTCCAGTGAGAAGAACGAAACCAAAATTTTATGTGTATTCAGCATATCACTTTGAAAGTAGCCATATCTTCCTTGAGTAGGTCAGAAACCTTCCATATAGAAATTTAAAGTTGGTTTACATTACATAAACATTCAAAGTTTGAAATTACAAAATAATACTTATGGTAGGAATATTATAGGCCCAAATGTATAACAATAGGAATAGGACGGACATTATAGTCTAATAGATAAGACATGATTACCAATATAAACACAAAGCAACAGTCGCATGGAATTAGTAGATTAATGGATGCATAAAACTTACAAGTTCTCCTTGCACAAGATCATATCCCTGCATACAAGCATCACCAAATTTAGTTTTTATTATGCACATCATAACCATATTCATTTGACAACTTTATAACGCCTCAAATTCATCGAATATTTATACAAACTAGAATAGTATCCCATAACAATAATTTATTACCAAGATTCCAGAAAGCTCAGCCACATCTCTTCCACGAGCAAGCCTCTCGTCTACTAATGCCATGCATATGCTTGATCGTTTAGCAACACTGCTGGATTGACCAAGAGCTAACCGAGAGATACGGAATCCACCATTCTACAAAGAAAAACAAAACAGGAAAAACTTAACCAAACTCTTGCACAACACTGTCCAAAAATCGTACATATAGAAGCATTAAACCTAAATCTAATCCATTTATGAAACACGACTAAGTCTCAAACTGAAAATCACTTAGTAGCTAAAGCAAATGAATCACGTCAAAACTAAGCTAGAAAAGTACGAAATTTTGTGCTTATGCCTGTAATTTTCTGACAATTCAAAAAATTACGTAATAAAAAAAGCCTCTATCGATACAGCAATGCAACACAAATAAAACCGAACAGAATTGAACAAAATATGATCTCGTAACTGCTGAATGAGAAGCTCAAGAACTACTAATATTGAAATTTTACCTCATAAGGCCTTGAAATCTTCAGATTAACGCCGAAAACCGATTCGCACTTTAACTTCCTTTCCGAAAAATTACCAAAACCTTGACTCTGGATCCGCGGAGACGCCGCAAAGTTCGAAATCACCGACATTCTGATCGCCAAAGCAAAACGACAGCGTGGAACAACCTGAAGACTCCGGATTCTTCTGTTTATAGCTATCTAAAGAGGCGGAGACACCGAAGATTTTCGGTGTCTGAACCTCCCTTGCGGATCAATCTAAGGACGAAAGTCACGAAACGGCCACGTTGCTGTCAATTTAAGTGTAATGGACGTGGATGCGTATTTAATGCTTTTTGGCACGTGACTTGCACATGTGGTGTTTGCGCGAGTCGACATTCATCAGTTGGTTTAACGTCCACCTACCTCGGCGGCTAAATAAAAGGAAAAATTAGAATTTAGTAAAAATATTATTTTAATATGATTAATTCAACAAAATAAAGCTTCACAAAGAGGCCTCAATTACTTCTACCTTAATTTCTTAAAATTAAAATTAAAAAAATTCTTCTATATTCATTTAAAATTATGTTCATCGATTAAAAATAAATAAATTAATAAAAATATTATTAATTAATAAGCTTCATCAATAGTTTTAGGCTTAGCATTAGCCGTTATATAAAAGAAAAAAAATTTTAGATGAGACAGTTTATTATGTCAATATAACTGAAGTAATAGGATTATTTAATTAATAAAATTAGATAATTTTATTTATTAATAATAAATAAAAAAATTTTAAAAATTTTATTATTTAATTAAAATGGTCAAAAAAATTTATTAAATTTTTTTATTTATTATTTATTTATTACTAATAAATAAATTTTTTTCTTTTTATTAATTAAATAATCCAATCATATTAATTATATTAATGAAAAAAATTATTTTGTTTAAAATTTTTTAAAAAAAATTATTAAAATAATAAATGGTAGGAAGAGTTAGGGGTTTAAATGTTAAAAATGTAAAGTTAGTTGTCTAAATCCTTTAAGAAATTATTTATAAATTATGGGATTAAATTTTTATTTTTAAAATTATGAATAAAAATATTAAATATTAAATATTAGTAGGCTAAATTTAAAATAGTTAACAAATTATAGGGTTTATGTAATAACATTTAATCATGGTCCTTGGCTTTTCCCTAATTCTTAGAGTTTGGCAAACATTGACACTAAGAAAAACAATATTAACCTTGAAAAAAATAAAACTTTGAAAAAAAATTAAGACAATAAAATTAATTATAAAATTTAGAAAATATTTAATGCAATGTGAATTAAGTAGGGCTAAAGGTGGCAACTTCATAACATTGAGGACTTAGTCGTTGTTATATAAACCTATGAGGGTTTATATGTTATTTGCCAATAAACCCGAATCGAAGAATCCGGACCCGTTTGTATATGGATTGATTTTGATGCGCCTTGCAGGTATCTGCTTAAACCCCGCATAAACCCTTCGAGGAGGCGGCGACTATTCCTCCACTGGTTTAAAGCCGCTGATGATCCACTCTTTCATCCGACGGCAAGCTCAAAATATCTCCATTTTATCATTTAAAAAAACCCGGATTTTCATAACTTCACTTCTTGTTCGCTTGATATTTCCTTGTTAAAACTCTGATCTCAGTCTTCCGTTTGGTTCGCGAGAAACATCCTGCTGTTGTTGATCACAGAACGCGAAAATTGGGCCACCCATTTCTTAGATTTTGCAAGCCAGATGTGGGCGAAGAGATGCAGTCACTTGTCACTTACCATGTTAGTGTATGCCGTCTTCTTCATCTCGTCTTATACTGAGGGGACTATCTGTATCCCAAATTCAGAAATTTATACCGAAGAAATGGAAACAAAGCATCAATGATGAACCTATGATCGTTACCGTTCTTGCATCTCTAAAGGAATTTGCAACTCGAGGTCATTTATCGAAAGCATTCGAAGTTTTTTCACGATTCCGGCTTAATGCTTCTTTTACTGCTTCTGGTGATGTTATTTCAGACCCAATTTCTTCTCTTCTTTTGTGTTGCACTAAGGTTAAAGCATTTGAGCAGGGTAAGCAGCTTCATGGTTATACAATCGCTTTGGGTTTAGAAAATAATCCGATTTTGGTTCCCAAGCTTGTAACTTTTTACTCAAGCTTTAGTCTTCATGTGGATGCTCACGTCGTTGTTCAAAATTCAAATATTTTTCACCCTTTACCTTGGAATTTGCTGATATCTTCGTATGTTAGAGATGGGTTTTTTGCGGAGGCTTTGTCTGTTTATAAACAAATGGCAAGTAGGGGAATTAGACCTGATAATTTCACATACCCATCTCTGCTCAAAGCTTGTGGTGAAACATCGGATATGGGTTTTGGGAGGGAGATCCATAAGTGTATTGATGCTCGTGATGAATGGAGCTTGTTCGTGCATAATGCACTGGTTTCAATGTATGGGAAATTTGGGCAAGTGGATGTTGCACGGCGTTTGTTCGACGAAATGCCCGAGAGAGATGCCGTTTCCTGGAATACAATGATCTCTGTTTATGCCTCTGAGGGCATGTGGGAGGAGGCTTTTGTGCTGTTTGTGAAAATGCAGGAAGCGGGTTTTGAAGCAAATATCATAACTTGGAACACCATAGCTGGAGGTTGCTTGCGAACAGGCAATTTCAAGGGGGCTCTCGAGTTGTTATCACAGATGAGAACTTGTGATGCTACTTTGGATTCGGTGGCAACTCTTATTGGTTTAGGAGCATGTTCCCAGATAGGGGCTTTTAAATCAGGTAAAGAGATTCATGGTGCTGCAATTCGTAGTTGTTGTGCTGAGTTTGATAATGTTAGAAATGCACTGATCACAATGTATTCAAGGTGCAAAGACCTCAGGCATGCTTATATTTTGTTTCAGATGATAGAAGAAAAAAGTGTAATTGCTTGGAACTCCATGCTTTCTGGTTACACTCACATGGACCGAGCTCAGGAAGCTTCATTCCTTTTCAGAGAGATGCTTCATTCTGGGATTGAACCAAATTTTGTGACAATTGCTAGCATTCTGCCTCTCTGTGCTAGAGTAGCTAATCTACAACATGGTAAAGAGTTCCATTGCTACATTTTAAGGCGTTCAACATTCAAGGAACATTTATTGCTATGGAATGCTCTTGTGGAGATGTATGCAAGATCAGGAAAAGTTGTAGAAGCTAAAAGAGTGTTTGATTTGTTGAGCAGACGGGATGAAGTGACTTATACTTCCTTGATCGCTGGATATGGGATCCAGGGAGAGGGGCAAGTTGCACTGAAACTATTTGAAGAGATGAACAAGTATCAGATCAGACCTGACCATGTAACCATGGTGGCAGTTCTATCAGCTTGTAGCCATTCAGGTCTATTGGTTGAAGGTCAAATGCTGTTTGAAAAGATGACTAGAGTTTATGGTATATTTCCTCGGTTGGAGCACTATGCTTGCCTGGCTGATCTCTACGGGAGGGCTGGTTTGTTGAATAAAGCAAAGGAGATCATCACAAAAATGCCATACTCTCCTACCTCTGCCATGTGGGCTACTTTATTAGGAGCTTGTCGAATACATGGAAATACAGATATTGGGGAATGGGCTGCTGAGAAGTTATTGGAAATGAGACCAGAAAATTCCGGTTACTATGTGCTGATAGCAAATATGTATGCTGCTGCTGGTTGTTGGAACAAGTTAGCCAAGGTGAGGACTTTCATGAGAGACTTGGGTGTAAGGAAGGCTCCAGGCTGCGCTTGGATTGATGTGGGCAATGGATTTTCTCCATTTTTGGTGGGAGATACATCAAATGTCCAGGCACAAGAGATTTTCCATTCATTGGATGGATTGAACGAGCTAATGAAGGATGCAGGTCATGTTACTACAGAGGATTTTTGTTCAGATGATGAAATTATCGAAGAAAAAGGATAAGATGTGGTTTGGCAGGAAGACTGGATGTAACAAATTAAAGGCTTAACAATGGAAGAGATTGTTGCCAGATGGAACTATTTTTGAAATTCCATCCTTGTTCATTATTCTGGTTGTTCCAAAGTTTGGATCAAATCTGGGTTGATGACATCTGAGTCATGGATTCTTTCCGCAATTCTGTATTGGTAAGGTGTCTCTGCTGCTACCCTCGGAGAGGAAATGATAATCACAATTAAAACAGGTGCATTTCTGAACAACCACTTTTAATCATAATGTATAATGAAACAACTGCAAGAACAATATAATTTAAAAGAGATGAATAAAGAGTATTTTTACACTGATTTTATTACATGTAGTCAATATGAATTCTGATTTTCTATATCCTTTGTGATGTATCAAGTGTTGTGATCAATTAAGCAACTGTATATATACAACAAAATTTATGTAAATACACTTGTATGTTAGTAACTAGTAGCAATTGAGAATATGATACACATTAGCTGGAATCATTTAGCCAAATTGGAATGCACAGAAAATTGTTTGAACAGTACCATGCATAGCATACAAAAACTATCAATTAGAGGTTTTTTTTCTTATCCTTTAAATCTTTCTTCTTGTTGATTTAGGAATATAATTGAACTTGCTAATTGATAGAAATACAAATACTATTTTCGATGTAGTGAATACAGAGGCTTTCATCATAGCCGGTCTGCCAGCTGAGGAAATTTTTGCAGCAGCGGGCAGCCTAGTTACAGCCCCAATAGCAGCCTGCACATTCAAACAGGAATTAAGCAGGATCAAGACTCTGCATAAGTTTTTTTTAATTATTTATTCATCTCTAATTATATTTCGGAAAAGACAGATTTTCGTTGTAAACTTCATCATTGTTAGTTTTTGAGCAGACCTTGAGTTCGATATAATAATGTAATTTCCTCAGTAAGTTTACATTGTCCGATAAGTATTTTGAGAACACAACTTAAATAACAATCTGTTAGTATGTGTTAGACCTTAATCTTAAATACTACTGTCCAAATCTTATTGGAGAGTTCAAGCTTTTTAGGTTAAGCAGTTATCTAACAAGGCATTAAAATGGTCAAGTTTCCATGATCGAATCTAGGTGAAGAAGCATTGGACCTAAACCTGAAATACTGATATTACCAAACCTTGTAGAAGTAAATCCTCGTGTAAGCTCAATTTACTCAAGCAGTGTCTGTTTTCTCTTTGGTTTTTGTTTCAGAACACTTGCATGAAATCTCATCTCATCATTTAATTTCTTTCTGGAACTTTAAAACACACATCAAAATCCCAATTCGTGAGAACCCAAAAAAATTACTTCAAATTATCATAAGTTTAAACACAATGGTTTCACTCACATTATCTGTCTCTTGCCATTAACAAGCTCCAGCCTATAAAAGCTGCATCCTTTGCTGAAAGGAAATGGTTTTCCTCTCCATCCTTTGCCAAACAACTGTAATGGATTAATGAATCATGAAAATTGGTAAAGCAAGACATGTTCTTTACATATACCCAATTGCCATGTAACCCCATTAGCTGAGGAATCCTTAGTAGAAATGTCATTAATTACAAATTGCAGGTCAGAGCTGATAGAATCAGTGAACTTCTTGAAGAAGTCTAGCATTGGCCGCAAAATCAAAGCCAAATATACGCTCGTGACATGCACGTGCATACTTGTGGGACACAGAGCGCGAAACGATTGGTTACCTTACAGTCAACAAAGGAACGAGGAAAGATCAGGTCTTCGTACGTACAATTGTCGGCGATGAGATCTTACACGGAGGCAAGATCACGGCCGTTGATTCCTTCATGGAAGCTTGTAACAACAACTTATGCATCGTCAACTTTGCTAATCGTCGGCGGTGTTGATGCAAAATCAACCGCCCTCCGATAATTATCCGCCACAATGAAATATGACCGTTTATTTCCCTCCAATGCCAAGTATCTCGTAGTGTAAATATCATTTAGGTCCCTAAACATTCTGTCTTTTATTAGATAAGTAAATGTATTGATTTTATCATTTAAGGCCCCGTCATTTGAGGACGAAATATCAAACTTTGCTATAACAATCTGTTTTATGTAATTGTGGCTTTTGTTCGTTCGTAGTGTCAAACATGGAAAGCAAGCACGCAAGCGCTACCTGTGTCTTTTTGTCTACGCATTTTCCCTCCAAATCCTATTACCGATACCAGCAAGCATCAGTTCAGGAAACTCGGAGCTTCAGCCAAGACCCCGTCGATTAGCTTCCAACAACGGAAGAAACGCTCCAAATCTAACTGCAAAATCTGGATACCATTCGTCGAAAATGACGCATTTCCATTGTCTTTACCGCTTTATTCGAAAAACCCATCTGCCATTTACAAGGATATTCAGTGATTGGCTAAGCAAAACAAGCTTAAAGAAGCTCTTGTTATCTTGAATTACATGGATCAGCAAGGCATTCCTGTTAAAGCCACCACTTTTAATGCTCTTATAGCCGCTTGTGTTCGAACTAAGTCGTTAGCTGAAGGGAAACAAGTTCATGCGCATATTAGGATAAATGGAGTTGAGAATAATGAGTTTTTGCTCACCAAGCTTGTGCATATGTATAGATCTTGCGGTTCCATAGAGGATGCGGATAAGGTGAAAGTTCTATTACGAGTGTTTATCCGAGAAATGCATTGCTTAGAGGTTCTGTGGTTGCTGGTAAGAAGCGGTATCGTGATGTTCTTTTTAATTGTTTGAAAATGCGTGAATTAGGCGTTCAACTGATTGTTTATACTTTCCCTTGTGTGATTAAGAGCTTTGCGGGCGCATGTGCATTTACACAACGTTTAAAGGCTCATGCTTTGTTGATCAAGAACGGTTTTGTTGATTATTCGATTCTTAGAAGTAGTTTGATGGATATGCATTTCAAATGTGGCAAAATTAAGCTTGCTCACCAGGTTTTTGAAGAAACAGAGGAGAGAGATATAGTTGGGGGGTGGGGGTGGGGTTGTGGTGGGGTAGGGTGGGTTTGGGGGATGGTGGCGGCAATGATTTCAGGTTTTGCCCATTATATATTGCAAATGGAAGCTTGGGATTATGTTAGATGGATGATAAGTGAAGGGATATATCCAAATTCAGTTTTGCTGACTATAATGCTTCCTGTGATTGGGGATATTTCGGGTCGGAAACTAGGACAAGAGGTTCATGCTACATAAGAGATACTCAGAGCAGTCATTTATTCAGTCTGGCTTGGTTGATATGTATTGTAAATGTGGAGATATGAATTCAGGAAGGTGGGCATTTTATGAAAAGAAGGAAAGGAATGAAATTAAGTGGACTGCTTTGATGTCGGGTTATCTCTCAAATGGAAGCCTCGAACAGGCCTTGAGATCAATAGTTTGGATGCAGCTGGAACGGTTCAGGCCTGATGTTGTCACGGTTGCGACTGTTATCCATGTTTGTGTCCAGTTAAAGGCTTGGAAGCACGGGAAGGAAATTCATGCATATGCTGTCAGGAATTGGTTCCAGCCCAATATGTCGATAATTACGTCTTTGATGATGATGTACTCAAAATGACTCACCTCCACCCCATCAAACAATTTCAGAGAGTACTCCAATGGGATGTGTGGATTTGTTGAGAGTGCAATGCTGGTTTTTGATGCTGTCCCTGTCAAAGGTTCTATAACATGGTCTGCAATTATAGAAGCTTATGGACACAAGGACCTAAATGAAGAAACACTTAAGTCTTTTCAATCAGATGAGATATGGCGGTTTCACTCCAAACCATTTCACTTTCAAAGTTCTTCCATCAATTTGCAACCAAGCAGGATTTGAAGACAATGCTTGCCGGATATTCACTATAATGTCTTGTAAGTAAAAAATCAAGGCATCGGAAGAACATTACTCTATAATGATTGAATTTCTTACCCGTTTTGGTCATGTTGAAGAGGTTCAAAGATTTATACCAATGGTTTTCTTGTCGTTCCAACACTTCAAGTAAGCTCATGGAAACTCCTATTTTATATTGATTTGTCATGCATGTACAAATGTATGCATTTGTTGTATATCAATGTATCGTAGCATTCTTAGCTGCAAAAGCAAACAATGATTTTCGTTGTGGCCTTTCAACTAAGAAGATTCGTGTTTCTGATTTCAAATTATTCTCGGTCTTGGGGTCTGTTGGGTTGGGTAACAAATGCTTTCATGCATCAAGTTATCAAGACAAAATGGGCCCTAACCTTGGGCATAGCCTCAAAGTTTCGCTCTATGAGGCATCAAGTTTCCAAGTCCAAAAGCCCAAATCATTTTTGTCTATTTTATGCCTCTTCTGAAACATGTGGGAGCATTCTAGCAGAACACTATTTATGTGGCTAACAAAAGAGACAACAAGAAAGTAAGAAAAACCAATGAGTCAAACAATTTCCAAAAATGCAGTCAAAAATATGACTTAAGCACCGGCACTCGACCCACAAAATCCAAAAGATTTGGGAGTTGACAGTGCAATTCCATAATGTGCTTGTTAATTTCAGTCAAAAAGTTTTATAATTAAGTATCGTACTCCATTGATTGTTTTCATTCATCTTCTTTCCTTTGCTTTGTATGTGCTTTGCAGCTGTTTTCCTTACTCAATATTGTATTGTGGATAAACAATTATTTTAATCTAATCAAAGATTTAATCATAATTATGCCTTTTGAGTACTTCTTCTCTTTACCAATGAAGTGGGATTTTGATTTTATTAATGTATTGACAAAAGTTAAATGTGAATCACAACCCCTACCTAAGACACCCCCATGGAATCTTTTGTTAATATGATACATGGTGTCGATATCACCCGACCAACACAATATTAGATTGTTTAACTTTTAATTAGATGCTCAATCAGTGTTTGTTAAAGCAAACATTTAATTAATGTCGGTGGACAAAGGGATTGTATTGTTCTTCATTCATTTAACTTACAATGATTTGTAAAGTAATCGGATTGCGTAGATTTTTGTGACTTTTTATTAACACTATTTGATTCTCTTTCTTTAAAATTTCAAACTTCATCAAGATTTCAATGCGTCGGCAGGTGATTAATGCACTTCAACAACATATTGTCTCCAACAATCATCACTACTTAATAATATAAAATATAGATAAAATCGTACTAACACAATAATTATATAATAATAAATTACTAATATTAATTTTTAACACGATCTGTTAATATAACAAGAATATAATTTAAAATTATTAATTAATTCATATAAAATAATAAAATTATTAAACGAGTGATATGATAGTTCGAATTTAAAATTTTAAATGCATAAATTTGTTTATGATACGATTAATTATTATTAATTTATTTATGATTTAACTAATAATTTATACAATTATAATCCGTTTAACAATTTCATAATCATATTAGATGAAATTTTTTAATATCATAACCCGCACCTTGTAAGAATTATCGACTTTTATATCAAGTATCATAATTCTATTATATATTATATAACACATAATGGTGGATGTACAAATTTGAGATACGAAATTTATATTTTATTTTTATAGATAAAGTAATAAAAAAAACGTTCTAAAAGTTGAGATATGGACCGTTTTAAATTAGTTTATGTTTTACTACATTTTAGAAGTGTCAAATAGGCTAGGTCGATCCAAATTAAGTATGGCACAACCTAATTCATAAATAATAAAATTCAGCCGTCACGAATTTATGGGCCCCACATAAAAAAAATAAAAAATATTTTTTAAAAAAATTTATAAAGACTAACGGACAAATTTAGGGGCTAGCCCGACTCAGTCCTAATGGGCACTAGCCTATAAATCATGTTAGGCCTCACCATTTATAAGTTGGCCCGAGTCCGTTAACTCGTTACGCTTGATTTTTGCGGATCAAGTTGGCCCGGCCTGACGGTTTAACACCTCTACTACTTCTTCTTGTTGTTGTTGTTGATATTTTAAACAAATATTTTATTTTATTAATTAATTAATTAATAAATAGTAGAGAAAGTTGGAGGCTGAAGAGATCCAGCTGTTTTCCTTTAAAATTGAGTTGGAGGCAATTATAAATCAAATGATAACACAACATTAATCCCTTTCCTTCCTTCATTGATATTAATTGAGTGGTCTCATGACCAAATCCACCACCACCACCACCACTAATACAATTCAACACACTTAGTTGCTTCAAATTCAGCTAAAAATTCTTAATTACTTTTAATTAAAAAGCTTAATTACACACACATTCATGCGCGTGCACGTACATGGGTATAGACACGTGTGTGTAATATAAAAATTTTAAAAGTATAATAATTATTATATTTATAAATATTTATTTTTGTTTAATTATTAATTACGTATTTATTTATATTTTATAGTTGATAATTTAATTTAATAATAATTATTATTTTATAATTATAATGTTTCAATTTTAAACATGTGGCTATTATTTTATGATATTTTTTTCTTCTAACTAACACATGTTTGTTAGTGGCAATTCAAGACTCTGGACTGGACGCAGAAACATTGTCCACGTAGACACAAGAAAGAAAATTGACTCTTTGTTTCCGGGACGGTGGATTACAAATCAAATGAAGTTCAAGCTCCCTTCTGTTTTTTTTTTTTTTTTTTTTTTTTTTTAATTTTATTTTTTGGTGGTAGGTAGAAGTGACAATTCAAGTATTTTTATTATAATTACGTCGTATTATATAAATTTAATTTATATATTAATTATATCAAAAATTATAAATTTTAATTAATTATAATTATTAAATATTTAAATAAATTATAATTATATTATTTATTTAATATTTATATTTATATATATTTAAATATATTTATTATTATTATTATTTAATTTTTTTAGATATATTAGAATAAAAATATTTTTATTAACTTTATAAGTTAAATAATTTTATAATATTTTTTAATAAATAAAATATAAAAAATTAAATTTTACTTAAATAAATATATTGTCTATTTTTTTAATTTAATAAAATTTTATTTATATATATATACACACTATTTTGTTCTTATTTTAAATACTATTTTGTTCTTATTTAAAAAAGTAAAACATCCCATCATCAATCTCCTAGGCTTTCAACCGAGATTTTCAATTCTTTGCTTTACACATACTTGTCTCCGAGTCGGCCATGGAAATGTCTGCAATTTTCTTTTTTTTTAAAAAAAAAAAATTAACCATTAAAGTAATCAACCAAGAAAAATACAAACAGAACTCCATGGATAATGCTATCAGTGGGTCCAATTTTATATATATATTCATCAAACCGCGTCTTCAACAGGAAACAGTGCTTTCTCAGTCCATTTTTTTCTGTTTTCTGGCAACAATTATCTTTCCCAGTTCACAAACCTGTCGTTCTGTAATTGGTTATTCAATCGCAGATATTAATAGCATTTTCAGAGGCAACGAAGTAGATTTTGGACATGGTGATAATAATTTTTTATCACTTAGGCAGTTGCCTGGAAGCTTGCGTCGCTTCCTCCCAGATTTTCTTTCCAAAAGTCACTGCCAAATCATGTTTAATCCATTATAAATAGGTAGTTTAGTCCTCGGAACTGAATATCACCCCTGAATCATTGTTCCAGGCTTATACTGAAAACATTTTCCGAAATTCTACTGCGTCTGCATGGAAGGAAGAGGTGGCAGCAGCGTCCAAGGCGGAACTCCTTCGAGTTACAGAGGAGTTCGTAAGCGGAAATGGGGTAAATGGGTATCCGAAATTCGTGAGCCTGGAAAGAAAACTCGTATCTGGTTAGGGAGTTTCGAAACGGCAGAAAGGGCGGCAGCGGCTTACGACGTTGCGGCTTTACATTTCAGAGGACGTGAAGCTCGCCTGAATTTTCCTGAACTGGCGAATTCTCTTCCCAGGCCTGCAAGTTCAAATGCCGAGGACATTCGGATGGCTGCTCACGAGGCTGCTTTGCTGCTTAGGAGCACTACTTCTGTTGGCACGTCAGAAGGTGAAGGTGCAGGTGGTGGAAGCACTTCCGGTGGAAGCAGCAGCTTGGGTCCAATCACTGTCGGGCTTTCGCCAAGCCAAATTCAAGCCATTAACGATTCGACAATGGATTCCCCGAAGATGTGGATGCCAATGTCTGACGAATTCATGTTGGAGGACAATACGAGGTTCTCAAATGATTATGAAGATGATGAATGGAATCCTGATGTGCAAACTGATTCTCTTTGGAACCCTTAAGTAATAATTTTTATAAATAATAATAATAATAATAATAATAATTATTATTATTATTAACAAATCATTATCCCTACAATAATAGCAACTGTAGTGTATAATTAATTCATATAATTTTTAAACTTTTTAAATAAAAGAGAGATTTTTTTTAAAAAAATAAATTATAATAAAAAATTCAAAAAATTTATACATTTTTGAAAAAAATTTTGGAACCAAAACTCTTCGGTACTATGTTCTTTTCTAACACGAACTTGTTTCTTGGTTCGAATTTTATTAAAATTATAATATTTTTTTAATAATATTTTAATAAATATTACAATAAAGAATTGAAGAATTGATTGTGAGATTCTATTGATGATCAATTTGGTCATGGATTGACTGTTTGATTGATTGTAAGAGACCTTTAAGTTTGTGACATTTGTAAGTTCTTGGAGGGTCCCAATTTTAATTATTAATTAAGAATTGTTTAGTGGGTCAAAGGTGTAGAGAGAGGAGGAAGCAAGGGAAAGCCTCTAATATTGTGCACGTGCTTTTTTTCATTTGCAAAAGATGATTGAATGTAATGATAAGATGGGTTGTAATCTTATCATTTATTAAATAAATATTTTTCTTTAATTTAATTGTCTTATTTCTTTTATGATTTTGTTTTGTTATAGCATTTGAAATTTAAATATAAATTTATTTTTTTAAAATAAAAATCATTAGAACAAATTAAGTATTGGTTTGAATTTCTCCATTATTTTTTTAAAATTTAATGTTAAAAGTTAATTTATATAATTTTACTTCATTTATTTGAACAATCTATAATTTTTAGTTAGAAACTATACTTATAAATATTACATTAATACAAGATTCATTGCAAATAAAAAAAAAAAGAGACCATGTTTTAAAATTTATTAATTAAAAGAGATATTAATTAATCAATAAATTACTAATTTATTAATTTATAAAATATACTTATAATTTGATAAACATACATTTAATCAACTAAAAATTCATTGGTTATTATCAAAATTCGTTTTGTAAAAAAAATGGTCTAAGAGAATTTCGATGAATCATCATACAAAGAAGGCATTCATGAACTTGAGACAATAATCAAAGATTTGGGTGATTTTAAGAAGGTGGACATAAATTACTTAGTGGGTTACCCTAATAAAAATGATGCAAATTCATAGGTTTAAAGTTTAGATAAAATTGTTGATAACATCAATTGAAAATTTTGCTAATGATGAAGTCAAGGATGATTACAATAGTTTTGGAGCCTACTACATGCAAGACAATGCTTAGGGATTGGCAATTTTATTCACTAACTCACTAGAACTTGACCCTAGTAAGATGGGTTCAGTATAAAATTTTGAATTTGAGCTACAAATATTTCCTGCAATATAAGATGAGATAAAGAATACATGACATATATTGACATGATAAGTGACAACTGACTACATCTCTTCACCTATATTTGGCTTTGCAAAAGTTATCTATTAAGATAATTGCACCATATTTATTACTAAATATACATCATATACTTAACAAGCAAAAGACATATAATTTTAGTTAGAAGGTCTGCTTATAAAACTATATTAATACAAGATTCACTCCAAAACCCTCTACTTTAAAAATTATATCAAATTGACTCTAAATTTTTTTATATCAAAATTATTAATTTTGATGTATTAATAGTTTTAAAGATACAAATTCCTATGCATACTATATGTTAAAATTTGTAGAGATGATGGATGTTAACACAATAAAATTATAAATATTAGATTACATTAAGAAGTCAACACATACTAAAAGTATTATCTATAAAGAATGATTACATAAATCTAGGATAAAGTTATAATATAAATTAAACTCAATGACAATTTAACATCCAGAATTTAATGCATTGACTTTGCACAAGTGCACACTTAAATATAAAATTTTAAAATAATCATACAGTATTTCATTATTTGATACTAAAATTTAAAACAACAATCATAAAATTATTCAAGATTTTTTTCTCATAAAATATAGGTGGTTTGTTATTTTATTTTTATAGCACATGCTATTTATCATCGTTGAAATTCATAATGCTATCATAAAAATGACCGTTATAAAAATTTGTAACTAATAAATATATAATAACATATGTTACTGTATATAATAATAAATTAGACAATATTTTATAATCGATAAATAAATAAAATTATAATTACGTCATTAATATATATAATGATCATTTAAGTGAGATATTTAATATTTTAAATATATAAAATATCTAATATTATATTCACTAACGAAGTGATATTATATAATTGTGGGGTATTTTATTTAAAAATAATTATTAAAAAAATTGAGATTATAGCATGAAAAGTTGGATGAATGCATCGTGAGTTTGATTGTATTCTTAACACTACCCTTCTTCCACGTGGCAAAGTTACATCCTTAAAAATGCAAACCGGATGTTGACAACAGCAAAACCAGTCCACCCTTTGTCCAAAATCCACGAATCTCAAAGACAAGTTTTACTGTTCAATATATATATTGAATTATTTCATTTTTAATTAACTAAACAAAGAAGGTGTGGGCACTTTCCAAACCCGGGGCATGCCGCAGTCAACCCGCTGCCGCCAGTGGAAAAAGGATATACCCGCACGCGTGTACGGTTGCAGGGACGGTGGCACGTGGCTGGCTGTCTGGCCAGGGCAACGCAGCTGGCGGTGTGCAATCAATTTCAAAAGGGATAAGGTGTCAAAATGTGAGTGGATGACAGAGACACTTAAAAAGGACGCACAGCTAGATCCAGCTAGCTGCTGATGCTTCTTAATTGACTGAAAACAGTGAATTCAAAGGGATTTCTTAAGCCAGTTTTGGATTTATTTTTGAAATTTTCTTTTATCTGAGGATGTGATTGATTTGGTTGGTATGGGTAAAATCAATGTCACTTTGAATGAACAAAATTTAAAAAATATTAATTAATTAATTATTTTACACGTTATTTTTATTATAATAATATTTAAATACATTAAAAATATTTTCCCGCATCAATATTAATATATTTTAAAATAAAATTTTAAATAATATTATTTTATAAATTTATAATCTTAAATTATTTGAATTTATATTTAAAAAAATGTGAATACACAAAAATTTATATTTTTAAAAATTATTAAAATTATATAAAAATTTATAACGGTTTATTATTTTTATAAATAAATTATTATTTATCGTATATAAAATATTTTATATTATATATTTCATCTTTAAATAAAAATAATATTGTAAAACTTGTTGAATTTTAGTGTTAATTACTTATTAATTAAGTTATTTTTTAATTATAAATCTCGGGAAGAAAACATGGCGGACTGGAAACCCTTTGGGGAATCAAATGAAGACGGGTACGCTGTCGTACAAACTACAAAGATTCTAAAAGACCCAGAAGACCAGGTCAATGAATCCACTCATTACCGACACGTGTCAGTAATTGCAAACCGCGTTTGTGAATAGTAAACTTATCAAGATTCAAGAGAACGGGCAGTGCAACCCAATTATTGCGCCTCCTTGTTTTAACCTTCAATTAAAATCTATAAATTATATTTAATTAAACATAAATAAAATTAAATCTCCAAATTTATTATATATTTTAAAAAAATCTCGTATTATAAGACATCGTACTAATTAAATTAAATATTATTTATTTAATATTATTATTAATTTAATATATAAACAAGATTAATTTTCTCCATTTTTATTTGTTCTCGGATCATGTTCAAGAGATTTTTCTTGTTGAACTAGATATTATTTATTAGATACAATTGTCAATCTAAAATGGATATCTCCATCTACTAATCATTTTGTAACGTGGATTATCATAACATAGGTGTAACGTTGGCATGATGTGTGATTTTTTTTTGTTTTTACTGTTAATTATTAATGGAGAAATGTGGGGGCATGATGTGATAGGCTCGTTTTATAAGCAAAAACATGTGTAAGCATGCACGCAATGCCAGCCCCTTCGCACTCGCGTAGCTACTCGGAAGCTCACTTCAGTTCCAACCATAACGACACACGACTTCAATCAGAACAAGCACTTTTACTGGTTCTATATATATACACGCACATGAAAGCACTTCTACAAGCAGAAGTAAAACCAAAAACAATATAGTGTATTTCGGATATGGAGAACAATCAAGCTATGGGGTCATCTTACAGAGGCGTTCGCCGGAGAAAATGGGGCAAGTGGGTGTCTGAAATCAGGCAGCCGGGGACTAAAACAAGAATTTGGTTGGGAAGTTATGAGACGCCGGAAATGGCCGCCGCAGCCTACGACGTGGCGGCATTGCACCTTCGAGGACGTGGGACGCTGCTCAACTTCCCTGAGCTGGCCGACAGTCTTCCTCGGCCTGCTAGCTCCAGCCCCGAAGACGTTCAAATGGCAGCTCAGCAGGCGGCGTTGAGGTTCAGAAGACCGATTGCAGGCGCTGCAGAAGCGAGTAAACCGGCCAGTAATCTGGGTCCGGTGAGGGTTGGATTGTCGCCGAGCCAAATCCAGGCTATCAATGAGTCTCCGTTGGATTCGCCGAAGATGTGGATGGAGTTGGCCGCCGGAACTTTTTTCTCGGCGGAGCAAATTGTTTTGTCCGATGCCGTGGAATTTTTTGATTGGGAAAATGATTCGGAGGTTCCCTCCATATGGGATTAATTTTTTTTTTAGGTAATAAATTAATGGCCCATGAAATTAAAATTACTCATTTTATTAAAAAAAAAATTGTAATACATTTTTAATGTAAGTTATTCATAATCAATTAAAAATTTACTAAGCTTCTTTGTATAATATTTATTTCTTAAAATTAAGTGTGTAGGAGATGTGCATTAATTTGTTCAAGAACTAATTAATTAACTTTTTTGTTGATTTTTTTTTTATATATTTTAGGAGCATAATATTTCTTAATTTTGCATAGCATTTTATTTCTCATATTTATATTTATTTTTTTTGTATTTTTTATATAATCTTATATAACAATATATATAATTCAGAAATAAAATTTTATTATTTGTATATAATTAAAATTTAATTTAAATAAGAGAATTGTTTTTGAGAGTCTTTTATTAACAAAAAGTTTGGAAATATAAAATAAGAAGTAAAGGTTGACTTAGAAATTAGAGTTTGACCATGCACTTTTGTATTAAAACCATGTGGTTAGATTTATTAACTACCAAATTGAAATAATCAATTCAATTATTTAAAATTTTTTCTTTTTTAGAAAGTGTTAGGGAAAATAATTTAATCACGTTAATAGAGAAAATGTGATAAAATTATTTAATTAATTAAAAAAAATTATTCATTAATTATAAAAAAAATTTAAAATAAATCTTTCTTTTAATTAATATAATAAAAAAAATTTATAAATTTATTTTTAATTTTTTATTCGTAATAATTTTATCATATTATATGTACTAATATGATAAAATTATTTTATTTAAAATTTTCTCTTTTTTTAGTTACCCAACTAACATCATACTAAAAGTTTTGGTAAGAGAAAATTTGGGGGAATCTAAGCAATTTTCACCTACCAAATCAATTGTAATTAATAATTACAAGACCCTAATTTTCATAGATTTGGTTTTGCAAGCGAAACAATATATATTATAATTAATTAAAGTCAAAATTAACTAAGGAATCTTCTAATTAAGTTTTGGGTTATTATAATTATAATTATTATATACAAATTAATTTTGTAAACATTAATTATATAAAAATTAATCTCATGATAGATAATGTTATTAAAATATTTTCTAATATTTATGATATTATTTTTATAATATATTAATAATATTGAACGTAAAATTAATATATTTATTTAAATAAAAGCTCATATCGACACAAAATGCTGGTTCAATTAATAGACGTTACAAGCAGTAATAAAAATATTAATATTTATTTGAAATATTTTCTTTTTTAAAAAAATATTTTGATTTCCATAATGAAACATGTACAGGATTCCTTAAAAAGCCAACACAAGTCATTGTCCAAACCGCCCAAAGGCAAAAGTGACCCTACAAAGGAAGACTTTGGTTGTTGGTCCTACATTAAAATGTCATACGAAATCATTGAAAATGTTTGTTTGTTCGTCTAAAGCAGTGTTCGGCTGTTTTTCAAATTACAGAAAGGAATTGTCTTGACTTACCAATAATAAAAGAACATATTTTCAAGTAATCAAACAGTGTCTTCTACAATTTCAACACTCCCATTAGTGTTTAGACCCAATATACATATGTATATTTAACTATAGGCCCAATTGCAAATGGGTTCACTCTCAAATCATTGGCCCAATGTTTTGATAATCAATTTATTTACTCATTACAATGTATTTGATAATTGATTGTGCTAATCACAATTACCTTATTCTTCACAAGATTAATATATTTGTGATGTACTACTTAATATATTATTAAGTTTATGTATTTTTTACAAACTATGTGATAGTTTATAAAGTTAATATAAACAAATAGATAATGATACGTTATAATACGACGTATATTTAATTATTAAAAAAATATTTATCTATTATTATTGTTATTGTTTGTAGATGTATAATTTTGACTGAGAAATTGTACATCTATAAATATAATTACAATAAAAAAAGTCAAAAATCAACAGCATTATTGTCTACTATTAAATGCAAAAATGACAAAATTAATGTAAAATATTAGAAATATATATATATATATATATATATATATATATATATATATAAAATTTGAGAGCACATTAATGAATAACCATCAAATGTGTAATTGTGGTGTGTGTGTCTGTGTGGATTAATAATTATTAGTACATGTGATAAAATGATCAACATGGTGATCATGTAAACTAAAACATGAATAAGAATAACACAAATTACAATGGTTTTGAAAACATTTAAGCCGCAAATTAAACTAAAATTTAACAAGTCATGGATGAAATATGAATTCTCCCCAACATATAAATAGCTTATTCTAAAGGGGGCTTGGATTTAAGGTTGCAAATTCTAGCAATTCTTTATCAAATTGTAATATCTTCATGTCTTCCTCAACCACATACACCCATGCTTCAATCCCATCTCTCAGTTTTGTATCGATGAGAACAATAGTGCTTGTGAATTTCGGAATTGGTCCAAAGATCACAATATTGCTCACCCAAATAGGCTTTCCCCATCCGAAATCAATGTCATAGAAGCCAAAATTACACCAACTGCTGAACACGATTCTATCTTTTGCAACAGCACAGAGTTCACTTTCTTCTTTAGCTGATTCACAAACGTTAACCAATCCTTTCTCACCTTGTAAACTCTTCACAAAATCTCCATTAAGTTTCCTTATTGCTTCCCTCAGTTTCAACACCAAGTCATCCAACTCTTCTTCCTCGTTTGTGCACATTGCATTTGTTGTCCAAATGATGTTTCCCATGGCGTATTCTGACATTGGTGGCTCGGTTTTTCCACGTAAGTTTACAGAATGAGTTAGCAGAACTGGTTTGCGGGAATTACCAGCCATTAAACATTTGGAAATAATTGCTGACACAACCTCAACTCGCGTAGGATTTTGCACACGCGAGCTTGTTGCCTTGGCTTTGAGTTTGCCTATTGCTTTGGCATCAAAAAGAAATCTCCCAGTAACAAAACTACCAGTTTTAAAAAGTGGTGCACTCGTTTGTTCCCACGTTACTTCTCTCGGTACTTCATTATTCTGAGGAAACAAAACTGAAGCTTCAGTACTAGGGCATACAGCAGCTTTTTCATTAGTAGAATTTCCACAGGCCGCCGTCGCTGCCCAGTTCTTCACAAATGAGCTCAGTGTTTTTCCATCACCGAACAAATGTGAAACGCATGCACAAATGACAAGACCGCCGCATGCAAACGTCGTTACTTGTATCTTCCCAACGTGAAGTCCCGCAGCCGATTCACCGAAATCACCGGCGTCAATAGGGATGAATTTATTAATCGAACTGAGATCAAGCTCGCGGAGAAATTCATCGAGAGAAACTTTAACTCGAGCCTCGGTGAAATAAATCCCCGCGTCGTTGCAATCGACGGAAAGATCGTCTTTGAACTTTCCGGCAATTGGATAAAAGCGAGGTAGGGTTTCGGACAGAGATTTCTTTAACAGTTGCAGTCTTTCGGAAATGATGAGATTAATATTGTCTGTCGGATTGGAAGTGTTTCTGTCTTGATTGAAGGGATAGTAGAAGGCCATTGGGAAATAGGTGTTGGGTCTAATTTGATCTAAGAGACTGAGCTTGTGGGTTTTGAGGTGATGAGGTGTTGGAGTAGAAGGTTTAATACATTCTCTAGAAATTATTTCAGGCTCCATGGACATATTTTCCAAAGCTTTGCTGCGTTCGATTTACAGAACTATTATGGCCCGCACATACACACACACACACACACATATATAGGAGAAAAGCCGGGTACAGTGGTGCACTAAATGCATGAAGAATATTGCCTTTTTAACTTTATACTAACTGTTATGGGTTGGATATTATGGAATATTCTAACACTTAATTTTTATTAAAATTTTGTGGAATTTATATATATACATATATAATTTTTTAAAATTATTTATTTAAATAAATATTAACATATCATCTAATTAATAAAAAATTATTTAAATTATATTTTATTTTTTAATTTATATTATATAATATATAATTAATTCATAAATTTTATTAAAATATAATTTAAATGATTCTTTATTAATTATATTATATATTAAAATTTACTTAAAATTAAAGATAAAATAAACCAAGAATGGATTCGAATCAACCTATATAAAATTGTCAATATTGATATGCAGTAAAATAAAATAAAAAAATTTATATGTGAAATTAGAAAATAATATATATATTTATAATATATTTATAATAGTACCTGAAGTCTATTGTGTGAGTGGGATTATAACGTAAATTATTTTAATATTATTTAATAAATTAATATATGCAAATAATATAAAATTTTAAAAAATAAATTTTAATAATTTAATGTCCTTGTATCCTTGACTTATTTATAAAAAATTATTGACCCTTCTTGACATAAATTTAATTTTTTTATTTAATATTAATTTTTAAAATTTTTATTCTTTATATATATTTTAAATTCTTTTTGGTCAAAATTATACAATTATATACGTATATAATTAAGGATGTTAATTTATATTATTGTGGCGGGTTAAAAAAAATTATTTTTTTATATAATTATTTAATAATAATAATAATATACAATTTTGAAAATTTAATATGGGAGAAAATTATTTGGTTAAGGCTTAAAAGTTGAGGGTTAAAGCAGAATAAGAGCAACTACCGTTTGATGACACGTGGTGGAAGTGGGATCTCAGTCGTTGCGTTTGTTAATGCACTGTGCCGAAAGTAAGAGTGGCCCATCCAGGCCCATAAAAGTTGGGTTCATATGGGCTTAAGGTATGAACTGGGCCCATGCAGGACTGAGTTTAGATTGGTTCCTGAGTCTAAATGAATTATTTTTAAAATTTTAAAAAAATTAAAAAATAATTTAATTAATATTATATATTTAAATTAATTTAAAATAAAAGAATTAAAATTATTTGATATATAAATGAGTTAAATGAATAAAATATTTATATAAATTATTTAAAAAATAATAAATAGGCCGGTAGATTAAGGCCTTTACTCTCTTGACCGCATGTTGCAGGCCCGGGCCGAACTGGCTTTACTATTGAATGTTGAGCGTTGTTTTGAAGATGTTTTTCTATAGATTTTGCCTGCTGCTTTATTTTTTTTTTTGGATATTTCTGGCTTCATGAGCAGGCTGTATCCATAACCGACGTTCTTTGATCATGGTTCAATTTCTTTCGGAAGATATGCTAGCGAGCCACTTGCATGGGAGAAATGGTCAGTTTCCCGCACGATGGATGTCGGGAGAGGTTGGAAAAATTCAAGAACCCCCGATTAGTTGCTGAGAAGAAGGCTTCTTTAGAAGAATGCTAGAAAAAGATCAGAGCCATGAAGGCATTGAAAGAAGAGGAGGAAGAAATTACACAATCTGATGCTTTTCAAGATGCACAGAATATAAACGCACCAGTAGAAGACAACGTCAATTCATTGGTGTCAAAAGATGAAAACAATGTGATCCGAAATTCTTATTTCAGGCAATAATGCAATTAGCAACCTAAACTCATCATCAGGAGGCACTGCCTATGACTCAGAGAAAGCTAATGAAGGACAACAAAGGTACAATAAAAAAAGGCTCGTCTACCAGTAAAGCTGGATGTTTAAATTTTGTTTTCGTCTACCGTAAGATTTAGGAGAAGAATAGGAACGATAGATAAGTTTGCAGATTAATGATAATCTTATACACGTCATAAACGTGGATAGTTTTCTGGAGCTGGGATGAATTTGCTAATACTTTCATTTTTTAAGTTGGGTTTGTAGCATGTAAGACTCTGGAGTGGAAAATGTGAAAACGATTGTGTGATATATTTGGAGGACTTCCTGCTTAAGAGTTCGTGACATTTTCTACATTCCCAATTGTCCATGAATGGTTTCTATGGATTGTTTCTGCCTTGTTGCTTGCATGTGTGACATAACGTTTGGGAAATCAATTCTGATTGACATATGTTTGCATGTAACAAGTCTGCTGATCGTCTAGTGTTAGTAAGTCAAATAAAAAACTGGGGTTGAGCTTGGACAGAGGAGTTGCGTTGAAGGTGGAAAACAGAAAGAGTTAACCACTTGCTTTATTTAATTAAGCTGTGCATGAATTTTCTGACAATGGTTTCTACTCCGGGGGATTATACTTGTGTCATTTGGGATTTTAGTGATTTAGGAAACTAAATTTTTTAAACCATGACTAAGGATGCCCATTCTAGTTTTCTTGAATTTTTTTTCCTGTAATTTACAAGAATTTCTTCCATATTTTAGGAGAGACAATGTTTTTTATCTTCAAGTTGTTTAAATTATTTTCCAGAAACTGATAGAAAAATAAAATATAACACATTGAATATTTCAAATAAGTGAAGAGTATGAGGAAGACAGTCATGATGCTAATACAAAGAATTAAACCATTGGTAATGAAATCAGGTTGCATGCATAGAATTAAAGAAGGAATGTCTTTACATTTTCGATCGCAGCATTTTTTTTTTTTTTTATATATAGTTTTGTCACAGAGGAGAAATGATCTGATTATCTGCGGTTCTATCATTACCAGAAGAATTTATGAAATATAATTCATGTTTGCATTTCCCAATCTACTTCTGTTTGTAATGCTGTACCACTGATAATAGATGACTGAAATGTCAAGGATTGCATAGTTATTGCAGATTCCGAGCCATTTTAGTTTTTGCTGCTTCATATATAGAAATCATGTCTTTCAGGGAAAAGAAAAATTAAGCACTGGGCTTGAAAGAGAGAAATCTAGCATATCAAGATGACTCTTTTCTAGAAGTTATAGTACCAATCATATCTGAGCTTTATGAATTAAAACTAATACAAATTCAGTGTGCATACAGAGGACATCCTGATGACAATGAAATGAAGACATAGTGGGAGTCTCATATCATCGAACTCATAGTGTACTCCACCGTTAATGCTCGCTTGAAGGAATTGGATACAGTTACAGCAAGCAGAAGCAGGATGGAGTATCACATGAACAGGGGATTTTCTTTTACGAATTTTGTGAATACAGTTTGTATATAAGAGAAAAAAAGAAGTAATCTTTGAGGCTAAGTGAAACTAGTTACAGTATACATCTATATAGGAAGTTAATGCTTATTTTTTCAAGGCTATTGTGGAAAGCAAACTGCAATTTCAGAAAGCTGATTTTTCCATTTTCTTTGTCAGCTTGGGACATGGCACATAGAACAGGAGACAAATGCAACCAAGTGAGAAAATGCATTCCAAGACTTTTCAAAATTTTCTGATATCAAATTAGGTTGTTACTTGACCTAAAAACTTAAATTTATAAATAAAGCGAAACTGATATCATCACTAACATCAAGCAACTGGATCAATAATCTTTTGGAGTACTGGTATGAACCATCATTGTTAAGTGTGAATGAAATGCCAAATCCAGAGTAGTCATGTTCATTTCAGGTATCCAGAGCTCTCCCTACTAATCTTGTCTTTTGAGTTCTTGTATCATTTACAAAAAAAAATTGTATAAAATAGGGACCCATTTGATAAACTATGTAAATTATTTTCTTTTTTGGAAAATAGTTAAAACTATAAGGATCTGAAAGATAAATTTTATTTATTATTTTTATTTGAGTATACTTTTACCAATTTTAATTTGTAATACCAAAGAAGAAAAGTCAGCTCGGACAGCTAGACCGTTCAACATAAATAGACGGTTGAGATTAGCGCGCTTTTTGTCACCAGTAGAAACAAGACACGTGTACGGTTAGGGTTTCGTTCTTCCTTCCAGAAGGGGCCATGGTGACCACGTGCTTTTCCGCTGGAATATTCCAAGAAACCGCTCCAAGGAGCCAAAGCAAAGCCCAACAGCTCAAGCGAAGCAAGCCCTAGAATTTTTCTTTGTTATTTCTCTCTGCGCGTCTTTCCTGAAGAAATTGCAAATATGGCGTCGTTTAGTGAGGCACCCCCCGGCAATGCGAAGGCTGGAGAGAAGATCTTCAAGACTAAGTGCGCCCAGTGCCACACCGTCGAGAAAGGCTCCGGTCACAAACAAGGTACGTTTCTTTTTGTTTCCTTTGATTTGGTGGTCTGATTCTGATTAGAGTTTGTTTTGTTTGGATCTGATAATTCCTTGATCTGACTAATAATAGGCTTAAAAGTTGTATTTTTATTAATTTATTAGGGTTATTTAGAATTAAGAAATTAATTATCATTTTTTATATGTCTTTTAGGGTCTGGCACTTCGCAATATTTTCTTACATGAAGGGTTTTTCTTTTTTTGAGGTTATTTGTATAAAATAAATTGTAATTTGCAGGGCCAAATTTGAATGGATTGTTTGGAAGGCAATCTGGGACAACAGCTGGGTACTCTTACTCTGCTGCGAACAAGAACAGGGCTGTGATTTGGGAGGAAAATACTTTGTACGATTACTTGCTCAACCCTAAGAAGGTATGATATGAATTATTTCTGTATAAATCTTGTCAAATTCTGTAATTAGCGGACTTCAATGTGTTTGTGTGGTTTTGTAGTTTATTTTGAATATCTGGAGTTTCATAGAAGCTTGTTGTATGAATTAGATAGAGTTTTCAAGGTCCATTCTATGTTAAGTATATATAGTAGGGCTTCCTATTCAGTGATTCGAGAAAATAATTTTGTGCCCTTGCTTCTTACTGTTTTGGAATCAGATTAAAAAATGGATTGCAGGTATCTGCATTTAATATGTTGCGCTATTTTATGTATCCTTAGACTTGTGATTGGAGCTTTACAGTTCATGAAAATGTAAATTTACCAAATGAATTTCTTCCCCCCTTTTTACGCATTTTTGTCGTTTTTGTTTGTCTATAATTTTGCAATTCTGGCTTCTTGACAATTGGGGCGATTTTTATGCAGTACATCCCTGGAACCAAGATGGTTTTCCCTGGATTGAAGAAACCTCAGGAACGTGCAGATCTCATTGCATATTTGAAGGAATCTACTTCATCTTAAATACTTGGTGACACACTCTGTTTCTGTCTTCCATTTTGCCATTGTTGGAGATGGTTTTGCAGAGCGGATATAGTACTATTTTTTACCAATAAATTTGATCTTTTAGGTCTAGCCGTGCTCGTTGTAATTTGAGCATTTGCTGCCAGTCATTGCTTATTTCACAAAAGGTTGCTGTCATTGGCAAACATAACATTCAATTAAATTTCGTGATTCTAATCATATTTCATGAATCTTGTTGTCTTGCTTTCGTTTAAGTTGTTCATCTTATGGTGGGATGCTTGACATGTTTGCAATATATTTTTGCTTGTTAAGCTCCATGTTTGCTTGGTACAATAATTTTTTATTTTGGGATGTTATCTGTGGAATGGAATTGAGTTTAGTTTTGCTGGGTGAAACATTGATGATTGGTGTGGGGACGCTGAGATTGTGAAATCAAGTCACAAGTTTACAGTGAATTTGATAGAATTTCAGGTTCTGTCTTAAGTAGTCTATAAAGCAAGAGAAATCTTGGGGTATTCAATATGTATATCCCATTGTTCTTATATGCATCAAATGAAATTTTTGCTTGTATTTATTTTTCTTACTAATTAACACAATGGGCACCCACAACCACAGATTCACAAGAACATACCAGTTCCACAGAATGCAATATGCATTTGGAAGAGACCAGGAATCTCAACCCATATATTCATTCCATTAAGGCTACCAGTTAAGCTTTTGGCAGCAAACTCGGAAAACAACATATAATTTGTATGGCAAAGATTGTCGCCATAAGTTTCTTACCAAAGCTTTTATACATACCCCTGTAAAAAGATCATTCGGTACAATACAAGCAGCATCTGTGAGACAAAATAAAAGGGAAAAAAGAAAAGCACAGAAATAATAGCTCATGCCTTCTTATAAGAACCGGAGATAAAAAAAAATGTCCAGAGCTTGGCATTTCTCTGTCGCTGACTTGGAAATATTAAGTCTCTGACTGAAAAGGCCGACGGAGTCCTGGTATCTGCAATGCAACAAATTCAAAAAATATAAACAAGGCGTGAAGCTCTTTCACCTTTTTTCAGATGAAAAGGTCATTGGCAAGAAATAAGCATCTAGCCTCCTATACCCAAGTAAACTAAAAGAATGTAAGCTCTGGAATATATAAAGCACGAGACTGAAACAAGTTCAATCCTCTTAAGTTGTATTTCTTAGGCATGTATTGCTACTCTAGAATTGAACCATGCATCATAATTCTTGTTAGTAGTTCAGAAATATAGTGATCAAAAGAAGTCTCATGCTTAGAAAATAGAATGAAAGGGTGAACTTTGATATGTGATTTGGACCCTGTTTCACAAATCACTACAAGAAAATATGCAAGACTTCGTCTGAAAAATATTTAACTGTGCCAAAGGAATCTAATGTTCTTGAAATTCTTATTTGTTGGATGATCCTCATAGTCTGCAACTGTTACACTTTGTTGGTCTTCGCATACATTTGGTTTCTAACCGGTAGCACCTATTTACATCAAAAGTACTAAGAGAAAATATGGAACAATTTTAAACTCAATTTACCACATATTATGGATACCAACCTCAACTCCATAAGGGCCAATTCGATTACGAGAAATAAAATTGAGTATCAGCGATGCAAATTCCTCAGGTGAATCTTCCTGCAATGATTTGGGAAATAAAATTTGTAATGTTCAAAAATAAAATAGATATTACAAGAAATTGTCAAGAAGTATGACTCGACGACCTGTATAGCATGCCCAGTATGTCTGACAACCACCATTTGAAACTTCCCTTGCATTTGACCAATTGTGAGAGATCTGTTACAAAACAATGCAAAGAAATTCTAAGAATATCCAGATAATGAGTTTTCATGCTTTGGTAGCAGCATGGACTGACAGATTAATTGCTGCCAAAGAAAGACCCATGTGCATTCTTTCCCTCAACATTCATGCATCACCAAAAAGATGCCATTTATCTGAGTGATACTTTTGAAGGCCAGGTTGATCAAACGGTATATCCATAACACTTGTTAGAAATTATTTAGAATAGCTTAATAAAGAGACTACCTGTCCAATCTGTCTGTTCCCGCTAAAAGCAAGAGCTTAGGAACAGGACATGACAGAAATTTCTCTGAAAGGCCTTCATACCTGCAAGACAATAAAGTAATATAGTATGGAAATGAGTTTTGGCAACCAAAGACAAAAAACTACAAATCTCTTCTTTACAAACTAAAGCCAGTATACTTTTTACTTAGTAATGCATTAAATTATCCTTAAACAACCTACATTCTCCCTAAATAACAATGGTAACCCTTGTTGTGATGTCGTGTTCTACATGTGAATGTTAATAACAAACATACCAGCCTTTCCAATATTGTTCAGTTTCTTCCAATTGTGCTCGATAGACATAACTGCAACACAAAAGACATAATAATACCTGTCAAGAAAAGGACTTGGAAATTATATAATGAATAATAGTTTAGAATGGTAGTACCACTTACCACTTCTTTGAATCATCATACTTTAATGTGGAAGGGATAGATACACGAGCAGAGTCGATATTTCTCAAAGAACCTCCTTTGACACTCCATTCAATCTGTGCAGCATCCAAATTAACCAAGATAGCCAAACATCAATGGTAGTTAGAAGCTTACATTCCGAAATATCTTTCCAGGTTAGCACTAGCATAGGACAGAAATAAAAAAATAATAATTAAATAAAGAGTTTGACACTCTTCAGTGGTACATTATCGTATCATTTGATCAGTTCATGGGAATAGGCACTTGCATTCTTTCAGATACATTCAACTAGAGTTTTGTTCCAGGGTATTTATTTGATCTAGTGGACCTAATTAATTGATGTTAGGATGACTTGGCAAAAAAGAATAATTGCATTTTTGAGGGGAAAGGAGAGGAAGAAGCTAGCTAATTGTGCAAGAGAATTTACTTTTTAGCATTTCTTTCAGTCTGTGATTCAAAGGATTTGCAAGATGCTTACTCTGTGCACTCTGTGTTTGCTTCTTTCTAGTTATTAATATACACTTTCAGTTTCCTACTAAAAGAAATACTAATTATTAGAGATTTCCTATGAATAGCCATTTTATCTTTTGCTAAGCTTTAAACAAAAAACACACAAACTCATCAAGCCAGCCTCAGGAATCCAAAGCCCTATTACCAAATACTTCCGCATATATCTCCAAGTTCAGAATTTCAACTACTTATAGAAAAACATGAAAGTCATTTAGATATGGTCCTCATACCAAATTCTTTGAAATATCAAATATTTTGTCAACATTGGCAATAGTGGACACATTACTGGTGTATGAATGAAATGTAGATACCGCTTTTTCAATGCTTGAAAAATGCTGCATTCTGCTTGATAAAATTTTCTGCATATGAACCAATGAAGCCATAGCTGTTCCCTGAAACAATTGTCTAAATGGCTTCAAAATACCATTCACTAGTGAATAGTCACTGAAAATGATGAGAGGGCTGATCTTTAGAAACCAAACCTCTACAACATCCACAACAACCAGCCCAGCCAAGGTACGTAAAGTTTTCTTTGCAGTAACATGCACAGCAACTGAGCCTCCCATGCTGTATAATAACAAGGTAAGCCAAATAAAAAGTCGTTTATGGGGAGAAAGAGGAAGAGATGAAGACATTAAAATTTCCCTCTGGTCAAGGACTTATGACTGAAGTTATGTTCCACTCTATGTTCAATATTAGCACAGATTCAATTTCAGTGTCATTAGTTTGTCCAAAGAGCAAGGCTTCACTCACAAGCCCAGGTTGAGTCATGTTGTAGCATTTAGTTATTTACATTACTAACACAATCACTCAATTTTGATGCCAGGTGAGAAATAAGGTCCTTCAACAAATAAAAAGGAATGTGAGCAAGAATTAAGCCGATGAAAAGGAAATAAAATAAAACGATAAAAACAGGTTCAACAACTGACAAACCACATTTGATTAATGGCCATAAAAGTCTTAGCATTTTGTTTTGGACTGCTGGAAATGCATAAACGATAAATAAACAGCAGAACTTAAAAGGAAATAACTGTCAGAGGAGTACAACCTGTGGCCAACAAGCACAATTGCAGGGGGGTTTTCCCCATACATTTCCTTCAAAACAGCTAGAACATCATTGCACATAGTCTGCACATACACAACTTCCTTTTAGTTTCTGGTACCCAATGCTAAAATAAGAAAACTTTCATATCACAACAAATGAAATATCAATATTGCAGGATATATCCTCAGTTACTTAATTCTGCTCGTATTTATTGTCTATACCTCAATAGAGAGATCGAGATCATTTTCTGAGGATGATTTTCCATGTCCTCTCAAGTCCATGGCAACTACCCTAGCTTTCTCCTTAATTTTACTAGCTGATAATGCAAATGAAAGCCTGCCGAAATGAGTTATGTTAATTGCCAGTGTCAGACAGTTAAAGTTCAAAACATAGCATGAACAAAACATGATTCTATTTCCATCCACTTACAAGAGAAAATCCCCAGAAAAAAATGGCATATAAAAATTTTGAGAAGGATTCAGTTAATTGTGTAAAAGGAGAGAGTGTGCATAAAAAAACAAAGCTTACAAACATCAGAAAGAGCTTATGTGCCCTTATTTTGGGCTGATTGCACTAAGTTGAGTGTTATAGTTTTTAATCAGCATTCTGCCGAAGTAGTATTCTACCTTGTGAAGTCAAGAAAGTGCAGACATACTGATCTATCATCTTGCTACATGTATAAAAAATTTTATGGCATGAGAAATGAATGTTTAATATTTTAGTTTAAGAATACTCAAAAGATACCCAGAATAACCACCGCCATGCAGACAAAAAACCACTGGTCCTTCAGTTCCTGCCATATATACATGAAAGACCTAAAATGATGAAGCGTATTAGAAGAGAATAACTATGACAATAGTGAAGCATTCAGAGTGGAATAGTTTTCAAAATTGTCAAACTAACATCAGTTGAATCTGGGATGGAGACATCCTTCTCTTCATCAAAATAGTCCAACCAATCTAGAGGTGTGTATTTTTGTAAAGAACTCCTGCAAGGAAATTGTTGTAAAATAAGACAAAAACCTTCATTACTACAACCTAACTATATATATATATATGTATGTATGTATATATATGTATGTATGTATATATATGTATGTATGTATATATGTATGTATGTATTATGACATTGAAGAATTCGGTTGCATATAACTATTATATCTTCTCCAAGCCCATTGAATTAAATTACTTTGCCACAGTTCACCTTTTATCTGCCTATTGCAAACGAAGAATGGGATCTCCAACAATTTCTCACCTTAATGAAAGTAAACAAACATGCTGTCACCACATAATTGGATATTTCATATCATCTACAAGAACTTTCCAAGTCATCATGTCCATACGCCATATCAATCAAACAATATATGACATGTTTATTGCAGAAGTGTCCATTTTCCAAAATTACTAGGCAGATAAACCCGCATACAAAAAGCATTAACATGAAAATAAATAAATAAATAAATAATTCAGAACCCCAAATGGAATAAGTTGACCTAACTTTTTACCATGTAAATGAAAGAGCAAGGCAGAAAATAATCCTTTGACAGCTAAAATTTCAAAAACCATCCTATGATAATACAGTTATAAGAATGCACCAAACAAAACTGAACTTCAAATTTCAAGCTATCGTGTGTTCACAATTGAACAGGACAAAAGATTAGAAAATTTGTACTTTTTCATTTGCTTAAGAACCAATCACCAAATTTTCACAGTACCACTCAATTACAAAATTTTCCATAACTACAAACTCCAAATTTCAAGCGATCACCAAAATGAACTGAACGAGAAACGAATTAGGATGAAAAACTTAGAAATTTTGTTATTTTTCATCTGCTTGACAATTAATTCGTAAAATCTAACAACGAAGAACGAAAATAAAAAAGTTAGCGACTTGAGAACTGACTGAGTCGGAGGTCGAACGGGAACAGAAGCATAAGCAGATGGCAATGGCGGTGGCGGCTGGCTGTGTGGTTCATCTCGTTGTCGAGATTGTTCTTCTTCTAAGGCTTCCTCCGGAAGCGTACTGAGATTTGTCGAATCCATAACTTTGATCGATTCAACTCCCCGTCTCTCGCACTGGAAATACAAAAATTTTCAGATACAGTGAAACCGGCTGTACACGATTGTAGAGGATCTCCGTCGAACCTGTAGTTGCATTCACGGGCCGAGATATGGGCCCATTTCAAGTACGCTAAGGCCCAAGTCAAATCATGTTTCCCTACTACTAACTATCCCCTTTACTTTAATAAACAAAATATCATATAATCAAATATTCCAAACTATAAAATAGTTCATGATTGTATGTTCATGTTAATTGGATTGGATCAATTGATCTATTTAAAATGTATTGATTTAATTTTGATTTAAAAAAATTAAACAATTAATTATTGGTTTAATTTTTTAAATTAAAATTAAAATTAAATTAAATTGAATTAAATCGAACTGATATTTATATGTTCAATTTGACTTGATTTATTTTTTATTTTAAATTAAATTAAATTAGTCTGTTATTTTAAATACAAATTAAATATTAAATAAGACAATTATTAACAAAACAATAGAAGTAATTTTCTTCTACTATACTTAAAAGTTAAGTTGGCCCACACCCCACTCAATAATTATTTTAATATTATTCATTGCATAGTTAAATCCAATTAATATTTAAATTATATTGAATAATTCTCTACTTTTTACTATAATATTATTATTTAGTGTTATTTAATTCATTAATTAATTATAATTTACTTAAATGACAGTCAAATTTTAAGATCTAGTCACTACAAAAAACTCATTATTAGTATCTTAATGACTTTTTCACATGTCCACGTCACATTTGAAGACTAGCAAATTATCAACTGCTACTTGTAAATAATCTGTGTGTCCACTCTCCATCAGGATTCATGAATTAAAGTTTGTTTGATTGAAATCTCACCAACCGCTTGTCTGATATTGAAAATAACCCATGATTTTTTAATTTAATTTAATTTTTGGAAATATAATATTTATTTTCTTAAAAAAATTTGTCAGCCACCTACCAAGATAATTTAGTGACAAAAAGATACAAGCTTTTGAGTTCTCCAATCAAACTACCTAAGAGGTTTTCCCCTCAACTGAATCTCTAGTACAAACTTCTTTGTTTTGAAGGTTAGCTTTCATGTCATTGCTCTCTGTAAACTCATGTTCAATTTTGATCATAAACTGTTCTGGGTTTGTTGTTGTTGTTGTGTTTTTTTTTTTTTTTTTTCATTTTGCTTTGTATGTGTATGCTCTTGATGACATGCATGATACATCAGTACTACTTAATCAAATGGATTACATTTTTCCGTTGTTGAAATTTGTTGTATGTTCTTGAATTTTGAATCTGCTGTTGAATTTTATCTTCTAGATGCTGTTGAAGTGTTGCCTTCTTTGTTAATCTTCATTGGTGTAGAGTAAATAAGCGGACAGTTTATATTTAGTTGTGACTCAGAGTTTATCTTTTGTCAAACAGGTTGTATTCGTGATTTGTGGTTTATATGACCACTCTGTATGAATGTTATCCATCTACATGCATGTAGTTTATCATTTGTCGTTCACAATTCAGTCTGTGTTTACATTTTTGAAGTCACATAAATTCCTGGAAGTACTTTTTCTAAGGCTTTATAAATCTGTATAAAGCTTTTCTACGACAGCAAGTTCATTTTTGTTTCATCTTTTGTCCCATCTGTAGGATTATGCTAACTACGAAATACTCACATATTTTAGTAAAGTTTGAATATTCTTGTTGTTATTTGCAAGTCAAATTCATAGCATTCGATTTGACTTCAGGGAAAGTGTTTCTTTAGGCAAGAAAATCATTCATATTGTTTTCTGGGAAAAAGTTTGCAGAAACCAACTTAGCTGTTGATGGCTCCACAGACGCGTACTTATCCTCTCTTTTATGTCTTGTTAGCTTTATGCTCATTTTGTGCTGTTGACCATCTAGATTCTTCTTTGTAGACAGCATTTAATTAACTTCAATTTCACAAAAATTTTAGTTCCAAATTTGCCAGAGGGACATATTTTATACAATGTTGAGCTAGGAAAATTTTGGAAGTGTGAGAACAGCAAGTAATTTAGTTTTTTATTTTTTTACTCTTAATTGACTCCTTAAATCATGACCATAAAGTTTTTGATTGTCCTATGAGTTTTTACTTCAAGATTTTTCCTTTTGATATCAGTGTGTAAAACATTTCATGATCAAAAAAGCAGTTAAGCGGTTTCCATAGATCATTAGTAGTCAAAATAAATTGTGAGTTTCAGATCTCTTATTGCATATGATCCAGGATTCAATTTCTTTTTTCCAGCGAAGATGGAGAATGGTATTGAAGAAGATGAAGTTACACAATCTTGCAAATCTACAATGCAAAAGGTTTGTTTAAAAATGATGTCGTCTAGGAATTTCAAATCCTGGCATGCTTTATTTTATTCTTTGTGACATGTTTTATTTTATTCTTTGTAAAATATAAATTTCTAGTGTGATTTTAAATTCCTCTTGTTTTTTTTATTTAGGTTGACCCAGGGCAACCTCCGCAACTAACATGGAAACGGAAACTGAATAGTGATGTAAAGGTCCCAACTGGGTTCACTATGAAGTTTCAAGAACTAAGGCATTTGGTATGTTTACAGAGAATTTTCTTATGAGTTTAAATGACACATTAACAATAAAATGGTTGTCATTGCAATCTATTTTTGGTATTAAATTACACATACAATGTAAATGTCATTTCTTCTTTTTCTTCTTCTTCTTTTTAATTTCTATTTTTCGAAGGCTCCATTGGGTTTGAGATTGTATCTTCATTCAAAACAAGAAGCAGCAAAAGGAAGGGTAATGATTCCATCTAATTTCCTTTGAAGAATATTCTAATTTTTTAGCTTATCACATTTACTTTAATTCTTTTCTTTCTTGTAATGTCAAAATCAACCCAATATTTTTCGTCTATTCAGGCATCAATATTCGATGTTTTCAGAAAGCATATTATTACAAGTGATCACGGAATTCCTTTAGGTGGTATTGGGTATGTATTTATAATTTACTGATGACAACTGTGGCATATTGTTGTTCCCGAACTTGGAGTCATTCTTTTTCCTGGAACCATATGTTAAGAAATTGGTTTACAGTTCATCTTTACCAATGTTTTGAATGGACTGGAAAAAGTAAAACTGATTAAGAATTAAAAAGAACAAAAAAAAAGGAAATTAAGTTTGATTGCTTGTAATGCCCATGAAACCTATAATTCTATGGTAAATTGTTTTACTAGTTTAACGTTACAAAACTAGTTAGAAACTTGCATGATTGTCTCTTATCTGTTCTTGCATGAACCAGGAAATTTTGTTCAAACAAATTTACAGTATAAAAAGGAGTTAACTGAGTACTGCAAACATTTTTTTAAAAGTTTTGTTAATTAAAAAACATTTTAAAAGTTTCATGCGGCTCGTTTCATTTTGGTCTGTCTCTGGTTTGTTGGCGAATTCAATCTTCTTCAAGTCATCATTCTTATGTTTGAAAGCATGAATTTAGGGCAGGAAGCATTGGAAGAAGTTACAGAGGTGAGTTCCAAAGGTTCAAATTGTTCCCTGGAATATGTGAAGAGGGACCAGTCCTGGCAAATCAATTTTCTGTAAGTACTTGTGTATTAAGTCAGAGAAACTCATAAACTGCGATAATCAAACAAAAGTGGTAGAAATTAAAAAAAAAAAGAAAGAAAAAAAGAAATAAAAAACCAAATAAAAGTTCCATTAACCAAATCCAAAGTTCACTAGAAATGAATCAATATGGACTACAGCAACAACCTCTGTAAACATGCTCATATGCATGCCTTTATTGTTTTATTCATGTACTTTGGAGCTTAAAAGAGAAAAACTTTATCTAAATAAATTAAAAGATGTTGAATATAATCATGATCATTATGATAACTGTATAACAGGGACTGTTTTTTCACGGAAAAGAGTGAAATTACTTTTATTTTCAAAGACATGAATTAGTAGAAGAAGTTATTAAGAAATTGATATATTTATATTTTGTAATTTTTCTCCTGAAACAAACAAAATTGTTTTCCTTGTCCAGGTTTTCATTTCTCGCCCAAATGGAGAAAACTTTTCCTCTGTATTATGCCCAAGGAGTCCAGAAGTTCCTAAGTAAGCAACCAGCTCATCACAGACAGTTTCTTTGATTTTTTTGAAATGCCATTAATGTATCCTTTATAATAACATTATTTTTGGAATTTTGGGTTGCTTATTAGACAAAGTACAGCTTCAGGCATTGAATCTTGGGACTGGAATCTGAAGGGGGAAAATTGTACTTATCATGCTTTGTTTCCAAGAGCTTGGACAGTCTATGAAGGTATTAAGCTTTATTGACACTGAAAACAAAAAATAATCATTTATTATTGATTGTTTCTTACATCTGAGGCCTATATTTTGCAAAGCAGGTGAGCCTGACCCTGAACTTCGAATGGTTTGTCGTCAAATTTCACCATTTATTCCCCATAATTACAAAGAGAGTAGTTTCCCTGTTTCTGTGTTTACATTCACGGTAGGAAATGAGACTGAGAAATTTCATTTGCTTATTAACTATTTTAACTAAAAATTATGTGTATTTAAGTGTTTTTTTATGTCCTTTTCAGCTATCTAATTCTGGACAGACTTCTGCAGACGTCACCTTGCTTTTTACTTGGGCAGTAAGTTCAAATTTCACACCCTAAATTATATTTCGATTGATTCTTCTACAATCTTTGAAATGCTCTTTTCCTTGGAGTTACAAGGTTGAATATCCCACTCACACTAGAGGAGGAAATTTTTTAAGCGATTGACTTAAATCCATTTAACTGCTTATGATTCCAACTAATATTAGTAAAAGGAAACAAAAGAAGGAAAAACTAGGCATTACTTTGGCATCCTCAAACAAGTTCATGAATCACTTTTTATACACTTCAATTTTTATGTTTCTGTCTACAGAATTCTGTTGGTGGAGTCTCAGGATTCTCTGGTCATCACTTCAACTCAAACATGGTGTAAGGATATAATTCAACTTAAATCCATGAGTTCTTTGATTATTTAGCATATACTCTTAATGAAACCATTTTTTTTTTTGGTCAAATGAAATTTCTACACAAATCCTTCCTTAATAATTTAGCTATTTTACCTATGCTCCAGTTTGACATGATGGTTTAATCATTAAAAAAAAATTATTATTCCTTCCAGGAGAAAGGATGGAGTTCATGGAGTAACTCTGCACCATAGGTAATCTATTTATTGATTGAATTAGCTCCATGGTTTTTTCAATCTTGATTTCCCTTGTATACTTTCAAATTAGAAGATGCATCAATATCTCTAATGTTAAGTGCAAACATTTCAGAACAGCAAATGGGCACTCTCCTGTTACTTTTGCCATTGCAGCAAAGGAAACAGCTAATGTTCATGTCTCCGAGTGCCCTTGTTTTTTAATATCTGGTCATTCCAACAAAGTCACAGCTAAAGACATGTGGAATGAAATCAAAAAGGTAGTTGATCTTTTTACATTTTTGCATGTCCATGAAACAAAAAGAGATATCAGCATAAACCTATTATAAACTTATAGTTTGAATCCAATATTATATGTATTAAATGATTTTAATTGATTTTCTCTTATTTAGCACTATCCTAGTAAATTAAAATAACATTTTGCTGTAAATTGTATGTATGTTCTCTGTTTTGGCAGCTTCTCCTGGGTTCCTAAGTGTATTTTTAGTTTATTAAATGACATTGATGATGTATTATAATTTGTAACACTGTGTACCATAGAAGATTGCATATAATACAGGAGCGAAACTTATGTGAAAATTATAAGATTGCAAATCTATAGCGGACTAATTTCTTGGTGGATGTGACAATAATATAGTATATGCAAGAAGATACTGATACGCTTACTTTTATTCTTACAGCACAGATCATTTGACCACCTTGACTATGATAAAACTTCGCCTTCACAACGAGGATCATCTATTGGAGCAGCAATAGCGGCCTCTGTAACTATTCCTTCTGGCTCTACCCGTACTGTGACATTTTCATTGGCATGGGACTGTCCAGAAGTCAGATTTTGTGAAAAGATGTACCACAGGTGAGTTTCCAAAGTCTTCCAATTCTTGTTTAGTAAGCCTAACATTGCTAAAGGTTTTTGACTTTATACTTACAAGATTCCTTAATAACAGGCGTTATACAAAATTTTACGGCACTCTAGGGGATTCAGCAGCTAGAATTGCCCGTGATGCCATCCTTGGTAATGTTTAGATGACTTTGTTATAATCCTTAATGTAAATACGATTGGCAACACATATCATTTGTTTCTATGAACCATTTAGTTTCTCTTCTAATAATTCAAGTGGAGACTGTTGGCTGGAAAATTATCTGTAGATACACTTTTTAAGTGTTTGTCCAGATTTTGTTTTACCTTATGGTATGTAGACAACCTTGAAAGTACATAATCTTGATGTTGAATTCTGTAGAGAGTCACCAACCAAGTGTATTCTTCCATGAAAATAATAAGCTGAGTATTAATGTAAATCACCATGGGCATATGAATACAGATATATTTTTGTTGCTAATCGATGACGTGAGTGTCTTTGGTTGGAGCATGCATACCACATCATTTTTACGCCCATGTAATAAAATCATGCAGCATGTATATTGATTCTAAGAGTTACCATTTGTGATGAGAGTTAAATAGATAAATGAAATCATGTTATACATAAAATTCAACATTTGTTTCTAAATTGTTTGAAACTAGAGCATACTCATTGGGAATCCAAGATAGAAGCATGGCAAAGACCAATTCTTGAAGACAAAAGGCTTCCTGAATGGTGAGATTAATGAATATTGGAGTGTACAAATCTTCCAACATAAAAGGAAAAAAAATGAAGTAGAGAGGCTCTTTTGCAGGTACCCAAAAACTCTTTTCAATGAGCTTTATTATCTCAATGCTGGAGGGACAATTTGGACAGGTATTCATGGAGCTTAAATTTTATTTACTTGAAATCAGCTTTAAATTTAAATAAACAGTCACTTTTTAATCTCCACAGATGGATCACCTCCACTGCAAAGTTTGCCAACCATTAGAGGAAAGAAATTTTCTCTTGATACACCAAAGTCAGGTTTTAAGAACATCATTGGCTCGTCCTATGAACATGACTCCGCTATTGGAATCCTCAAAAGGATGACATCAACGCTTGAGCAAATAAATACTCGAGAAATGTCAAATGCTGCTCTTGGAAACCGTTTACTTCAGGACGGAGAAGAAAATATTGGTCAATTCCTCTATCTTGAAGGGGCAGAATACATCATGTATAATACATATGATGTCCATTTCTATTCATCTTTTGCAGTAATCATGCTATTCCCCAAACTTGAACTTAGCATTCAAAGGGACTTTGCATCGGCAATAATGATGCATGATCCTAGTAGACAGAAAATTATGAGCGATGGAAAGTGGGTTCCGCGAAAAGTTCTTGGTGTTGTGCCCCATGATATGGGGCTAAATGACCCATGGTTTGAAATAAATGCTTATAACTTGTTCAATTCAGCCAGGTGGAAAGACTTGAACTCTAAATTTGTTCTCCAAGTTTGCCGGGATGTGGTTGCTACTGGTGATAAAAATTTTGCACGGGCTGTTTGGCCCTCTGTTTATATTGCTATGGCTTATATGGATCAATTTGATAAGGACGGGGATGGAATGATCGAGAATGAGGGGTTTCCTGATCAGACTTATGATGCATGGTCTGTTAATGGTGTCAGTGCATATTGCGGTGGGCTGTGGGTGGCTGCGTTACAGGCTGCCTCCGCTTTGGCACGTGAAGTTGGTGATGATGCATCTGCTGGATTTTTTTGGGTTAAATATCAGAAGGCAAAAGCTGTGTACGATAATCTATGGAATGGCTCCTACTTCAATTACGACAACAGTGGCGGTAGTTCAAGTGCATCTATTCAGGCTGATCAATTGGCTGGACAATGGTGAGTGAATACTTGCATTTTATTTTAATTATTATTTTAGAATCTCAACTATTATGAGGATGTAATCTATTGCTCAAGATAATTCTGTATGTGGGTAGAAACACGACATTCATTTTATTTGCTTTGCCTGCTAATTCTAAGCAAAAAATTACTTTTACTCAAAGCAGTTTCACGTGTGTATCTCAAAAGTGAATATTACAATCTTATTAGACCTGAACAATCATTTATTTATTTTTCATATTCCAAGATTCAGACATCAAGCCAGTGGTTTATTACATTATAGGTATGCTAGAGCATGTGGTCTTTCTCCGATTGCTGATGAAGATAAAGTGAGGAAGGCACTTGAGAAAATTTACAACTTCAATGTCTTGAAGGTGAAAGGTGGAGCGCGTGGGGCAGTGAACGGTATGCTAGCAGATGGAAGAGTTGACATGTCAGCATTGCAATCAGGGGAAATATGGGCTGGAGTTACATATGGCCTTGCGGCTTCTATGATTCAAGAGGAGATGATGGGTACAGCATTTCAGACAGCAGCTGGTGTCTATGAAGCGGCTTGGTCTCAAGAAGGTCTTGGGTAAGTCAGCTTCTTTCCATCAGGTAGTTTTCTTCATCAATGTATGTAGTATAGCAGCTGCATTATCCTTTTTTACTCATCCAAACTTGTTTTTTTACAGTTATTCTTTCCAGACTCCAGAAAGTTGGAACACCAATGACGAGTACAGATCTATCTGTTATATGCGGCCTTTGGCCATATGGGCAATGCAGTGGGCTTTGACAAAGCCTAAGCTTTGCGTAGAACAGATTAAACATGAGGCAAGTGAACATGATTCTTCATACTTAGAACAACAGGCAGCATTCTCAAAAGTTGCTCGACTGTTAAAGTTGCCGGAAGAGGAAGCTCCTAAAGGCTTCCTACAACTTGTTTATGATTTCACTTGTAAGAGATTTCTTTGGTAATTATTAAACTTTACAATTCAAACAATCTTCTAGTTGGAGTGCAATGATATAATAATTTTTGTTCTTTCAATCTATTGATTGCAAGTTTCAATGTGTAAATGCTGTCAATTTCAGTCAAATTCCTATATGACAATAATCTTTCTAACTTTTACTCATGAGTCTCGACACATTAGTTGCTTGAAATCAGAACTTATACAAGATTCAGATTTGTACACTTGAGTCACAACAACTTGCCATTGTTTCTCTTATCATAAATTGCGAATTTGGGTGATAATTTACAAACTCTATGCATACATATGTAGCGTAAATTTCAATGGTATTCCTCTAACGTTTTCAATTTGTGGTTAATGAAAAACCAAAAAGAGAAGACTAAAGACTGCTTGTTGAAGACTTGGGTCAAGGACTATTATCTCTTTGTTTAGAAAATGAGGGCCTGTTTGAAGAGTAGTATAATCCATGAGATATTTTAGTCCATTTAAGAGCGAAGAAGTTTCGAGTTTAACAGATAAAACTTAAACCCGAAAGAGTACCATGACTTCAGAGTATGTTAGAAAATGTTCGTCTGCTACTACTTAAAAACCTTTCTGAGCGCACATACTTTAAAGTATTTGGTATTTTACTCTTTTGGCTCTAAATTGTCTAAAAACTAGGTATAACTCAATAGGGAATCAATAGTTTGGTCTCTAACAATTCATGATAACAAAATTGTTCATCAAAACAAATCCAATCTAAGACAATCCAAGGACCTCATTTTCACTCTGTTACCTCAACGGAAAGAGTCGCTGGGGATTTGTTCAATTCATCACAAACAATCCGATGAAATTTGTCACAAGCAATTTCATCGCAGTTGATCCAAGAGAACGAAACATTAGGATTTAGATTATGTCATCCAGAACATACATCAATGTAGCTAAGGATCAAAGGGCACAAGAAGTGTTAGCAACTGCATATATGCAAGTTACTGCATTATCCAGAAACAAGAAATTCGGCAGTCAGAGCAAAGAGAACTAATAATAGCTACTGCTCCCTAGTTGATGGATAAATATGAGGTAATCTACAAGCTATAGCAAAATTATCAACGAGGTGCAGTGTACATCTGGGTTGAGTCATATTGAGTATAACCAGGTTGAGGCGACACAGTTTTCCCGTAACCAACTGCCGCATCATTCCCTTGAGCAACTCCATATGCACTTGACTGTGAAGCAGACTGATCATAGCTTGGTTGAGCCGGTATTGATTGTGCAAAACCTGGCTGCCCACTTGATTGTGCAACGTATGCTGCCACAGGCGCACTACCACCATGATTAGGATCTTGAGTCGCTTGATACCCATAACCCGCATTGTTGGGTGCTGGCTGCTCGGGGTAAACTTGCTGAGAATTTGCATATTGTGCATATCCAGCAGGAGCAACCTGACTGTAACTGGGGGCCTGTTGACTGGCAGGCTGAGTATAAGTAGGAACGGCTTGGCCACCTTGATGAGAATAGCCGGGCCCAGATGGAGGAGGTATAACAGTTGCCGAAGCAGACCCGTATGATGGATAGGTTTGCTGCATTGCTCCACTTGTTGCATACGGGTATTGCTGTTGATGAGGAACATTAGTACCATATGAATGGGCTGCAGGAACTTGGCTTTGGTATGACATATCTCCTGGTTGACCAGGCCTGGGGGGACCATAAGATTGGGGCTGCGCTCCTTGTGCAGGCATGCCATATGGTGGTTTACCATACTGCTGTTGCTGAGAATAACCAGGTTGCAAGCCACCCTGAGAGTAAGCGGTCTGAGAATTTCCATGGCCATATCCAAGTCCATAGCTCTGCTGAGCTGTCTGGGTATACAGAGGTTGATGCCCATACTCTGAACCCTGTGGCTGACCATAGTTATAATTTGCCTGCGGCTGAGCTGGGCCACCAGCCGCAGCTTGTGAAGGGACCAGATGATGCCCAGGAATGGAAGTTGAATGGGAGACAGAGGCTGGACGATCAGAGATGTGACCTCCTTGCCCGCCATAGTAACCGTAACCACCAGTACCACTCTGTGGAGGACCACTGAAGTTACTTCTTGGAGCCATTTGCTGTGGAGGATAATTACCATATGTTGGATGCGGATACAGGGGATTATGAGATGGATACGGTCCTCGTTGCTGATAGTCATATGCCATCTGCTGAGCAGGGTGAGAACTACGTGGACCCCATTGAGGTGGACCAGCAGGTCCACGTGGCCGATAACCCTGCTGATTAAACCCACCAGAGTGAGGTGACGACCTCACAGTCTATTCAATGCAAATTGCATTACAAGAGTTAGTAACTAGAATTAGCATTGTTCATAAATAAATAAAAAACAAACAACAAAGATGATAATGATATAAATGAAGATTTAAATTAACAAGAAGTATGTTATTGGGGAATGACAAACCATCCACTAACTAAACAGCAGGAAAAAGATAAACTGAGAACATAGCATAACAAAGAAAATCAAAATCTAAGACAAATATCACTATAAATTACAGTAACCTCACAACAGTCATCACCATGACAAATCAAGACATGATTATAAGCAAATTATATTGAAACAGAAAGACATCATTGTAAGCAAACCTGTACAAATTCCATCACAATTTCTCACTTCTCAACCAAGAAAATCAAAGAAGAAAACAGATAAATTCTAAATGAAGCATATTTCTCAGCACTATTCAGCATTAGATCTCTAAAAATCAGATGAATTTATCAGATACCATGAGCTAATATTGAGTCCAAATGCGCAAAGATCTAGACAAGTTTCACAGGGAAGAAAGCAGAGATGCAAGATTGAACATTCATCATGGACTTTTTGAAAATTAGTTGTTCAGAGTTCATCACATGATAGAGAGAATACTGGCTTTCAGAAATCTTCGTACCAACACATTCTGGATGACGTGCAAAAAGGTGCTAGATCATAACATTCCAGGTAATCACCAGTAAATGGTATAAACATGTTACAGCTCAGATATCTAATGTTTTCGTAACATTCATGCTGGCACCTCAAAGCACATCAGAAGACAGGAACCATATTTCTCCATATGTTTCAATAAGCATCAATTCAGAACATGACAAACTTCACCAGGTATAATACTTATACCCAAATACATCCCTGAAGCATGAACATCCGGACACTATAATGCACTAAGGTTAATACAACATAGTCCTACTACATCATGATCTGTTAACTTTCAAGTCTCAAAGCAATCTTACCCACTAGTAACACCTGCAATTGCGAGTATACCTCTCTTCGGGGGAGTGAAAAGTGGATGTCTATTGCTACACCAAGAAAGCAATGCTGACCCATGAGAAAGGCATAGCCAAAATCTGCATTTTTAAAGCCAACCAACTCTAATTGGCACCTTTAACATAAAGAAATCATGGCATCCGACATCTTGGATTGAATAGATGAACATCTTCCTAATAGCATTCAAGTGTCCTTGGCAAAGATCATTAATCAGTACCGCAAAACTCTTATGAGTGGTAATGTAATTGAGCGCTCACTCCCATGGCAAAGATATCACATTATAACTATAATTATATGCTACTCTGACAAGTGAAAAAGAAATAAAGCTTCTGTTCCACCAATCCAAAAGAATGACATTTTTTGAAAGACCCATCTAAGACAATAATATGAAAATGTCACAAGGAAAATGGAAACACTACCATCCTAATACACAGGATATTCACAACTTATTCAAACAAATAAAATTAATTGACATAGTAATTTTTTTATTTTGCATATACTTTTGTCATGGGAGCAATCCACTGAAGTTGAACAACTATAGCTGTCCCCAAAAGCATCAACTAATTCTATGGCATGATAGACATCCATAAGAGAGTCAGACCTTCAAATAAAGTATCCTAGATACTCTACTATTAGAGATCAGTCACATGTAAGAAACCACACAATATCCTCTATTCCAGTTATCACTATCATTTATACAAATATCAGCCAGATCAAAGCACAACCTATTCCAAGTGGAAGAAATAACATTTTGTCAATAATGCACTACCAGATGCTGAGACAACATAAAAGTACAACATGCAAAAAAAACAAGGCATCATAAAACAAAAGTTATTGACTCCAGAATGAGAACAAAATTGTACACATCCTCTTATAGTTCAAAAGAGCAAAGAATACATAAATATGCAAAGTAAAGGACTTTTAGGGTTATAAAACAGAACTAGAAAGCAGCACTTTTTTGACAATTGTAATAATTCACCCAAAACTTTTGACAATTCATAGTCTTGCATGACATCAAACTGTATTCCTGATTTGGACTATAGTTCAAATGCCCACCATCAGAGATAAAGCATTTCAGGTAATCATACAGTGATCAGTTAAACATGGAGGTAAAGAATTAAAAACTTCCCATAAAAGATTCCACATCAATAAGCCAAGAGCACACACAACCTCTCAAATTGTTTCTATAAATTATAATCTCGGTAACATTCAAGGATAATTATTAAAAAGAGAATGTAAAACACACATGGATAATTGCATTAGTAAAGGATGCAAAAATAACATAAAGTATTTTAAAATTTAAAACCAACCGCAATTTATTCTACAGAAGAAGACATAAGGTCAAAAACAAACCTGACTCAAAACTTCCTTTATCATTTCTTGAGCCATCTCAATTTGCCTCATATCGCCAGTAACTCGTACTATCCTCTCTTTGGAACCATCTCCTTCAGGAAGATGTTGAGGTATCAACTATACAAAAAACAGTTTGTCACTTCCTAGTCTATATCAACTTTCAACTGCATCTTAAAATACAGCCTAGGTTTACGGTATCAACTACCTGGATGCGTGTGCCTGATCTGGTCTGCAGTCCTTTAATTGTCTCCCCACCTCTACCAATTATTAAACCAACCTGACCAGAAATGTGTGTAAGGCACAATTAGCAAACATGCATGCAAAGACAAATATTTCAACCCAATGCAATAACAACAATAACCTTCTCATTTGGAACTTTAATCTCTACTTGCTCTCCAACCCCAGCAGCCTGTGCAGTAGCTAAGCCCCTAGCTACAAGTGAAGGAGAACCCCCTGCTTCAGCCTGCAGTGAAGGACACATTATATTCAGTGAATGAGTGCCAAAAATGTCTCAGGATCAAGAAATAAGATTTATAAAAAGTAACAAACAAGGAAAAGTATTGCCAAAATTAAATTTATTAATTGTCAGTAATAAAAATAAATTAAGGATAGATCACATACCTCTGCTATGACGGCATTTATAAGTTTCTCAGCCCTCTCTATATTACTTAAGGTTCCTATAATTTCCACTGGCCTTGTTGCAGAATGGGGATCTGAATCGGCATCTCTAGTAATCTGAATTTTTGCCCCCGAATTGTACTGCAGGTACCTGATGGTATCCCCAGCCTTGCCAATAAGAACACCAACCTGTACCAGCATTTGCACAATTTAAATCTATCAGAAACCTGCTCTTTCAAATTAATTCTACATAACCAATAATGTTTTTCCTTTAATTTTCCATATGCATCATACAAACATCAGACAGCCATAAAATCAAATGAGTGAGGTTTTATCGTTTAGAAATTCTTTGAGTAGAGAATTAAAGTCTTTACACAGAGAATTTCAATAAGCGTATATACAGACTAAATTCTGCAAGTATAAACTTATCTAAAAAAGAGGAAAAAATTATCTTCAAAAGCACGTTAATTGCTAATATCACACCTTATTGTTAGGGACCTCAATTTTTCGGCTCATAGACAAAGCATCAGTTGAATAGGGCTCATCCATCATAGAATTATAAACCACTTGTCGAGGTTCCTCATTAGAAGGTTCTACGGTTTCTTTCTCTTGAATAGCGACTTCTTTAGTTTCCTCTTTAACAGCAATAGAGGCCTCTTCAGTATTGATCAATAATTCCTTGGTTTCTTCTTTACAAGAGATTTGCTGGTTGTCAACTGAAATATGTTCATACACAGAAGAATGCTGTTCGGTTTTCATTTCCACAGTATCTTGCTCTTCTTCTTTAGTAATATCCTCAGTGTGCTGTACAGCATCAACAACTTCTTTGAACTTCTCTTCTACTAATCCATTCACATTAGCTGCACTCAAGCATATTATATAGTTGATTATTACAATCTTATAGTACCAAGACAAAGAAAATTAGTAAAGTTAAGAAGGAAAAAAGAAAATAGCTACTTCACAAATAAATGCAAAAAAAAAAAAAAATAGAAGTCGCTCAAAAGTTGCAATCTAATCGGAAAAAAAGGAAAAATAAACCAAAACATAATTATGAAGCATACCTACTTAATTTTCCACCTACAACTATTCACGTAGATATTTATTTAATTTCTGATTCACCTTTTTCCCTCAATGTCAAAATTTAGCTTATAATTTTTTTCTCATTATGAACATCGCATATCAGCTGATTCTGATTTAACGAAAAACAAATAGAGTTGCAAAGCAGCGACAGAAATTCCACGGTATACCCATTTAATTTTTCAAAATAAATAATTTATACAAACATGCATTTCATTAGTGTTACATTACTAACCTAAATGCTCCAGACTGCCTCAAGCATGCATTTTTTTTTATCAAGAATAAAACATTTCATTTAATCTTGATGACCATCGAATGTCAAGAACATAACAAGATATATCATATTCACATATTTATCACCAAAAAAATAAAAAAAAAATCCTGACTCAAAAAAAAAAAAATCACAAACCAAGTTACCAGAGAAACCCTGGGCAATCAGAACTCTAAAGAAACCAAATCAGAGTATTATAAAATATCATCCCAATCCCAAAAACAATAATTACCTATGCTATCGGGTTTTTCATTCTCATCATCTAGTCTAGGCCGTTTAGACTCTGATTCATCAGGCTCCCCCACTTCATCGCCATTCTTGACTACATCCACCCCCGCGTTGGAGTTTGTTGTCAGGTGGTCCTCCGCGTTTTCCACGGGAGCAGGCTCCAAATCCTCTAGCTTCCTCTTGAGATCCGCGGCCATAGCTACCCCCGGAGCCATTACCTCTTCCTCCGCCATTCGGGAATTATCAAGCCCTAAAAATTAAATAATAATAATAAATGAAGGCTAGGGTTTCCGATAAAGGAGATAAAATGTCTGGTCAATGAAAGGTTTTCTGAAAGAGAGAGACGTCCAAGTGGAGTGATTGAAGGAGGGTTTTGTGTGATTTATATATCGGAAGCTATCGGAGACGAGATAATTTTTCGCCTGATTGACCAAATTGGATTTGGATTTGTAGAACTTTGGGTTACAGAGTATTAGGCCGACAAGCGTTTGAGCCGGCCACAAAACCTAAAGCCCATATTCTTAATTATTTTTTAACGAATAAGTCCCTAGATTTTAGGAAAATAATAAAACATATATACTTTAATATTTATAACAAATAAGTCCCTACAAACTAAGAGTAGTAAATTTGTAAGCCAATGCCATTAATATGCAAGAACAATATGAAAATTTTTTGGGTTTTGACTTTATTTAAGATGATACGATTATAAAACAAATAATAATAATATAATATATTTAATAATTATGTTGAGTTTAAATTTTAAATTTTTGATATTTGAATATATTTATAATATAATTAATTATTTGAATAATTAGATCATGTTATTTTGAGTATAATTTTAAAAAATATTTAATTATAATTATAATAAAATACTTTTAAATAGGTAATATTGTAGATATTTTAGAAATATAATAAATAAATATTAAATAAACTATATAATTATGACTCGTTTAATTATTTAATAATTGTGTTGATTTAAAAATTTAAATTTTTAACATAATTATTAAATAAATTATATTTGTATTAATCTTTTTATTGTTTGAATTTTAGTTATAATGATATTATTATATAAATAAAATAATATTTTTAATATATATTTATTATGTATGTTGTTTTAAGTATAAATGATTATATGAGTTCAAAATTTTAGAAAAAAATAAAATTAATTATTTACATAAATAGTTTGAAAAATAAATTTTTTTAAAATTTTTTTTAAAATATAAAATTTATTTTAATGTAATAAAAAAATTTAAATATTTAATACAAAATTTAAAATTACATTATTAGTATATTCCTCGACCGGGAAAATAACGTGTACAATTTGTTCTCTTTTTAACTTCCTACGAGGAAGTCAAGAATCCGATCCAAATACTAAAGTCAAAGGCATGTGTATACCAATGAAAATGAAAACGAAAACAAATACAAAAAATTAGAGAAAATACAAAAGGTGACCAAATTCAAAAAGTAAGAATGACAACATTTGGTCCTTCAATTTTAGTAAAATTAAAATAAAAATATAATTTATTTTTTTTGTTTAAATTCTTTTATTAAATTCAATTGAAAAATAATAAAATCAATGATTTGATTGTTATACAACTCCTAAAATCAACGTGATTTATTTATTTTAAGTTTTTTAAGAACCAACTTTTAAATTGAATAATTAGTTTTATTAGTGGATTTTTGATGAAAATTAATAGTAAGAATTCGATTAAAAAAATTAAATTATAAAAAATTTTGTAAAGAAGTAATAAAATTATTAATTTGATTGTTATCGACTTGATTTATTTATTTAATGGTTTTAAAAAAAATATATAGTAATTAAATTATTGATTTTTATTAACGGATTTTTGTTTGAAGTTGGATTTGTGTTAAAGAGTTTAAATTATATCTAAATTTATGATTAGGTTAATAATTAAGGACCCCGATGCAATTATCCAAAAATTATATATGTAAATTTTATTAAAAAATAAAAAATGAAAAAGGAAAAAGCCCGCAGACGCAACCGCCATTTTCCAGTGAGATGATTGTAGATTGTTGTTCGGTCAGTTCCATCACCAGACATTCAACATTCGATTTTCACCTACCTGTCAATCAATCGCCATTACTTATTTTGGCTCTTCGTTAAGAAATTTAATTACTCTGTATTTCTTGAAATTGAACCTAAATTGAACGAAAACGAATTCGGCCGAAGAAAAAAGAAATGGGAGATTCGGAGGAGACGAGTCCGGATTTGCTGAAGAACACGCCGTCGAACATAGCTAGATTGGAAGATGAGATAGAGCATTGTAAAGAAAGGCAGAAGTATTTGGCGCAGACGAGAAGTCCCTCCGATGGTGGCGATGTTCGTTGGTACTTTTCCAAGCTCCCTTTACTTCCCGACGGTCAGTTTCAGTTTTAACTTTCTAATTTTTTCATGAGCGATTGTACTGCCGTAGTATTGAAGGTTAAGGTGTAATTCTGCTGCGTGAGCTTGATCTTGAGTTAATAATTGATTGATAGGTTCGCTACTTTAGTTTTTAGTGATTTATTTGATTGATTTGTGAGCATTTGATAATCAAATGATGAAATGTGCTCATATTGATCAATTAAGTATTGCTGCTTTGTTATTTATGCAGAGCTTGCTGCTTCAGTGCCTCGAACGGAGATAGTGGGGAAAAGCGATTACTTTCGTTTTGGTATGAGAGATTCTCTTGCGATTGAGGCATCTTTCTTGCAGGTCATTTTGCTTTTTCTTCTCTAAAGTCTATTGCTGTATCAGCAAAATCTATTGCTGTATCAGCAAAATCTATTGCTGTATCATAATAATGCAAATGGCTGAATACTTGTTTGTGAATGTGCATTTGCAGAGAGAAGAAGAGTTGCTCTCAAGTTGGTGGAAAGAGTATGCGGAATGTAGTGAAGGTCCACGAGAACGAATTAGTTCGAGTAAGAAGTTGGATATACAACCAAATGCTTCCACAGCAGATTGTGCTCAATCAGCCCAGCTGTATGAAGTTGAAGAAGAAAGAGTTGGTGTTCCTGTAAAGGGAGGACTCTACGAGGTACTTTCTTTTCTCTCATTGATTTTTCTACTCTTCAAGTATTCCATGATAAGACAAATAAGCCATATGTAGAGCACAAACCTTTTTGGCTGGCAATATTGAGGATCCTCACACATAGCCATCAATTTACCGTGATAAATTTCAGTCACCAGTGGATTCTTTTGTTGCAGTGAGGTAGCATATTGTTCACGTACTGTAAAACAATTCTCATGCTTTCATTGTGAGTTGTGGTTGGAACTCCGCTTATTTCTTGTGGCATGTTTTATTTCATTTTCCCCTTTTCTGTTTCTCTCCTCTTCTCCCCCTTCACCCAATAGCTCAGGATTTACATATTTCGTACTTTTTATATTAGATAGAAATGACATATAAGGAATCTACCCTTTCATAATCTATTATTCTGTATGCGAGTTTCTTAAATTTTAGCTGAACACCGACTATTTTTTGTTCATTTCAAAAATTCTTTTGTTATATTTCAACTTGGAGAATGCTTTAAAGATGAAGCCCTCAAAATACTTGCAGGTAGATTTAGTGAGGAGACATTGTTTTCCTGTTTATTGGAATGGAGACAATCGGCGTGTTCTGCGAGGTCATTGGTTTGCTCGTAAAGGGGGCCTTGATTGGCTTCCAATTCGTGAAGATGTTGCCGAACAGTTGGAGGTTGCATACCGTCGACAGGTTTGTTGCCCTATCTTTTTTGTTCTTATTGTTCATAAATTGGTACTCGTATATATGTATTTCACAGCGTGAAAAGTACATTAAATGTATGAGGAAGCTGTAAATTGCATTAGTTTGTATATGTCTATCGGAGTGTTTTGAAGGGCCTAAGTATGCAAAGAAACTGTAACCTGCATTATCATATAACCTATAGAATTTTAGATGAAATGAGTTCCAACAAGAGCAGCGTGCAGTTTCTTTATCTTTTAATTTTATTCTCATACACTTTCGATCTTAATATGAGAGTAGTAAATAAAGTTGGGCTTGTCCCAGGTTTGGCGCCGGAGAACATTTCAACCTTCAGGACTTTTTGCAGCTCGTGTTGACCTTCAAGGTTCTACCCCAGTATGTATATTTCTTGTGGATAGGGAGATTCCATTCTCTCAATTCTTAATGCTGCTGCACAAATACGTGGGCATTAATTTCTCCTGGATTGTGCATGTAGGGTCTTCATGCGCTTTTTACTGGAGAAGATGATACCTGGGAGGCTTGGCTCAATGTTGATGCTTCTGGTTTCTCTAGCATCATTAGTTTTGGTGGGAATGGAATTAAGTTAAGGCGTGGTTATTCCACTTCCCACTCATCAAAGCCAAGCCAGGTCTGTATCCTTTTTCTTTTAATCTTCCACAGCCATTATTATTATTAATGTTCTTATTAGTGCAACATGAGTTTAGATTCTGTTTCTTAGGACATTATCCAATATTTTCTTTTCTCAAAAATTGATTTATGAGTTATTGATACTTGACTAAATAATTTCAGTTGGCGCTTGCATAGTTGGTCTTTGTCAAATTGATTTGCTTTAGATTAAAATACGGTTGATGGGGTGAATATGTCTTATCCTATTGTAGAATTTTTATGATATTATTTATGTCTGTTGCTCCTCATCCAGGATGAATTACGTCAGCAGAAAGAGGAGGAAATGGATGATTATTGTTCACAGGTATGAACTTCTTGCATTCTCTTTCCTTTTGTCTTTATCTGTCATCTTTTCACCACAAATTATGTTTTGTTAGGATGTTTTTCCTGTAAAAGTCTTTGTCAATTTTTTACTTAAATTTTTATCCATTTTAATATCCTGCTTTTATTGCTAGTTGGTTCAACTAATACAACTTATTGGGCTGGCACAAGAAGTTTGGGGTTTGATTCCTGCTTGGTGATAGAGAGATTAGGTTCATATTCATTTAATTATTAAAAAATTAAAACATTTAAAAAAATTATCTCCTCGAAATTATACTTACCAAACACAAACATGAGGTTTGGAGATTAATTAACTCAGTAATATGTTCCTGTTGGTCAAAACATTTTCCTGTTTTGCTGACCATCATTTTTGGCTAGGTGGTGGTAACTGGATACCTAACCAGCTAGCTACCTAACCCTCTCCAGAAAGTTGTGCAGGCTATAAGCTAATGTAATAAAGGATTTACTTAATATTATAAATTTCAGGTGATTGAAACTTGTGTCAAATAAATTTGAGCTTTAAAATGAATTATTAACTAAACCCAAGAATTTGTTATATTTTGCTACTGATCAAATGGATTTCTTGGGTTTAGCCCAAATTTAAGAGCCAATAATTTATGGTGTATTTGGGATTTTGATTGTTATCTTTCTTAACATCATTTAGAGGTATATTTGTTTTAATGCTCAAGGCTACTTATTCCAGAATTGATTGCTGTTCATTGTCCATCTAGATTATGCTTTGCCATCTTTTCTTCTGTTCTTTTAGTAGAAATAGATGAATATAATTATTCTTCTGTTGAACCTTTTTTGCTTGGTGAAAATGTGTACATTCTTCAGGTTTGTCGTGTTGTTTATCATTTTCCTTTAATTTTCTTATTAAATTACCATTTCCCATAGTCTTCCCTGATTGTCAGTTCCGTTTGACGGGATAGATTGTAATCTTCTATTATTGATATAGGTTCCTGTTAGACATCTAGTCTTTATGGTCCATGGCATTGGTCAAAGGTTGGAGAAATCTAATTTGGTTGATGATGTTGGCAACTTTCGCCATGTCACAGCAAGTCTTTCTGAACAACACCTTACTTCACACCAACGTGGCACTCAAAGAGTTCTTTTTATCCCATGCCAGGTGAGTATCAAATTCTTTTATTTCAATTGATCGTTCTTTTCCTGTGCTGTTTGATTCCCTTGTATAGTGAATCTGTCTTGTGCTGGTGGGATCTGAAAGTGAATCATATTTGATGAAATGAAGCACTTTTTATCTGAAGCAAATGTGAACTGAATGTATGTGTTAACATGTTTTCTTGATTGGGTTTTTTGTCATAACCATAATTGTAAGAGTTCAAATATTCTTGTTGGGCTCAACTATAATATTCAAGTATTGGGGTTCTCCTCACTCTTCTGTGTTTTGTTATTGTTGCCACTATCCCTTTTACCTATTGTTGTTGTGCAAAATGCATGTTTTCTTTTCATCATTAAGTGTGTTAAAGTGTGTGTGATGTGATTTGAATGCTATTTTGGTTTAAGGTTTTTGATATCTTAGCTGAGGATTTTCTTTTGTATAAGTTTGAGTTATTTTTAGGTGGACTGCTCATTATCAGTAATTAACCTTATCATTAATAAAACTGGTTTCATGTTTCTTGGAAAAAATAAATAGTGTTCCATTATTATTCTCTAAGTCAACGTGTGCTAAAGTGTGTATTGGACTTGATACTTTCTTTCAGTGGAGAAAAGGCTTGAAGCTTAGTGGTGAAACTGCTGTCGAAAAGATCACTTTGGATGGTGTACGGGGTTTGCGTGTCACGCTGAGTGCAACAGTTCATGATGTATTATACTACATGAGCCCCATCTACTGTCAGGATATTATTAACTCGGTACTGCTTATCCTATTTCTATCTTCTCACTGTCTCTTACTTTAATTTTTCATTTCCAATAAAAATGCTGTCTCACTATTGCATTTGAAATGGAAATGAGCTCTCCACATAGAAACTGGCATGCATTTGATTACCTTGAAAGCATTTTCTTGCCTTGAATTTCTGAGGCTTCATCCTTAATCAATTTTCTCTCGACCTTCCTAATGGAAGTTCAATTATTTATTTGTTTGACAAATTGCTCCTTAGAAAGAGGTAGTTGAGGAAGGTAGTTTTATTCTAAATATACTCAGGAAGCACAAATATTCAGTTAGACTGCAGGGAAAACTGTTTTAGTCATCAAATTCCAGAAACACCATGGAAAAAAGCTGTTGAAAAATATGATGTCTTGAGATGTGTTTCCTTTGTGAATGGCTACTTTTGTGAAGATATGTAGACGTGTTTTCAATATCCAAGGAAAACAACAAAAAATATTATGATGTCTTGAGCGTGCCAAAATTTTATTTTCTTCTTTGCAAATCCCCTCATAGGTTTTGTAAATTCCTTCTATACTGTTGTGAAGTCCTTTACAAAGAAAGTAATTATCTTTTGGTTGGAATCAGAAGTTTATGGTTTCAAGCTGTAAAAGTTGGAACTAAGAACAAATTTGAAGTTTGGACTGATGAATATGCATTTCTCTTCCAGGTTTCAAACCAATTGAATCGGTTGTATCTGAAGTTTCTTAAGCGAAATCCTGGTTATGATGGAAAGGTATGGAACTGATAACTCTTTGTTAGGCTATAATAAATAAGTTATTGTTTGGATTGGGTAATCCTTTAATATATGCTAAAACTTGTATAGGTTTCTGTATATGGTCATTCCTTGGGAAGTGTCCTCTCTTATGACATTCTCTGCCATCAAGAGAACCTATCTTCTCCATTTCCAATGGATTGGATGTACAAGGAACATGATGGTAATGAAGAATCTTCCCCGGACATGAACAACCAGCCTTCTAGATATGACTCTTCAAGCAATCTGCAGAATGATATCTCCACCGTGATGAATGATACTGCATATAAAGTGAATCCTGCTGATGAAGACACAGTGGGTGTGCAATCAACTCAATTGATGCACGAGGAAGTACATTCTGAAGATTTTCCCCAAATTATGGGTCCTGTCATGTCAGATTCAGGTGAACTTTCTGCAAAAGCTATGGACTCTGACAGAGCAGGTGACAAAGATGCTCATGAAATAGTACATGGTTCTAGTGCCACACTTTCTGAGGAAAAGGTTGGCTTAAATGAAGCGACCTACACAAACAGTGGTGTCTCATTTGGTGGTATGGAGAAGATGACAGAGGAAGAATGCATAGATACCAGTGAAAAGGATAAAACAATCAGACTTCTCAGAGAAGAGGTAGGAATTTGTATTATTTTTGGTGGGCCTGTCTTTGGATTTTATGTATAATTATGTCCCTTAACTCCTGTTTATTCTTGTCGAACAAGAATATAAAATCTGATCGTTTCTTCTCCATAAGTACTTTGTGAAACCATTGGTCTATGATCAGATGCAATACATCTAATGAAATTTTTCTGCGTTTTAGATTGATTCCTTGAAAGAAAAAATAGCCCAATTGGGATTGGAACATGATGTTACAGGCATTAGTGGTGGGTGCATTGGTTGATCTCTGATCTTCACATTCTATTTTTTGATTGTTTCTTTTCAAAGGCAATCTTATGTGTTGATGTCTTTGGGTTTCAATATGTTGCAAAAACAGAAAATAAGGAGGTGCTTCCTTCCGATTCCAAGCAATGCACATCTGAGAAGACACGAACCAACCTAGATGATGCACCACAGAGTTATACCCCTTATATTAAGTACACAAAGCTTCAGTTTAAGGTTGGGGACAAGTCCTCCTTTGTTGGATGTCTTTTTTAACTTTTTTGTTGTAACAAAGAGCTTTTCCTGAGCAATATATATATATATATATATTTGATAGATTGCATATTTAAATATTTGTATTTTCAAAGAAAAACAAGAAAATGGGATCTTTGCAGAGCTTATGATGTACGTCTGTGCTCAATCAGTATCATATTACAGATCTTGTAATTTATTTGATTATATCTCAGGTTGACACATTCTTTGCTGTTGGATCGCCTCTAGGGGTCTTCCTCGCCCTTCGCAATATTCGTATTGGAATTGGTAATACTTAATAATCTAAGGTCTTCAAAGACTTCAATATTTGATTGAAGGATATTCAGTGCTCTTATTACTTATATGCTTAGTAGTTGGTGAATAATGAAAAATACATCTTCTTTCATTGTGGGTTTACAATTAATTATACACATGTTGAAGAAATGCTTTCATCTCAGGAACTACCAAAAAGTTAGACCAATGTCAAAGAATTAAAGTCGGCTCTTTGAAGAATTTTTAACTATGATGCATATTATTTGCATCATTGTAACTTTAGCTGACATTAGATACATGTGCATTGTCACTTATCAATTGTATGGTTTTTTTGTTAAAAAAAAAAAAATTACATTACCAGTGCATAGAATTTTTTGTTTGAACCGTCCTTTAGAGGTATGTTTCATTCTAAATTCCCTTGTCTTGCTTGAGATTGTATATAATACTTGCCACGATATTCAAACTCTAGAAATCCAGTTTGATGAGTTGTTTTTCCTTCTCTTTTCAGGAAAAGGGAAAGAGTATTGGGAGGAGGAAAATATAAATGAAGAGATGCCAGCTTGTCGTCAAATGTTCAACATTTTTCACCCATTTGATCCTGTAGCATACAGGTTAGTCTCTGCCCCATCTATTTCAATGTTCTTATAATTCTGTTTATCTTTTCTGATTGTTGAAGTAGTTTTATTGTATTCCCTGGAACTTTTTGCGTGCAAGGCATGAACTTTCATTGCCTTGCCCATTAATGTAAAAGCATCCCGATGCAATCAGGTGGACCCATAAATTTCATGGCTTCAATAATCTCATAAGTTGATTCAGCTTTATAGTTATTAGACAATAAATCTATATTTTGATGATTGGTTTAGCATTTTCTCTCAGAAACTTTTTTCCCATAAATATTAAAAATAAAAATTTGGATTTGACATTTCCTCCCATATTAGGAAAAGATATGTAAATAAAGTGGTCCCTTTCTTGTTTTCAAGCATTTTATTCTATTATTGTGTTTTTGTATGGGACTATAAAAGGGGGAGAAATGAATCTTTTCAAAAAAAAAAAAAAAAGGGAAGAATTTTGTTCCTGTGCCTCTTTTCCTCTCTTTTCTTCATTTCGAGTTCTGGTTCTATGTTTTATATTTTCCTTTCATATATTTCTCTTTCCCTTAATTCTCAAATATTCTCTTCCTTATCTATTGGGATTTTTCCCCTTGTATCTTCATCTCCTGTCAGGTTTTCTTTATCTACCTTTTTTGTCTTCTTGCATCATCTTTCTTATTTGAACTAAGTTAGTTGAAACATAGAAAAGAAAAACATTTGGTTCAGAGTTTGCCAATTTGGAATCTTTGATGAAATGCCCAAAGCATTGTCCTAGGTGATAAAGAATCTGCCCGCTCATTTATATACACATGCACTGTATCTTTTGACTCCAAACATGTATCTCTTATTATGAGATTGATGAAAGTTTTATTTCATGTGAATGACGTGTACTCTTTTATTTGTTTTTCCTTTCTATTTTTGTCTTTGATATGATAATTCAATCTTAAGTATGGCATCTATTTAAGAAATTTTTGTTGGATTTTGATACAGAATAGAACCGCTTGTCTGTAAAGAATACATAAACAAACGCCCAGTTATTATCCCTTACCACAAAGGAGGGAAGAGGTTGCATATTGGATTTCATGTAAGGCTCTTTGACACTAGTAAATAATGAATGAAATTTACTTTTTCACTTTCTCTCTCTGGAGCACTATTTTGTTTTCAATTATTCTTTCTTTTTAATTTCTTGGTATATGTGGTTTAGGAATTTACTGAAGATTTAGCAGCTCGTTCTCAGGCAATAGTGGATCATTTCAACTCTGTAAGGGTGGGCTCTTTGACTTTTCAGAGAAGAGACATTGAATTAATCATTTATCTGTATCTAAATTTAACCTTGGTTTTTTGGTTCACAGTTGCAGAGATTTAATTCCAAGACATTAGTTTCATTTATCTAGGTCTGCGTATGTACATAAACATGTAAATATATAATATTTTTAGGTATCTGTTAAAAATCAATTGACATATTGTTCTTAGTTCGTACGGATCTGCTGTATACTATTTTTGTTGTTCGGTTTTTTATCACATGTGAGAAACTATTGAAGTTCTGAGTTCCATAATGTTGAAACAGGTTAAAGTGCTTACGGTTTGTCAATCAAGAAACATAGATGGCATAGAAGGTAATTGATCTTTTACTTTAACTTTTGCATTGCTTTTCTTTTGCCTGGCCAAAAGAAGGGAAAAAAAACCTATGCTAGGAGGAAAAATATAATGGAAGAAGAAAATCACTCAATTTATGTTGATCTTCTTCATGTATATGTTGCTAATGATATGAAACAATCTTTTCTGTTACTTGCAGAGGAAGCAGAACATGGTCAAGAAAAAGAAGAAAGATCATATGGCTGTATGATGATGGAGAGGCTAACTGGAAGTGAAGAAGGAAGGATAGACCATATGCTTCAAGTGTGTACTGCAGTTTGATGCCAGTATTTTGTGCTTAACTGTTATTTCGTGTCCTTGACAATATTCTCTGAGTGTCATTGTGTGTTGGTAGCCATGCTTCCTTGATAATTTTGTTTTGAATTGTTCCTTGCCCTATACTAACCCTTGTCTGGTATATCTGTTGATGCCTATGCTTCTGCATGAATTTGATGCTGAACTAGTTTAGGAATGTTTCCCCTTTGCTCCACCCATGAAATGAAAAAAGTTTGAGAGATTCTGCTTAAAAAGGCAATTACTTGTAGGTCTGTGGTCTGCTGGACTAGTTCTCATTTCTAAGGGAATACTCTTTCTCTAACTTCAATACTATGCACCATTTTTGGATTCTTTATGTTCTGCTTTTACCACTGGGATAGCTTTAGAACATCTGTTAACTGTTTAATAAATTTAGTACTTTTCAAATACCTATTAGAATGTTTTATATTTGTGACCATAGGTATTTCTGATTATCCTTGTTTACTACAGTTTTATTAGAGACTCGAGATAATCAGTTCTCATATATAAATATATGAGTTTGTGAACTTGTGCTGTTGATATCTCTCATAATGTCAGTTTTTGTTTTTGATAATGCAGGATAAAACATTTGAACATCCATATTTACAAGCCATTGGATCGCATACGTAAGTACTCTGCTTTTAACAAAAAAGAATTTGTCGAATATATACGTTAGGACTGTTATTCAGTTTTTGTTGTATATGTTTTGGATCTGTGCTTGTTATCCAGCAATCTGAGGTATCTCATAAGTTCCCTTTGAGACAGTTTATCATGCATGTTAGAAAATTAAACCATTTGAGCTTTATTGTTTTTTATGATCACTAATTACTATGGTTATTAGCTTGGGACATGCTTGATTTTGCTGAAGTATATTTTCATACGAATGTAAATGTTTTTCCTTTTAATTAATGAATCTTGGTGTACAGAAACTATTGGAGGGATTATGACACTGCTCTTTTCATTCTGAAACACTTGTATCGGGATATACCTGAAGAACCCAATTCACCCGTTGAATGTAGTGGAGATAACTCAAAGGGAGAAAGCGGCTCCACAGGTTGGTCTGATCAAAGAGAAACTGCTGAGGAAGAGCTTCCTCTGACATTCTCTGACAGAATTATGGCTCGAAATTTCTCGAGGAGAGCTAGGAAATTTATGAAGAAGCGCTAAATGGTAACAAGTTTCCCTCATTGCGGTATGCAAGTTTTAAACTCAAGCAGCAGCTGATTATACCAGGGATTTAACCTTTGTGGTTAACTTTTAGGATTACTGACCACGACATGGCATTCAGGTCAACATGTCATTCATTCCTTCTCATGGCCGGAAATTTCTGGCATTATCAAAGTGCAATACATTTGAACAATGGATATAGTTGTGCCGCAACATGTCGTTCATTCCTTCTCATGGCCGGAAATTACTGGCATTATCAAAGTGCAGTACATTTGAACGATGGATATAGTTGTGCCGCAAGTTAGTAAACTGTAGCTTTTCAGGCAGCAGACGTTTTTATTTCCACTTCATTGTGTACATAGAAAGGAAACATAGGTCGTAGATGAGATAAAATTGTATATACAGTATAAGCAGAAGCAGAAGCAGAAGGTTTGCTGACAGTTGCCAATTGTAACTGTATTTATGCAGGGAAGAAGGCAATACCTGTACACTTAAGGTTTGCCGACATTACATACGTATTTTCGACGTGTTTTTATTAATTAATTAATTTATTTGATTTTTTTCTTTTACAAATGTTTATGGTTCACCTATTCACATGCTGTGATATGTTAATTTTAGTACAACTGCTGTGACAGAAAGGGGTTATCTTTTTCCCAGTATGCCTTCCTGCTTAGCAACAAGGAAAAAGAAATGAGGGCAGATCTGCTGCTATCTATAATCCCCAAATTATAGTTTGTTGCCATTATAGTATCTCAGGGTGGCAGGGTTTGAATCGGTGGTAGGCTCGCAATTTCCATGGGAGCAGAAATCTGTCACTCCCAAAGTAGTAATGTTTTCACATAATTTTCTGGTAGAATTCTGCTTGTAATATGAAGATAATATATAATCAATGTACTAGTAGTTAAAAAATATAACGTCCAAATTGAATCCAATAATTTTGCATTTGTAAAGTTAAGATACAACAGAAGTCACAAATAATGATGTGATATTATTTTAGAAATATTATTATATACCATAATAATAATAATGATAAGGGATTAGTTCTGGTATATTTATGTACTTTTGTATTTAAAAAATTTTTAATTATGCAATCTAAAATTATCTTTACAAGAATTTAAAAAACAAAAAAAAAAATTAAAACATTATAATTTTGATTTTATTTTTAATTTTTATAAAGATAGTTTTAAGTTGTATAATTAAAATAATTTTAAATGCAATAATAGCATGGAAAAAAAATATCTATTGAATTAGTTGAAATATAAATTTTATACTTTAATTTTTTTTAATATATATCTAATGTGTCAATATTTAATAATTTGCATAATTTAATATTTTATAAAATCAAAACCCATAAGATGAATTTGGTAAAATATATTATTTTATTGAATTGCATAAAAAAAAAAATGTGTGTCTAATAAATTTTAAAATAAATAAATATGTACATATATTAAATTAAAGTATTAAATTCATGCAACACAAATAATTTTATTATATTTTCACTTATTTTTATATAATACATTTAAAAATTAAACTAAAATTTTATTACTTTTACCATCAAATATATATATATATATATATTTTATCAAAATAAAATTATCTTTCTGATTTTTTATTATTAACTTAATTCCAACCCCCACGCCTGCCTAACATTTGAAAGTCCGTAGTTCTTCTAACCAACTGTAGAAATCATCAATTTGAGAATAATCTCCAAAAACTTTGTTTTTTTTTTTTTTTTAAATTTTTTTATAACGACATAATTAACAATTTTTTTTCTCAAAAATCCATAGATAGAAACTCATAAAATATAATGTCTTTGCTGTTTAATTCTTGATTTATCGGCTGGTTCTCTCTTTCTCAGTCATTTCATTTTGCTGGTATACATCTCTCTTGCAAATATAAGCTCACTTTTTCTTTTTCTGTAATGATTTTGTCACATTAATGATGCGATTTTTCTTTTTCTTTTCTTTTCTTTTTTGATTTTGTCATATTAATTACGTGGGTTTTTATTTTTTGCATGGAATTATTGAACTTTGTTTGGAATAACTGTTATCAACGTGTGATTTTCTTTGTATGTCGTTGAACTTGAATTACACCGTAATAGAATGCAAACTGGTTTCTGGGTCTATTTCAAATGTTTCTATGAAGTGTTGTACGTGGATATTAGATTTTAGAAACTGACTGTGCTAAGATTTGCTTTTAAATTGTGTGCCATGTGTTTGTGGAAAGTCCTCAATGAATATGAAAGAAATGAAGAAACATGAAATGAGTCCATGTGAATGGACTATTGTTGATTCATACTTATGGGTATCTGATTGCTCATGGCATTATAAGTTTGTAATGTGTCTAGAACTTGACTCACAATCTTTATGTAATAGTTTGATGAGTAGCAAGCCTTGGCCAATCCAATGCGTGTTATGATTGATCTCGCCATTATGTACTTTGTAATGTATATCAACGGTTACTTTTTCCTCTGAAATGTATTGATTAAAAGTTTGTCTTTATTTCATTTGCATGGTTAGTGTGTAGTAAGCAGGAGGTAGTATTTGTTTCTTTAGTTTCTAATTATTTTTGAGCCATCCCGAGTGGACTTCTGTTCCACCAGTGTGCAATTTCTCTTTATTAATAATACATACAAGGAAAAAACATATAGTAGTTTGTGAGGAGCTATTGATGATCAAAGTAAATAGATACAATTCTTACAAGTCAAACAACGCCACGTGTCTTCTTTTTGTTTAATTTTGGAATGCAACCTGACAGATTGTTACCATGTTTGTTAATATAGTTAACACTTGCTTTTGTTCTTATGAAATGCTCTTTTTCTTTGCTTTCAAATTTGCAAATGAGTGGATAGTTCTCTCTATATTTTTTCTTTTATTATGGTCCTCTACAAAATGAGAAATCTGCAAACCGTGCCATTCTGTGTACCATACTTATTTATTTCAACCTTTCAATTGAGCAGAGTTTCAGTTTTGTTTAACAAAAGTTACATTTTGTGTGACTTCAGTGTAGAAGAAAATAAAGAAGGCTTGCTGTTCAAATGTACTTTGGACGGGAAAACGTTTAGTGCCAAAATTAACAAGAAGATGCAATGGGAGTCTCCAGTGGGACAAAGCTTTCAGGGATGCAGAAACAAGTGCTTAGTCTATATAGAGGGTTTCTGCGAGCAGCTCGTTCAAAATCTGCAGAAGATCGACATCGGATTGAATCAATTGTTTCATCTGAGTTCCGCCGGAATTCCAAGCAAGTAGATAGAAAAAATTTTCTCTACATAGAGTACTTACTTCGCCGTGGTAAGAAACAACTTGAACAGCTCAGGAGCCCAGACACTGTTGGATTGTCATCCTTGAATGTAAGTTTGTCTCAGACCAAACAATCCTAAGGTTTGAGCTAACAATATATTTTGATTTTTTTCTGTAACTGCCAAGCTGATTTGGTTCAAGTTGATTGTGTTGGTTGAATCAGTTGATTGATAACAATAAAGTGTGGATCAATATATTCACGACACTGGAGATGAATTCAGTTGTAGGATTTTGTAAAACATTATAATGCTTTTTAGACATTTGTTTTGCGTCAAATGATCATGCAGTTCAATAGATATTGAGAAAAACCAGTCCAATAGATACTGCACTCTATTTTTTTTTTTTTAAAGGAAAAGCTTTCTGTCAAGTAATCTCAGTCATTACGTTTCATTTGTCTTTTTTCCCATTAATGCGCCTTTGCAGTCCCTGCTTCTAGTTTTTGTTCATTTTAGAATAGATATTGCATTGCATGGGTGTGTACATTTTCTTGCAGAACCAGTGAATTCTATGAACAAATTTCGGCTGTCTGCTCTTCTTAAAATTGGTCTTGTATGCTTGATTTTTGGCTTCACACACCTAATTTAGATCTTATATTAAGAACATATGTGCGATAAAGTAGACCTTAGGGTCATGTTGAACTTTGAAAGGACCGCTTTTGATTGACCTGTGGCAAGAGCTTATTTGATTTTCCATCTGTTGGTATTGCTTCCACTTTAATACCGCAAAAATGCTGCCAACAAGGAACGAGTGTATAGTAGAGAAGGCTACAGCCCTTGATGGAGTGAAGAGCTAACCTCTTTACAATATATAAGAAGTCAATCTAGGTCTGCACAGTGCTTTTGGTAATAGGTGACTAGCTCATTGTCATTAACAGGATACGTACAGCTCCCTTATGCAGCATGTTACTGTTGTTCAGATTATGCATGTTCTCAAGTGTGGAAACAAGGAACAGTTTCTTGTCTAGGAGAGTTAGCTTTGTGGTGATAACATTGTGGTTAGACTTGCCTTTTATTATGACAATAATATTGGAGAAATTATGATAAATGATTCTCTCCTTCAAGTAAAATAAGGAAAAAGGTAACAAATTATGGCATTTCTCGCTTCTATTTGGCCCTCGATCTTGAGGGGATTTGGAAGACACTCTTCTTCATTAATCTGGAATGGTAAGAGTACTTTAGCAAATGAAAGATAATACATAAAAAGGAGGAAATAAAATAAAAAAATGAAAATGTTAGCACTCTTTTTACGGGGGTTCAATTATACATATAATTTACATGCTTAGTGGTGCAACTGCAACTGAGAATTTTACCATTTTAACTGTATTGGTGTCCACCTGATTGGGCAAACTAATGCTCCTGTGTCTACTCAATATCTTTTACAGCATCCTGCATAGTTGAATGAAAGATCCAATAACATCAGATGTATATAATAAGAAAAAAATGCGAAGAAGAATGAAGTAATTATATTCACAGATGTATAATAGATGTGTTACAACATTTAACAGATCAAAACATACACACGAATTCTAATTGGGGCTTATTGCCATGGAAAATAGTCAATGAGAAAGCACAAATGAAATTGAAGAATATAGGCACGTGATGAAGCTTCTTCTTTTCCGATCATGGTAAAACATTTTTTCTTTGTCAAGAAAAGTTTTAGAAGTTACCTTTGCCAGCCTTGTTACATATGCAGCAGCCAAGGCTGTGAATAACAATCCTAGTCCAAGAGTCAAAAGCTGACCATTTCCACCCGGTAAGCCAATTTCAGATTCTTCTTGCTGGAACATTAGGAAAAAGAAATGTATTATAATATAATTAAATGAATATGTCGGGCAATTGTATGATATCTGCTAAAAATCTTCTTGATGACAGATATGAATCAAAAGAAGCCAGCAAACCATATAGTATATCCAAATTTGTAGTGAATTTATTGTGACCCCAATCATTGGAGCAGCCCTCATCACTAGATTAGATAATATATCTCAATGTATTAAACTATCAGAATGGCCATTAATGAACAACGACGACAACAGGTTGCACGCCTAGTCTTTCTGATAGGGCATGACATGAATGGAAACAGCACCAAAATATAAGTTGTAAGCGAATGGGACTTTCTTCTATTACAGAAAGTTGTCAAAGCTAATGAAAGATATTTGATCACACAAGATGCACCAAACCCTAATGAGAATAAAGAAAAGAAAACTCACAATAATTGCCCGCCCAAATGCTCCAGCACTCACATAAGCCCATGTTCCTGGAAGCATCCCCAACCAACTACACCAGAATTTTTAGTTGAAATTCAATCAGAATAAGGATAGTATTGATTTTCCTTTCCAACTTTTAGATATAAAGATTAACATCATACATCTAGACATACATGCCATGCTAACTCATTCAAGAATCTTAATCAAATAATATCTAATGTATTTGCGCAACACATAGGCCAAATGGGAAATGAATGAACAGAATCAGACCTTCCCAGAACGTATGGTAAGAACTTTACGGATGTCAATCCATACAAATAATTCCCTAGAGAAAATGGAAGCAAGGGACTTAATCGAAGAAGAGTAACAACCCTGAAGCCATTTTCTCCAATTGCTTTGTCAATTGCAAGAAATTTTTTGTTTCCTTCAACCAGCTTAAGGATACGCTCCCGAGCAAAATATCTGGCAATCAAAAAAGCAACACTTGCTGCCACCTAATGAGGACAAGAGATTATTAGAATCGAAGTTAGAAAATCAGGTTTATCATTTTGTTCATCAAAGGGGCAAAATAGACTACTAACCGTTCCACTTATGGATACTATGATGGTTCCAATAACAGAGCCAAAAAGAAGTCCGGCTGACATTGTCAACGGAATGGCAGGAATTGCAAGAATCTAGCGGATCATACATCATTCAAAGTTAGTTTGTGCAAAGAAAAGTAACATGTCTTGATTCTATACATGATGATGAAGAGAAGCAACCAAATACTTTTTTTGTTTTTCACATCTTTGATGGTCAATCAAAATGCCCAAAGTCAGCGGCAATGAACACCTTGGATTAGAACTAAGCTAAATGGACTGGAGTAATAATTGAAGGAGCCCAAACCCCATTAGAAGAGCTCAAACGCATACCTCCAGTCCTGCATAAACTGCCACAAATAAAGCATATCCTGCTGGGCCGTAACCTGTTCATTTGAAAGATGAGTTAAAATTAAAATCCTTCTTCAAAGAAAATAAGCATAAGACCATTAATGCCAAGAAATAATTTTATAACCTTAGCTAAAAGTTGCTTCCACCAAGATCCATAAAGAACATAATGTGAAGGAGTTACAAGCACCATAGACCCAAATGAGAACATCCATCAGTGACAGAAGTTTTACACAAAAGTGTAGCAAAGGGCTAATTTGCATCGAAATCCAGAACTACAAAATTGCAGGTTTAGTAAGTAATTCTAGGTTTCACTTTCTCTACTTCTTTGAATTAATTAGAATCCTAAGTATCAATTTCATATGTGCAAGTATTGCATTTCACAATACTATATGGTCATCTTCAATCTCCAAGACCATACTTTAAGAAAATGACTTGATAATCAAAGGCTTACATTTCTTTTGTTTTAGTCCCAAATAAGCAAATATCATATGCACTTGAAATTCTTAGCACATAAAATTAAACTCCTACTCATTTCATGCAAAAGTATCATGCCATTTAATCAAAAAAATGGTCTGCAAGATAGTGATTAGCTACTGTGAAAAAACTATTGGGGCAAATCAGTGGCCCAAACACTAATTCACAACCCTAATCATTTTAAATTAGCGCCATTATGGCTCAAGCGAAAACCAGATTTACAAACGTCATAATAACCACTCTTTTCTAGCTTCCACTCTCAACAGAAGTCCACTTCAGCCTCTAACAAAATTACCAAAAAAGAATCTAAATTTCAATATCAATCAATTGAATTCACATCAAATCAACAACAAATCTCGAAAGCGTCTCAAATTTTCCCAAAATTACCTTCAATAAACCCGGAAAACTGGTTCAAAAACGCGTTAATCTGATCCTTGTAAACATAACCGACAGTTGCAAATCCACCCACAACACCCACGAGCAAAAATCCAGCCAAAATTGTACCTTTAACAGCAGTTTCACCTTCTAATCCCCCACTTTCAGCATCGCCATCTGCTTTAATCTTGTCATCGTCATCGCCCTTCGGATTGAAGAACCAGCCCAAACTCTGCGGCGCATTGCTGGGAGCGTTACTCTTCTGAAGGGTATTTCGCTTCTTGGATTGCTTCAAAGAAGAGCATGGTTTAAAGAAGTGAAACCGTCTGTAAGGTCTGAAACTGTATAGAAATGAATTGGAAGTAGTAAGAAAGCACGACGGCCGCGGCAGCGACGGTGGCTGTGGCCGCAGAATGAGCGTGCGCATGTTTAAGAAGCTGAAGCTGTCGCAGTGAGTGAAGATTGTGTTGTGGAGAGAATTGTGCCATCTAAATTGCTGACTTCTTGTTGTAACTCGAAATTTCTATGGCTTTGGATTTCGGTGGTGGTCAGTGCAAGGCCATAGGCTGATAAGAGAATTAGAAAATAACATCTAAATCCCTTAATTTTTCATGATATATAAAAATGGATATAGTTTATCCATTTGTATAAGATAGGTTCCACAAGCTCCTCAAAAAAAACTTAATTTGACTTGTTTAGTAATATTAAATAAAAAATAATAAATTAACATATATAAATAAATTATAATTTATATACAAATATTAACAAATTAATGTATCGATAAATTATAATATAAAATTTTAATAAAAATAATAAGATTAAAATAAATAAAATTTTATATTAATTTTTGTAAAAAAAATTAAATCTTCTTTGATAAGTAAGAAAATAAAATTTTAATAGTTATTTTTTTATTAATTTTGTATTAATATATTAAAATTTAATTCAATAATTATAATTGATAATTTAATTTAATATTAATTAATTATTATATTTTTATTTTGATAAAATTTTAGTTAATAACAAAATATATTTAATTATACATATATTAATTCTTATTTTAAATATATTAAATTATTAATAATATAAGGGCAGGATTATTCTGTAGAAATTTTTGCCATCCCAACAATTAGGGACCTATTTGATGTAAATGCACAAACTACGCTCTTACTTGAGAAATTATAAAAGCTGGGACTCGTATGTTATTACCACAGAAAAGAACAGATGCTTTTGTCACCTGGGACATTGCCTTTTGGGCACCCATGATGCCACGTATAGTGAATGAATAGGTGGGATTAAAAAAAGATTAAATTGTGATAACCTAGCTCATGAAATAGTACATGCGATAATCACTGGTTTTGATTAATTTATTTAACATGAAATCAATGTAATTAATGGATACGGTACTCTTATTCAATAAAATCAGACCACAGTTTCATGTTCAATAGATTTCGGATGAATCCAAGACCTACAAAGATGGAAAAACAAGTCATTTAACTGCCTAATCTTTTAAGTTCCTAGCAAGAAGAGCAAGAACTCGGCCAGAGGCCGCCGAAAAAAAGTTACCATATGTTACATGAAGAAATGAACTCTGGACTAAAACTTTAGAATAACATTAATAAATGTTAATATTACTAACATTATGTACCAATCCAACAAAGTTGGCTGCAAGGTACATGTAGTTGATGTCTGTTGTTTCAGCTTATGAAAATCAATATAAATATTGGGAAAATTTCCTGAACTTCAAACCATTTTTCATTCTCGGTTTCTGATGTGCAGATGTGAAGTGCAACCGTTCAAATCCGATGGGGAATTTCCTTTGTGGGCAAAGTAGTTCAAATCTGGCTTCTGTAAGAGGGATGTCAATTTGTGAAGCTGGTCACTGAAATTACCCTGCAATAACTGAGGGGAGAAGAGGTCTGCCCTTTTGTAAATTTTGGCAGCAGAGCTTGCCGCAAGGTTAATCTGTACAAAATTACGGTGAAAATGTAGGTAAAGCAAGAGATTATTTTTATGCCTCAATTGCGAGAAAAATTCAAATACCATATCTGGAAATACTATTATTTGAATGGAACTCAACATTTTTTGTCACAAAAGTTCACACAGCAAATTATCATTCAAGATTAGTTGAAAATATGCATTTGATTTGTACATAAGGTATTAGGTTTGCAAGCACAAGGAAGATATGGAAATGACGAAAGAAATAGGAAACAAGTATGCTAATGCCTAATGGCTAATTACTACAAAAACAGCTAAATGTCTGGCATGTAATCAACAGGCGGCGATCACACCATATAGACATGAAGGTGAAGCCAATGATGAATGCAATTAAAGCCATCCCTTCTTTAAAAGAACCACCAAAGGAAACAAAGAAGATAAAACAAACAGGGTAAAAGAAGTACTTAATAGCAAAGCTTGTCAATAATAGTGCTGAAGTTCCATGACCAATATCACATATTATGATTTCACAGTCTATAGCCTCTTATTGAAATGCAGAAACCATACAAATCAAGTCAGTGAGTGCTTTCAAAACTCTTTTACCTCAGTCTTGAGAATGATATGTAATTTGTACTTGATACTTGATTAGAATCTTTCAAAAAAATCCACAACTTAGTTCAGCTTAACATTTGAAACCTAAACCTAATAGCATACTCTTAATTTGAAACAGATTAGAGATAGCTCCCAAAAATTAATAATTATGACAATCTTCAGCAACTCTTTGGTACCAAAAGCAAGGGGTCTAGATAATTGTCAAATGTGCACAAGCTCACTGCAGGTATCAAGCTTGAGCCAAAAAAGAAGATCATAAACAAGTGAGAATGCAGAGTAAAAGCTCTCAAGATAACTTAGCTGAGGCGTAAATATAGTAATAGGCTAAATGAGTACACAAAATTGACACCAAAATAGACGATTAATACTGAATTCTAGCCAGCACAACCATTAAGCTTAAGCATTACAGATAATCAAAATCTTTATCTAAAACAAAACGCAGGAAACAGAGCTATTTTGCCAGTAAAGCACAGAAAGTTCAACACCGACAAAACCGAAATTCCCTTTATCTACAACACAATTCTCTATAAACCTATGGAACCGAACGGATAAAAATGAATAATGAATTTAAATTACAGGAAACCCATCATACCGATTGCGAAGCCGTCTTTAACAATGCTTTTGTCAGAGGCAGTATGCAAAACCTTTTCAAAATAATCCAAAAAAATTCTCATAATTATAAGTGAGAATGAATTTAAAAAGAAAAAAACACCCCACATGTACTAATGTATTCTGCAAAGAAAACAGCAAAAGAGCCTCACTAATTTTACCCCAGTTCTCTCTTTCCTTAAAAATTTTCTGAGCAACCAAACAAAAGGGTTTTGAGACAAAAGTGGGCAGAAAAAAGGAAAAAAAAAAAAAAAAACCTTACATTCCTCGGCCACCGGCTAGAGCTTCTTCTGAAGGGTCCTTCCATTCATCGAAACTGCATAATAAGATAACTCCAACTAAATATTTTGTTCGATTATTATATGTCATATTTTAAATTAAGATTGCACAGAATTAGAGAGTAGTCAATTACACCCAACCATAACGACGATCAAATAATAGGCGTTTCGAAGATAATTTGGAAGAGGATGAAACGGCGATTGACGTTATGGATTTCGTTGAGCTCGATTCTATTTCCATGGCCTCCCTGCTTCGTGTCCTGTAACACAGCAGCTCGAAATAAAGGAGATATAAAGATAATTTGATGAGTGATTCTACTAAATCCACCCGTTATCTTCCTAGATGCACCCACTATACTGTAAAGAAGGATTTTGTGGAGTGTATTAAGATATTCTTGGGGTGTATTTAGTCAGAGTCTCGGCCTAAAATAATTGGACTTTTGTAAAACGCTATTTAAGCAGTGAATTCTGAAACAGGTCATTTCGTAAATAACATAAACTTTAGGGTCATTCAAATTGCAGCTACTAGTATATAAGTGTCAGTTTCCCGCTTCCCTCTCGAAATCACTCCCTCTGCAAATTTCAATTTCAAGGCTTGCAGTATGGCGAATTGCAAATCAAGCTACAGCGACCCAACGTCTCAAATTCCATCAAATTCTGCAAGTTCAAATCAAGGTACTGGTATGTTCTGCTCCATTCGATTGTTTGGTTGCTGAGAAAACATAGAATCTTATTTTCTCGGCAGCCAAACAATAAATTTTTCTTTTGTTTGCTCTCGGATCAGTTTAGAAGACAAAGAAACCAAAATTAGGCTTAATACTTTTGATGCGCTAATTTCTCTATCGAGAACAGAATGCGAATCATACATTAATCTGCTTGGTTTCCGAGAAACCTCTTGAAAATGAATAGAATTTTTTTTTCAGCGGAAAAAGGAAAAAAACAAAACAAAACAAAACAACACAAAACGATTATGCATATGTCCTCCGGATTTTGGTGTGAATAGATGCATATTACCTGGTGAATAAAAAAGAATATTCAAAACGGAGAAGAACTTGGAATAAAAAAGACATCCATACCATTTGCTACTGCATTGATTGCTATTTAAATAAAAATAATACTAACTTTATTTAACTTTTGAATTCAAATAAAACAAGTCTTCTTATCACCAAAAATCTCTCTAATTTTATTAATTCAAAATTTTGAATTTTCTTATCACTTCTTTGATACTGCTGTTAACACTTTCCAGCAATCTGTGCTGGGAACGAAAACATAGTTAGTTCGAGCTTTTTTTGAGAACATGTTTATGGTCCATCCACGAAGAAATCAATCAAACATGTATCGAAATTTTGCTGTCATTGTTGATATAGAATTGTTTTCTGTATCTGTGTTTGTATTTGTTTTGTGTGTTTGTTTTGAAATAGTATATGTATACTCGGTGAAAAACTTTGTAGATGTGTTTGTTTTTGTTCGAAATTGAAGTGGAAAGTGTGCATCTGTTCTGTGTTTGTTTTGAAATTGGAGTTGTATATTTAGTGAAACCTGTGCTCACAACAACCTGCTTTGATACCAAAAAGAAAATTAGAAACAAAGAAGAACTTGGAATAAAAAAGGCATTTATTGATGACCAATGGTCATACCATTTACTATGACATTGATTGCTATTTAAATAAAAATAATACTAATTTTATTTAGTTTTTGAATTCAAATAAAACAAGTCTTCTATCACCAAACATCTCTCCAATCTTGTTAATTCAAAATTTTGATTCTTCTTATCACTTCTTTGATGAGTTGTGAGATACAGCTAACAAATAGATGTGCAGCAAAATGACAAGGATGTGAATTCTTTTACTTCTACCTTTTTCTTTTTTGAGCCAGTAGCTTTTGCTTCTGTTTGTGTGTATTGAAATATGGAGTTCAGCGATCCATACTGGTTGATCTATGTGACAATGATGACTGTGAATTACATTAAAAGTGATTATCTTTGTTATCATTTGCTAAAATTTGTATGTAATTCTTAGAAGATTGATAGTTTGGAGGCCCAAAACTTAGAGCTGCGTCAATGGTTGAAGGTGTTGCTGGAGTTTGTATGATGAGCAGCACATGGAGAGATGAACAACACCCATCATTCATCAATTTCATCTCCTCCTTTCTCAGGGCAAATTCTTTCCGTCTTAATTTTGTTCTAATTGCCCCTGTAATTCCCTTATTTTCTGCATATTATTTATGTATTCTGTATAATTGTAACTTGTTTACCAATTTACTTTAAAGAAAATTTCCTGCAGGACTTCATTTTCAACTGTGGGGGCTTGTCCATTTCATTTGTTTTTATAACAAATTGGGATTGCAACAACGCTGAGCCAGTGTTCAGCAGGTAGCTTAGAAATTTTTTCTAGTCAATTCTTGTTGTTACTTTTCTAATTGGTTTGATTGGAGTTATGCAGAGTTAAGAAGCTGAAGGAGCAGTTTGCACATCTCTATGTTGTGGTCACCCTACCAACCAGAGAGCAAAATGATTCTTTTGTTCGCTCTTACTTCAAGTGAGTTACCCAATAATATGCGCTGATCTCTTTGAGCTTCTTGTTTTTAAAGACTTGGAATTTGGTTGGATGTTGTGAAGATATGGGATGGAGCTTGGAAAACCAACATTTGTGCCAGTTCAAGATAGAGAGATGGGATTTGAAAAGATGGTTAAGATAGCACATTCTCGTGGGGGTAAGATCCTCTTCCTCTGAAGCTCAGTGCAATCATTCCATTTAAGTACTTCATGAATACCATGTAAACTGCAGCATGCAAGCGGCAAGATGCTATATCAAAGTTGAAGGCTGAGGTTGGTGGAAATTATTCTCTGGTTATACTTTAATGGTAAACATAATATCTATTAAACTGTTTTCTGTTTTACCATTTCTTTTTTCTTGCATGTGAAGAGGAGGCGATCAGTGCAGGCAATGGACGTTTTCCTCAGAGTTGTCACATCCATACCAATGATTGATAATCATGATGCAAATGCAGTAATTTGATTCACCTTAATGCAAACTAATCCATTTAATATGTCCTTACTCTATAAAGACACCCTCTTGCATTTATGCATCTCTTTGTTGGGAGCCTTAATATTCTGGCAAAATGTTGTTCTCCATGGTTTCTCTTTGGAAGTTTGTTATCTTTTCCTATTTAAAGTCTGATTATATGGTGGTTTTGTATGAATAGTGGAAATGTGTGGATAACAGCTGATCCTTTGAAATTATGAGGTCTCATTAGTTCCAAATAGATAACTTTTGACATAATTCATTCCTGTGTCTAGAACTCTAGATTCTTGCCAATTTGTGGTCAGTGAAACTTTGGAGATGTCATGATAGGTTGATTACAATTTTAAGTAAGTTATATCTAATATTTTCCCAATCTAGAAGTCTAGTTCTCTGTGTTGGAAAAGCCATGGTTCTGTCTCCCATTTTCACGGTGGTGAGTTTGTATCTGTCAAGTGTTCATATGTAGGGATTTTTCTGGATTAAAACAATTCTAAACTTCAAACAAGCATTTTGATAAGCTGATTCTTTGACTGGAAATATTTCCTAGTCGATAGTGGAAATTGTCTAAAAATCAGTAAATTTGAAGTTAATTAGTGGTTAAGCTTTTGCCAATGCAACTGTGTGGTGTACTCATATAGGTTTCAAAGACATTCTTGTTCAGTAAGTTGACTTCTTCACATTCTTCTTTTTCAGCTTAACCAAGCTATTGGCTCAATCGAAGCAATTGCTAAAGCATCCAAGGAATATATTCTGGAGAACACAGATCTATCGGCTGAGAAGGCAGAAATAATCGTCAGGTTCTTCCGAGATCCAAAGCTTTACCTCAGTGCAAAAATCAATTAACTCTAGAAACATTTATTACCTCAAATGAATGTTTTGACCTCTCTACCTAGGAATTTTACTGTTATGATTACAAATTTCTGAAAGAAATATGATATCTGAGTTAAGATGGTTTCTTGTGTCTATATATAACCATTCCATTCAAGCTGTGGTAGAAAGTAAAAAGCAAATGTAAGGATAGACACTAAGGCTATCCATCATTACATCAAAGCATTGTACAAAGCTTAATCTACAGTTTCACTAGGGATATAGAGAGGAAAAAAAACAAAAAATAAAAAAATAAAATTACCCACTTGAAAACCATATATGTAATCAGTCTGATCTACTGCATCCTAGCTTATAATACCAAATTGTTTTCATTCTTAACTTATATTCATCTTAAAGTAATAAATTTCTGCTTTGGGAATGATGGATTAATTTGCTTCCTATTTTTAACAGTCTCTGAGTGCCATTAGTGACTGTTTGCCAAATATTTTTCAAGGTTGATTACCATAACAGTAATATCATCCATGTTGCTTCTGCTAGATGATATATCTATGAGCTTTTTGCAAGACTCCGTTGAGTTTCTGTTTCTTGAAACAACATCAACTGCTTCCTGCGCATTTACCTGAATGACACGACAATTTATCAACTTCTGCATTAAATCACATTAACAAGAAAATCTATAGTATATTTTTTTGTACAACGTTATACAACAAATTCTTGTCACGCATACAAACACTGTTGTAGTAATTTGTTTTTATTTAATTTTCTTGATTTTATTTATAATTTTTGTCATGCCAATTCTTTGCATAAAAGATATGTATGAGGTACCTTATCCCATAATCCATCAGAAGCCATGATCAAGAATTCACAATCTGAAGTTAAAGGAATGCTTCTAATTTCTGGTTCGGAAATGATCCATTCTTTCATGTATTGGTCGCCAATAGCTCTAGAAACTGCAAGTGAACCTTGAACTCTCCATACTCCATTGCTACAAAGCACAAATCCTCCCTGCAACCAATGGTAAACTTATTAAGTACAATATATTAATGATTGATTATGCAGAAATTTCAAGGATTAGTTCTACTAACAGCACTCTCTATCCGGAGACGCTCGTCTTCCCGGCTGACACGGTGATCGCTTGTCAGAGAATGAGCTAAGCCATTCCTGCTCAAAACTACTCTGCAATCGCCTACATTTGCTACATGTATCTCGCCATCTTTCAATAGCACACTTGCTGCGCAAGCTCCGCCGCTAACGCTCTGTAAGTGAAGATCACATCCCATTTAAATGGTAACTTGGGTTAAAATGTTTAAGAGTTATCAAAAATTTTATGGTAAGATGTTATGATACTGTAAGGTATAGACACAAAAATGGTAACTTGGGTTACCGGGCGGGCAAATTTGATCATGGGGCGGGTAAATTTGAGATTTAAAATTTAAATTGGTCCAAAGTTATTGATTTTTATTTGAGTTAATTTGATTCAAGTTATTATAGTTCAAATTGAATTAATCAATGATATCAATTTGGACTGATTTAAATTATCTGTTTGGATCTAAATTTAAAATATTATTATAATTGTATAATTTAATTATTTTATAAAATTATATTTATTTTTAAATTTAAAAAATAAATATAATTATAAAATTTATGTTAAAATAAATTTAATTTTAGATTTAAAAAAAAATTAATTATAAATATTCACATTAAATTATATTTATCATTAAAATAAAAAATAATTTAATTTAAGAGTTTATTTATTGGATTATCAAATATAAAATTTTAATTTAAAAAATATATATAAAAAATAACCAATAAAAAATTAATAAATGTAAAATTTTAAATTGCAAGGTTGGATGCTTATTTTTCCAAAATTGAGAGTCAAAATGTTGAAAATCTAAATTCAAATGTTTGATTGGAGACTCTATTATATGCATGAACTTCGAGTAGACCAAGTCGTGAATTATTTATTTGTAGTTGAAATCTTCAAATGCATACCTGGCTAAGAAACTCTCTATCTGTGACCTGGTAAGCTGCGCGAATTGCCTGCTCTAGCTGTACACCTTCTTCTCCAACATTTCTAAGCTCTTTCACAATGTTTCTTCCTAAGTTTTCTGCCACATAATCCGCCGCCGCACGGCCTCCGTGCCCGTCGATGACAGTGTAAAATGCCTGGTCAAACCATGTTTAATATTTAATATATTTCGATAGATTGATTACAGAAATCCATGTAGATTACCTGCTTGGGATCTCCTAGAATGTCAACCAAGAATCCATAGCCATCTTCCATGATCTCTCTTCTTCCTTTCCTAGAAGCCAAACAGAAATCTCTTCCTTCAACCTCAAATTCTTTTTTCTCCAACTTTCTCTCCCTCACACACAGTTCCAAGCTTGCACAATTTTCAGGCACAACAAGCTTGGCTGGCCTTTTCCTCAGCTTTGTAGCTCCCTTAGGATTTTCATTCTTCAGAACAGTAGGGTTTTCTTCTGACTGTTTGTTATGATCATTCAAACCCTTTTGATTTGCTTCTGTATTTTCTTTCAAGATTTTCTCTTCAAAAACACAAGAATTCTGTCGAGAAGTTTTGCCATGCGAACTATATTTTTCATGCAAAATTTTCTCTCTTTTATGAGGAGGAGAGCTATTATCTTGCTGGGTTTCTTCTGGTTTGATGAAAAACTGGCCAACCACCCACGAAAGAGGATCTGGAGAAGAACAAGGAGAAGAAGAGAGAGGACTAATAGGAGAATTGATTAGGGTTTCAGAAGCCATGAATATAGTATTTTTGAGGCAACGGAGAAGGTAAAAAGCAAGAGAAATTATGGAAAATCCCCATAGAAATTCATGCAAATCGATCCTGTTTTTGACCATATTAATTAGGTTTGGGTGCTTAGTTTGTGCCATATAAAAAGAGATTCAAACAAAACAAATTGGGAAAATTTAGAAAAGTTTTCGAAAACGGCAAGAAAATTATTGAGGAAGAGAAAGGAGGAGGAAATTTTGGTGTACATACGTGAAGATTAATGAAAGCAAATGTTGGGTCAAAGAGGAAACATATACACAAACCCAAACATATTTTTCTCTTTCCTTTAAAGAAAGATAAATTACAAAATTTTGACAATTTCAAAGCCAATTAAGTGGTCTTATAAGGCATTATTCCTTTCTTGTAATACTAAAAGAATTCCATATTTGGTCTATATTTTTAATACTTTTATTCAAAATATTAATAATAAAATTAAAAAAATCTTTAATAACAGAACACTACTAATTACGTATTTTTTAATATAAAATTTAAAATATTTATTAAATAAGTTAATATTATTATAATTTAAAAATTTTATCTATTTTTTTCACTAAAATTCGATATTTATTATTTTGATCTTGCAAAAATTATTAACTTAAATAGATTAGTTTAAAAATCAAGTGATAAATATATGAAATAATTGAATTATGAAGTATTTTGTAAAGGAGTAGGTAATATTATCGTGTTCTTTAAATTATATATTTTTACAATTAAGGACATAATATGTATATTAATATTAAATAAATTTTTAATTTTTAATAAAATAATTAAAATATATTTACAATATTTAATTTTAAGTATGATATAATATTATGTAACTTAGCAATAATAGGTATTTTGGTTAATGACTTAATTCAATAGAGATCTGGATCTATTTGATACAATTGAAAATATTACATCTTTATTTGTGCAAATATAAAGATGCAGGGACCTGGTTCTTATTATCCTCTTAGCGAAGCATGCTTTCTTACGGTGATATAAAATAACCTGTGACGAGGGCCGTCCTCATGTCTTTTGTGCGGGAACCACCAAACACTAATATCTATTTTTATTTTTATTTTATTTACAGAAGAGGACAATAAGTGTCTTCACGTCAGTGACAAGTCAATTATTGTGGGCTCCGGTGAGCCATTTGTTACGGTGCCCTTGCTAATTTAATTTGTATTAAATTAGGTTTATATAAAATTAATTAAAAAAAATTAAATTGGTAAAAATTATTTAGAATTTGTGACTTAATTATAAAATTTTTAATTAAAAATTATTAAACAATAATGGATACGTGGCATTCCATTATTGGCTATCAATCAGATACTCTGATACTGATGCGCATCGGATAACTGTCTCCATTTCATCACCTACTGTCGTAGTCCACTTCGCTTTGGCTCAGTCTGTTTCTCTTTCTCTTTCTCCAACTAAAAAACGAAAGCCGCCAAAAAAAAAAGAAATCATAGGGAGAAAGAAATGGCGTTCTCTGCGACGATCTCTTCACGAATTGTTCACTCTTCGGCCGCATTTGCTTACCAATCCAAGCTCAATAGCAAGAAGATCTCTCTTTCTTATTCTCAATGCCGCTCTTTATCTCTTCTTCCTTCCATTTCCAGGTATATCTTCTTTCGCTCTCCTACGAAACTGATTCGAAACGCTGTGTTTTGTTTTTTTTTTTTTTTCATTTGCGTCCGTGTTTTTGATAGTTGTTTGAATTGGTTCGAGGACTTGCTTTCCGAAGCACGAATCATTGCTTTCGAAAGCGAGGCCAATAGAAGGATATTTGTCCGTTTGCTTGGTGAGTCGTGAGATTGAAATTTAATTAACTTGAACGGAAAAGGAAATTGTGTCTTGTTTTTGTTTATTTTTTGCGCTGGAAAGTTTGTCGTCTATTAAGATCAAGGTGGATATGTTAGAGCTTTCGGAAATTTTGTGTAGAAACTGGTAACTGTTAAGTTTGTGTATATACACTTGTCGATGTCTTTCTTATGCTTTGTTTGTTTTAGCTTTGGGAGGCTCTTTTGTCTTAAAGTGCTTACTGCAAAATTGCTCCCAAATGCATCATTACCATTTGTTGGAGATGTTTTGGTGCTTTGGCATGTTGAGCTTGTAAAGTATTAGCTTTACCTGGTTATATAGCCCTTTTCTTAATTCCATCGGTGGTTGCGTTTAAGGATTTTGCAATACAGGATCTCTATATTCCCTTTGATTTTCAATTTTTTAAGGTTATGAAGTTTGCATTTGTGCTAACTTATAACTATATTTTATATTTCAGAATCAGTTTTATTTCTCAGGTGGGACAAAGGAAGTCTTCGAATCTGCAAATATTGGCTTCTGTTACAGGTTCATTAGCCTATCCATCTAGTCTACATTTATTAAACTTGTTGTTATCTTGTTTTTGGCAAGTTTAAATAGAGATTAGTCCACTGATAATTTTTCTGCTATAAGTTTACAGATATTTTGGCGGAAAAATCAATGGAGGAAGCTCACCTTCCCAAAGGAGACAAGTGGTCTGTTCATAAGTTTGGTGGCACATGTGTGGGAAGTTCACAAAGAATAAAAAATGTTGCAGATATAATTGTTAATGATACTTCGGAAAGGAAGTTGGTAGTTGTGTCAGCTATGTCGAAAGTGACAGATATGATGTATGACCTCATTGACAAGGCTCAGTCACGTGATGATTCCTATTTGTCTGCTCTGGATGCTGTTTTGGAAAAGCACCAATCAACAGCTCACGATCTACTTGATGGAGATGAGCTTGCTGGTTTTTTGTCTCGGTTGCATCATGACGTAAATAACCTCAAAGCAATGCTTCGTGCTATATACATAGGTAACCTAGTGCTAGCCCCCCCTGCAGCTTCCCTCTACGTACTCATGCACTGCATTGGTGGAGAAATATTTGTTTTAGTTTGTGTGAAATGTGTCTTTATTATGGGTGAGAAAGTAATACACCTCTCTTAAGGTTGGCTTTGGCTATATCACTTGAGAAAGTGATAATCCTCCTTAAGATTGAGTATGAATTTGTGTCTTTAGCTGTTATATTTGCGTCTGTCAAATCAAATACCTCGAATTGGAGCTTCTTTAATAATTGCAATTTTTCTTAGAAAAAAGAAAACCATTGGCATATGGATTTTACAGTGTTAAATTTGAGTTTCCAATCTAAGTTGTACAAGCATGTTATTCATGTTCTAACTTCTGTCACTATCCAATAACTAAATGGATGTTGATTTATGACTTTTCTCTTTCTTCATTTAGCTCTATTTAGGCGAGGAAGCATGAATTTTATCTCTTGAATATGCCATGGCTGCAATCTGAGTTAATAAGGCCTATATGTACAATTTTTCTTGTAATATTTGATTTCATTTGCTAATTGTTTATTCATATTGTTTTGAGATGTCGATTTTTTTCCCCCTTTGCTTGGGGGATTCCTAATGTCTATGCTGTCATAGACCTTTTTCTTCTCTGGGTCAAACTTTTTATGGGAGCTTACGTATTTTTTTCATATTACAATTTATTATAAGCCATTTGTTAAATACTGTAAATTTTTTGCAGCTGGTCATGCTACAGAATCTTTTTCAGATTTTGTTGTTGGACATGGAGAGTTGTGGTCTGCTCAGATGTTAGCAGCTGTTGTTAGAAAGGTCTGGTGGCTTTTCACACGTTGCTGTTAAGAATAGATGTTGATAATAAATTTCACAAGCTAGCCGAGTGCAAATTCTGGAGGCTATTTAAACTAACATGTTATTGTTTCCGGTGCAGAGTGGCATGGATTGCGGTTGGATGGATACTAGGGATGTCATTATTGTAAATCCAACTAGCTCTAATCAAGTTGATCCTGATTTGTCAGAATCTGAAAAAAGACTTGAAAAATGGTTTTCTCAAAGTCCATCAAAGACAGTAATTGCTACTGGTTTCATAGCCAGTACCCCTGATAATATTCCCACAACTTTGAAGAGGGATGGAAGTGACTTCTCTGCAGCTATAATGGGTGCCCTACTTAGAGCATGTCAGGTGACTATTTGGACCGATGTGGATGGAGTGTACAGTGCAGACCCAAGAAAAGGTTTGTTAGAGCCTTATATTTACTCCTTTTGGATATATCTCCCAATAACTTTAGTTTAATTTTTTTTTTATCCTGCAAAGTCACTACAATATTTGGATACTTCCTTGGAATTTTAAGAGATGCACTGTGAGATTTTATGGTAATGTGAATGAATACCTTTTCTGTAGTTAGTGAAGCTGTGATACTGAAGACACTGTCTTATCAAGAGGCCTGGGAAATGGTGAACTGACTACTACTCTCTTGCCCGTTAAAGTTGTGCAGACTTCTGACTTATGTTTCTGACACTAAATTTATTTGTGTTTGCAGTCATATTTTGGGGCAAATGTTTTGCACCCACGCAGCATTATCCCAGTTATGCAATATGACATTCCAATTGTGATAAGAAACATTTTCAACCTCTCTGCACCTGGAACAATGATATGCCGGCCTACTGTTGCTGAAAATGAAGATGGAGAGACAGCGGACTGTCCTGTAAAAGGGTTTGCAACGATAGACAATTTGGCTCTTGTAAATGTTGAGGGGTGAGCTGTCTGTTGCAGTTTCTGCTGTTTTGTTTGTTTGTGCTTATCAAATTTTAAATATTTTTCATCCATCTACATCACTTCTTTTTATCATTCTTTGCAGTACTGGAATGGCTGGTGTTCCTGGTACAGCCAATGCAATTTTTGGTGCAGTGAAAGATGTTGGTGCTAATGTCATCATGATATCCCAGGTGCATTATCCTTGATTTCAGTTCTGGGAAATTCTAACTTAATACACACAAATGCTTAGTGATTGATTGTGATGCAGGCCAGTAGTGAGCATTCAGTGTGTTTTGCTGTGCCTGAGAAGGAAGTAAAAGCTGTTGCTGAGGCATTAAAATCTAGATTTCGTGAAGCTTTGAATGCTGGGCGTCTATCCCAGGTATGTTTATCATTTCTTGCACTGTAGTTGGGGTTGGTTATTTGGTTGTCCTGTAATATTATGGGTAAGATTGTAGTTTTTATAGAATTATCTTTTTATTTATTCCATAGTCATTCATTTATGCATTTCATAAGAACAGACTTGATGACTTTATAAATAAAACATTATCCTATCATAAATGGCTGATATACCAAGACTCTGGAAAATTGCTGAAAATAATTTTTAAGTCATTCCCTTATTTGCCTAACGGTTTTGAGTATGCAATCTTCTGAAAATTCCTGTCTGGTGCATTAACTGAGCACTGACATATTTCACATCCCACATTTCATTATAGTCAGAATTCTTATCTTGTAGTGTTTTGGTATCTGTATTAGGATCTCTGTTTTCATACATTCCTTTTCCTGTATTTATATTCAAGTTCTATTCATGCCAAGTTTGATGCAAATTCTATTTTTCTACTTAAGTTATATCTCAAGATAACTCTTCCTAGGTTGCAATTATTCCAAACTGTAGCATCCTAGCAGCAGTTGGCCAGAAAATGGCAAGTACTCCTGGAGTTAGTGCCACTCTTTTCAATGCTCTTGCAAAGGTAAAAATATTGTCTCTCTTTATAATTAAGTGTGCTAGTTCACTTAATCTCCTAATTCTGCTTTGTATCTTAGTATCTAATTGTTTGTGTTATAAGTGTTTGACGTATCAATCATGCAGGCTAATATCAACGTCCGTGCCATAGCTCAAGGTTGCTCTGAGTACAATATTACTGTAGTAGTCAAGCGTGAAGACTGCATCAGGGCTTTGAGGGCTGTCCACTCAAGGTTTTATCTTTCAAGAACTACAATAGCAATGGGTATTATTGGCCCTGGTTTGATAGGTAGCACATTACTGGACCAGCTGAAGGACCAGGTACATTATTAGATAGTTTCCTTCTATTTTTATTTTTATTATTTCATTAATCTATCAGTGTCTTTGAAGTAATTAATGTTGGAGTTTGAGCATGTAATGAAGTTGTCAATCTTGGTCAATACAAATATAGTCAATTATGGTAAAGTCAAAAAAATTTAATTAAAACGATGGTAGTACCATCAACTAGTATTACAAAAGAAATTGATTGTAGCCACTAATACATTAGATCCGGTTTTATGAAAAAAGTTTGGACAGCTAAGTGACATGTGTGGATGTGCAATAGCCACATAGTGAACAAGGAGTTCATTAATCTGACAAAAATTGTTGGCATATTGGTATCTTTCTTAAAATACAACAACTTGAGATAAATTATGAAGTCGTTTCGAGTCAAAATGCTCTTTCTTACTTCTTACCTGAGCATATTTTAATTTTCTTTTTCTTTTTATTTTGGCAGGCGGCTGTCCTTAAGGAAGATTTTAATATTGATTTGCGGGTCATGGGAATCACTGGCTCAAGAACAATGCTCTTGAGTGACATGTAAGTTACATACTTTATATGAATATTCCTATTGGTATGATATCAATATGTCAGATGTGTTAAACAAGATGTGGTGACTCTGCTCTTCCCATTGAGAAAAAATATAATGGTTATTTGTACTAACAAAAAAATTATTTGTATGATTAGTTTTGGTTAGGAGTTTGGCTGGGATTTAAAATCCAATGGTCTCAAGTGTTCATAAGTTTTGTAAGATAGTGTTGCAATTTCTATCTTGAACACCCTGGTGAAGATTCTATTGTGTAAATCATGTTTATTTTTGATTGGATTCATGTAAACAGTTAAATAAAGAAAGCAAAAATCTTCTGGTTGAAAACATGCAAATGATATCAAACAATAAAAGAAAGAAGTTAGTCCTAACAACATCTCCAATCCTGAGTAAGAATGGTTCTAGAAAATCTCTTCAAACAGTAGAAACTGTAACCTATAAAGAAGTGAAATATGCTATTCTTCTTGCAATGTGGGCTGGTGCATCTGGAATCTTAGCCCCCAAAACATTCCTGGAATTTTAATTTTAAATCATCCATGGAACGGCTCCTTAGTACATCACCTATCTTGCAGATGCCATTCACTTACTACGCATCACCTGGAATACTACTGTAGTTGAACCATTTCAAACTCTTCTTATCATACTTCAAAAGTTCTACCATTTCTTTCTCTCCAAATGACCCATAAAAATGCTGTTCATTGAACACTCCATAAAATTATACCTTCTCTTCTTCACTATTCCTAAATTTTGTTAAAATTTGTAATAAATGGAACTTTGTAGGCCCATGTGGTTTGCATAAATTAGCTTCAAGAACTTTTACTGTTTGGGGCACATAGTTCACATATTATGTCAAACTTCTAGAAAGTGAGTGTGAAAATTTAAGTTGTGTAATCCGAATATGCCTGATGCTGCTGATATTGGAACCAGTTCAACCATCATTTGTGCAGCGGAGACTATTCAGCCTTTTCTTTTGCTAGACTCCGTTATTACATTACAGTGTTTTCTTTTTTCCTTTTTCCTTGGTTTACATAAGGCTGCTTCTTTCTTCTTTTAGAATGTTCTGGGATGGATTAGTTGAGTGCTTATTTTATTCATCATAAGCATATTTCTCTGGAATATGGTTAGCATAGCAGCAGCCTCACTCTCTTTGATGTTGATTGTAGGGGAATTGACCTATTGAGATGGAAAGAACTTCTAAAGGAGAAAGGAGAAGTTGCTGACCTGGAGAAGTTTTCTCAACATGTGCATGGAAATCATTTTATTCCAAATAAGGTCTTGGTAGACTGTACAGCAAACTCTAATGTTGCCAGCTGTTACCATGATTGGTTGCGGAAAGGAATTCATGTGATCACCCCTAACAAAAAGGCAAATTCTGGACCTCTTGATCAGGTAATGTAATTTTGTACCTTTCATTAAGATATGATCATTCATCATTATCATCATCATAAATAAAAGTCTCTCAAGTATTGGAGTTCTCTTGGGGAAGCCATACAATTTAACAGATTTTGGAAACAGGTTTGTACTACAGACATATATCTTCTTGATGATTATCCATCTGTATGTTACCCTTTCAAACTTTTTCTGCTGAAAGTCCTGTTGGGAACTTTATCAATGTAATTATGTGTAAATCCAGTATTTAAAGTTGAGAGCTCTTCAACGGAAATCCTATACGCATTACTTCTATGAGGCAACTGTTGGAGCTGGTCTTCCTATTATCAGCACTTTAAGGGGTCTGCTTGAAACTGGTGACAAGATATTGCGCATTGAAGGCATTTTCAGGTCGGTCATATTTACTGTCATATCACAAATAACCAACATGCGAAAAAAAAATGATCAATATATTTACAGTTAAGTTACTGCATCTTCTGACACAAGCCTTCACCTTCGTGATTTGTTGTTGCAGTGGAACCTTGAGTTATCTTTTCAACAACTTTGTCGGCTCACGAAGTTTCAGCCAGGTGGTAGCAGGGGCAAAAGAAGCGGGTTATACTGAACCCGATCCAAGAGATGATCTATCTGGAACAGATGTTGCCAGAAAGGTACCATGAACGATAATTCTTTGTTATTAATTAAATGTGCATAAAAATTCATAATGTTGAATTAGTTTTTCTTAATCATGTTAAGCCTGTATCGGAAAATTGACAGGACATTGGTGAATGAGCTAGCTAACCTTTGAGTGAAATTTCTGTACTATTGATCATTTTGAAATTCTTGTTTACTCATCATTTCTTGGCAATCTGGTCCAACCAGATTCTATGGCTTGGTTAAATTATTTTCTCTTTTTTTGTTTTTTTCCCCACTCTGGTACAGTAATAAATTTTTGCAAGGCTGGCTAACATTTTCTAATTGACATGCAACAACTATAATGCATGCCATCTATTTGGAGTAGGCAGCACAACTGAGCTGACTACAACCGTTGATACTTCCGCATATACTTATAATTTATTCCATGCCTCAGTGCGGAATGTAAATGGACAAGATCAGACTCATAAAATGGCCATTTTTTTTTCCTGCAGGTGATAATTCTTGCTAGAGAATCTGGTCTTAAGCTGGAACTTTCCGATCTCCCCATTCAAACTCTTGTGCCAGAACCGTTGCAAGTAAGAAATACCTTTTTGTCAAGCTTATACTGTACTGAGGTAGAAGTTCATATTTAATATGATGTTCTAATTTTTTTACTTCAGGCTTGTGCATCTGCCGAAGAATTTATGCAGCGGTTACCACAATTTGACCAAGAACTGGCTAAAGAGAGACAAGAGGCTGAGGATGCAGGGGAAGTAAGTTTTCAGATACAATACTTTTGCTATTTTAACTTCTAGGAGAACTTGTAGATTTGGAACTACTTAAAACACTATCCCATCAAACTGAATTTAAACCGAATCATGTTTTGAATTCTGATCAAACCTTCAATGGGTTCTAGATAAATTTGAGTTCGTTAAAGAAACTCTTTCAAAGAAATTACTGCAATGAATTCTTGATAAAATGCATAATCACTCCTCCACATTTGGATACAATATGTTGAATTCTGAAAGAAAATCTGAAACATATATTGGGTTCTTTGAGGAAGTAGGTTTTACATGGTTGCTAACGAGGATATGTTTTGAATGTGCGTTTTTCAGGTTCTGAGATATGTCGGCGTGGTGGATGCCATCAACCGAAAGGGGACTGTGCAGTTGCGAAGATACAGTAAAGATCATCCGTTTGCACAGCTCTCTGGTTCCGATAACATCATAGCTTTCACAACAACACGTTACAAGGAGCAGCCACTGATTGTCCGTGGACCGGGTGCTGGGGCTCAAGTCACAGCCGGTGGAATTTTCAGCGACATATTGCGGCTGGCCTCATATCTTGGTGCCCCATCATAGTAATGCCAATATCTACACCAGCAGTATGGTATTAGCCTTCTGTTTTTGGTTAGCTTTAGTATGTTGTTTGCTGACTGATTGTAGTGATTCAGCTAGTATTCATGTATCTTAGTTTATGTTGGGAATTATGATCGCATTATGACCAATACTTTCTTTCAAGTTTAATTTTACATTTAATTTATTTAGCCACTTTGAAACAATAATCCTTCTGGCGCATGGAAAATGTACTAAAATTTAGTTTATTTTTGTTTTACTATGAAAATTTAAAAAAAAAACTATAATTTAGAATTTTTATTTGGAGTTCTCAATACGGGAGCCACTCAATTAGTTTGAGAAATTAAAATAAAGAGCTCTTCTTTCATTTTGAGTTTGTAACTAGATCAAATAAAGGATTCCATCTTGCTATTAATTTGAAAATTATTAAAAAATTCAAAATACACAACTTTTTTTTACTATTACGTTAATTTTGTTAGTATACAAGAAATTAAAATGAATAATTTTTTTTATTAAATTTTATAATTAAATAATTAAATATGTATAGATACATTGTACATTTTAAAGTGATAAATTTAATTTTAATTTTAATTTTTAAATTTAATTTTTTAATAAATAAAAATTAATTAAAGATATAATTTATGCTAGTCCGCTCTATTTAGAGAATAACAAAGATTTTATTTAAAGTTTAAAATTTTGTTGAACTAGGTTTATTCAGTTTATTATCATAATTTCTTATAGCGATTCACAATTTTCGATTTTTACAAATTTAGAAATTTTTTTTTCGTTTAATTTTTCCTTGTTTTTGTTAATTGTAGGACATTTTCTTTAGGGAGATTGCACAAAAATCGTCGAAAATCAATTTGCTTTCTTGCGCCGGTACCGTGTGCCTCAAGTTTTCTACGTTCTTTCTTGTTTGTTCACAGTCCCAAGAACAAATAATGGCCATGTTCGTTCAAAATGAAAGTGAAATACCACTTGGGTTTGTATTTTGTCCAAGTAAATCAGAGATTGTGTGTCACTTTTTGAAGAGCAAGATTCTTGGTCTACCTTTAACTATTGATGTCATCCCAACCGTTGATGTCTACTCCAAAAGACCAGATCAATTTCCCTTTTGTAAGTACTCTTTCCTTTTGAAAAACAAATTATTGTGAACTTGTTGATCATTTGTTGGGTTGACATTGCTTAACGTATCACTTTTTCTCGTTTGACGGAAAAAGATTCATGATTTGTGACTTAAAGCTTGTCGAATTTGCTGGTTTTCTTTTATATATATATATATATATATATTTTTCTCGTTTGGTTTCTACTTTTTACATAGAGATTGCAATTTATACCTGCATTTATATTTGGGCATGCTTGATGGCAAAATCGTTCTTCGAGTATGTATTGTATTCATGAAATTTAAGTGGAAAATTTCAACTCAAATTTGATGTTTATCAGTGTTAATTAAACTGTTAACCCTAAAAGCATAAACTGTTAGGCAAGGGGAATTTATTATTTTTTAGTGTTAATTGAACCGCTAAACCTAAGAGTTTAACCTATTAGGTAAGGGTTCAATATTAGACGTTTAAAGGTTTTGGTTAGTGTTATTATTTTGCTCCTCTTTCTTGAGTACAAAGAGATCTAATAATCATGATTATTGCACATATTTAGTTCTAAAATTGCGATGCTTATAAAATAATGTAAACTGTGCATATGTTTCTTATTTCCACATTGAACAAGTTCAGTTAGATGAAAAGCTTCAGGCTAGCAACAAGTTTAAAGGTTTTTTTTTGGCCTCAGAAGAAAGGAAAAAAAAGAATTTTTTTTTGCTATTTTATGTTATTAGTGTTTCACACTATATCTCGGTTGCCCACTGTGTAGTTTATAGTTTTTTCCCCTTTGGAAAAGCATTGCACTTGTACATAGTTTTACTTCATGCTCAACATCTTTTGACTTAGATGATCCAATAGATTAAACTAATTTTACCATATTTTAAATATAAAATGATGTCAGAGATAGAATCTATGCGAGTTTTGGTGTGTTTCATACGTTTATTTATGTATCCTTAACTCATCTATAAACGCCTTTCATTTTCAATATTTGCTAGTCACTCACTCTGAAAATTCCTTCACATTTTAGAAGAACCTTTATATTTCTGTACTAATATCACTTTTTTGACTTGTATATAGCATGTTTTGGCAATTGGATGACAGCCCAGGTTTCAGATTTTCTATGATTTCATCTGTTTGTCTTATTGTTCTTGATGCATGTATTTGTTACGATGTATACAATCAAATGTTTTAAGTAATTTTTGTTTCTTCCTCGTGAGATTGAATTTTTTTGTTATCTTCTTGGAATTCATCCCAACACAGTGTCCCTTGTCTGGCATCAGGACAAAGCTTATATGTACTTAATGTTTGTCATTCTTCTCTTAGTGTATGCATTTTGGCTGCTTGAGTTTACATTTGCTGGCTTGAAGTTTCTTTATTGGGCTGAATTCAGTGAGGTTTTTCTCATGTTGCTATCAGCTTATTCATCTATGCATGCTTAATCGTAGGTGCATAGTTTTGTAGGCTATACATTATTTGGTCTTCTATGCTCTATTTATACTTGTAGCCTATGCATTTTGGCTGCTCGAGTTAATATTGCTGGCTTGAAGTCTCATTATTGAACTGAATTCAGCGAGGTTTTTCTAATGTTGCTATCAGCTTATTAATCTATGCATGCTTTCTCTTAGTTGCGGATTTTTGGTAAGCCATCCATTATGTGGTCTTCAAAGCAGTGATTTTACTTTTAGGTCATGCATTTAGGCTGCTTGAGCTTATATTGCTGGCTTGAAGTTTTGTTATTGGACAAGAATTCAGCGAGTTTTTTTCTAATGTTGGTATCAGCTTATCCATCTATGCATTCTGTCTCTTGGCTGCATATTTTTGGTGAGCTATAAATTGTTCGGTCTTGTATCCTGGGTTTATACTTTCCGTAGTGGCCTAAGCAAAAGATGGAAAAATCTTTGACATCCAAGTTATTAAGGGAAGGAAAAACTGTAACTTACAAATACATTATTTGCAGGTGATCTTAGACATGGAAGGGACAATGAGTGGTATTTTTTCACCACCAGGCCAAACTGCAAGCTTGTAACTGATGATGGATACTATTCTGTATCCATGGAGGAGAACATCTTTAAAGACAATAAAGTTGTTGGCTTCTTGCGGATTCTGACTTACTATCAAGGACGACCACCAAAAGGGAAGAGAACCAACTGGATCATACATGAGTTTAGAGTTAATCCTGACATAATTCCAGCCTGCAAACGTGATGATACCATACAAGCAAAGGTAATATACATATAGAGTATTCAACCGGAGAACCATAAATGCCGAAACTATATAACTCACCTTTTGCCTTCACATTTGGAAGAAACTTGTTTTGCTGCCTTACACTTTTTTGTTATATTGGTTGTACCTCAGATGTCAAATTTTGTTGCGTGTAAAGTAGTTCTTACTCAAAAAGACACTGAGGAATTGCAGGAGGAGAGGGCGAGGGTGAATCCTAAAGTCAGATTGTTGCGTTCCTTGTTTGAGAAGGCAGTGCAGAGGAAACATGAACATCAGAAAATGTAAAAGTTGTTGTAGCCTATGAAACAGGATGATTGCTTTGCTGGAACTATTTTCCCTGCTCATAGTTGTGGGCTGTGGATTGTCTCTTACAAATTGGTACTTACTGGATTGTTTAAAAAGATTAATGGCTTGGCCTCATTTCAAATGTAGGGGGATTTTAGTGATATTTGTTTATTTTTATGGTATATTTATAAATAATAATAATAATGTCCATGTATAATTACTGAGCCTTAACGTTAACCAAGGCTAGAACTAAAACGGCACCGCATTAGGATTAAAAAGACAAAACCCTTCTGCGCGGCACTACTACGCTAACGTACGCGCTCTCCCTCTCGCTAGCTGCATTTCTCTCTCTTTCTCTCTCTCTCTCTCTCTGAAAAGCTTCAACAATGGCGGAGAGGGGCTCGGCCTCCGCGATCACAGTTGGGGGCAAAGGATCATCGCTCAGTTCGTGCTCCGTCTACGCCATTTCTAACGGCCTTGCAAAGGTACGCGTGGATTCATCGGCTCTCGATAGACTCGCTTCCGAATTTCCCAATCAGAACCCGCCATTTGTCTCCAAATTCCAAATCCCCATACCCGAAACTCTGACCGTTGAAGAAACCCGCGCCTTCCATACTGTCCTCCTTAATAAGTTACTTCTCGTCCCGTCCAGTTCCTCCGTCCGCAGTGCAATTCCGGTTCTCATCTCAGAAGCCCTAAATTTACAAGTTAGAAATTTAGATATTGAGTCAATTGATGTGACTGAAGAGGAGCGTGTCGTTTTGGAGAAATTGAGTTTGCCGTCTGTTTTGTTCGGAGTTTGTGCCATTTTGGACCACAAGTCAACGTCTCTATCGACGATTATTGATGCGGTGGCTGCTCTGTCGTGTGAAGCGTCCGGAGCTGACGTGGCAGCATTTAATTCGATAGATTCTGGTGATGGGTTCACCTCGAAGGAGGAGATTGGGGTTGCCGGTGACCTGAAGGTGTTGCTCAATGGGTCTAAGTTAGTGGGCAAAACGAAGAACGAAGATATTTTAGAAATTCCAAAAATAAATGGGAAACTAAGAGAAGTAGTGAAATTGGTGCATTCTAGTACGAGAATCGAACTAAATTCGAGCTTGAAAGTCGGAATAAGTGGGACTGCAAAAGCTGTGGGTGGCACTGTGGTAGCATTGGCTGCTGGGATTCGTAACTTGGGTGAGAGTAGTTTGCGTCGTGCGAAAATGAATTTGAACTTGATTAAGTATGATGGTTTGAGGAATTTGTTCGAGAACGATTGCTTGAGTGGAGATAGTTTGAGAAATGCATATAAATTGGTTTTGGATGCAAATTTTGAAGAAGATTATGTGAAATTTGTGCACGAAGCAAATGTGCTGTTGGGAATTGTGTGGAAGATTGTGACCTGGGAGTTGGTGATTGCGTTTGTTTCACTTGAAGGTGGGGAAATGCCGAGTGAGAAGGTGAATGAAGGCGAGGTGGTGGTGGATAAGAAGAGTGAAAAGAAGAAGAAGAAAGTGGTTTTGGGGAAGGGAACTGGGGTTCTAGTGCAGTTGATTAAGGATAGGTTGCAGATTAAGGGTTTGGGGGCATGGGAGAAATGGGTTGAGGATCTCTTTTCCTTGTTGGATCCAAAAGACCCGGAATTTGATTGTTTGTTGACAAAAGTAAAAGAGATTGTGGAGAGTAATGAAAGTAGAAGGCTCCCCAAGCTTCCTAAGGTAATGATATGCCCTTTAATTTTGATTCCAAAAGTGTATTGTCGAGCGAATTCACTGAAAAAGGAAAAAAAAAAAAAAGGAACTGTGTGTGATTATTGAGGCTTTATGATGGTGAGTGAGGTTAGTTAGTAAATTCATCATAATTAGTTGCGAAAGACATTTACTATAGGATTGTATGCACCTCTTTCAGAGTGGTACACATGCTGGTATTATTTGTGTTATGCTATTATACAGTACTTTGTGGTATATTAGACCGTGTGACATATGCTAAACAGGAAAGGACATCCAACGTCATTGTGGTGGAACATTTTATTTTCGCTAGTTTATTATTAAGTAATCGACTGCAAAGCTATGAACCCAATTTGTTTTTCATCTTTGACATCACTACAGTTCAAAAAGACCATATTTCATTACTTCTCTTCTAAATGATGGAATGATAAGGCTTACATGTGCTTTGTCTGGTTAGTTAGATTTTTTTCCTTACCATTTGGAGCCATCCTTCTTTTGGCTCGGGTGGAATCTGTAGCATGTCATTTTTGAATTGTGTGAATTATTTTGGATCTCAGGGTACTCGTGATTTTGCAAAAGAACAAATGGCAGTAAGAGAGAAAGCATTCTCAATCATTACTGAGGTTTTCAAGAGGCACGGTGCCACGGCCCTAGATACTCCAGTTTTCGAGTTGAGAGAGACCCTAATGGGTAAATATGGAGAAGATTCAAAGTTGATTTATGATCTTGCTGATCAGGTAAATTCATGGTCATCCATTGAGTCAACTGATTTGATGCTTCTTTTCTATTAATCACTTTTACTTTTTTGTGCAAGTTTTCCTTGTTTGGAGTAAAGACTATACAAATTGTTATCCATCATCAATAGCACTTTACATTTATTAACTTATCTAATCTACTTCATCATTTGTGTTGCTATCTTCATGCTGCTGAAAATCTAATCTTTAAACTGTAGTATGAGTGGTTGAGTTCTCTAAGCCCTTTTAATATTTTGAATGTAATCTGCGATTATATGGACAACTAAGAGCTGGTTGAGGTGTAGAATCAGAGCTCAGTTATACATTTTGGACTCTTGTTTCAAGCATAAAACTGCTTAGGTTCTTCATTATAGAAAGATTTGTTTGGAATTTGCTTGATTTTAATGTTTTCTCTAATTTTAAACCTCCTACTGTCGGTAAGCATGACAGTTGTAATGGTTCTTGAGACTAATATCATATTTATGCATGTTTCTGCTCTGGTTCAACAATGACTTTGTAACTGTATTTCGTGTAGGTTTATCCTTTTCTTGCTGATGATTATTTTGGTTTCCTTTGTTTATGTTTTGTACTTTTGAATGAAAGGGAAAATTATAATTATTAATTTGAGGTAGAATATAACATTTATGTCAACCAATTTACAGGGTGGAGAGCTTTGTTCTCTGCGATATGACTTAACGGTTCCATTTGCTCGTTATGTGGCTATGAATGGTCTTACATCATTAAAAAGGCACCAAATAGCCAAGGTGTATAGGAGGGATAACCCTTCTAAAGGAAGGTTTCGAGAATTTTATCAATGCGACTTTGATATTGCTGGGCAATATGAAAGGATGGGCCCAGACTTTGAGATCATTAAAATTTTGACAGAACTGCTCGATGAGCTAGACATTGGAGATTATGAGGTAAATCCTACTGACTATGCTGTTCTAGCCGTGGTTATATGCAATTAGTTTTATGTCATTACCTTGTAGTTTCTAGGATATTGAAGCTTACATGTGAATTGAATACATGTGTACTTGTATCAGATAGCTTACTTGTATTTGTGGAGGCTCAATTGATATTTTATCTATATCTAAACATTTACAATATGGTTCATTCTGAGATATGGATGACAGAGTAAAATTAATTATTTAGACAAAGGAATATGTTTATGGCAATTGGAATATGCACTCTTGTATGCTGCAATTTAAGGTCAAAGAATTTGGAATTAGAATAGGAAGCTATGTGAAACTCAATACTTCAAAATGTTTTTTCCTTTTCATAATTATTTTGTGCTATATTTTTCACAGATAAAATTGAGTCATCGTATGTTACTGGATGGTATGCTGGAAATATGTGGGGTGCCTTCTGAAAAATTCAGAACAATATGTTCAAGTATTGACAAGCTAGACAAGCAATCCTTTGAGCAGATTAAAAAAGAAATGGTGAGCATTTATGTGTTTATATTACTGCAGTAACTTTGTTGGTTTTACAGCTAGCCTTTCCTGTTTTTGTCGGTTGGTAACTGGTAGTTTTCAATTTATTTAATTGCTCTAAAGTTTTTCAGGTGAAGTCCTGCAGACCAAATTTGTCTTTGTCAAAATCACTGATTTTACGTTCTGCTAGGTTGAGGAGAAGGGCATAACTGTTGAGACAGCAGACAGAATTGGAACCTTTGTAAAGGAAAGGGGATCCCCTTTGGTATTATTGTCAAAGCTCAAAGAGGAAGGCAGCATGTTCCTAGAAAACAGTTCATCAAAACTTGCATTGGATGACCTTGAAATTTTGTTTGAAGCTCTGGAAAAGTCAAACTGCATTGATAAAGTGGTTTTTGATTTGAGTCTTGCAAGAGGTCTCGACTATTATACTGGGGTCGTATTTGAAGCTGTTTTCAAGGGGGCTATGCAGGTAAACTTAATTATGCTTTTGGATTTGATTCTCTTTGTCTGTTTTGCTTGACTGAGAGGTTTATATGTATTGATACATATTGAATTGTTATTTTGATATTTGATTAACCAATATTGAATTGTTATTTTGATATTTGATTAACCAATATTGAATTGTTTCTCCACAGTTATGCCCATGGATCCTTTTGGTATCACACTTAATCTATGAAAGCTGATCTTGCAGTGGATTAAGTATGCCAATCAAATATAATATAATGAAAAATGGGATTAATACGTAAAAGAAGTTACCAACTACATATATTGGATTAATTGTTGCTTATATTTTCTAAGAAAGAGTTTCTTTGATGAAACATATCCAAATTAGGTATGGCCTCTTCTCTTCTGCTGTTGACATAGCAGGTTTCTGAACCTTCAGATTGTCACTTTCCCAGTCCTCATGGGTTCTATTTTTGCATTTTCCTTTTCCTCCTAATTTATAAGCGCATATCACTTGTGAACATTAACTTGTCCTGGCAAGTCCTGGCAGGCTGTCATTTGTTATTAGGTTTATGTGATATGTTGACAATATGTTGGCTCTACACTTGTTATTAGCATGATGTGATTAACTTGTTTATGTACTCAGGTTGGTTCAATTGCTGCCGGTGGACGTTATGACAACCTAATTGGAATGTTCGGTAAGGAGGTTCCAGCAGTTGGTGTCAGTCTAGGAATTGAGCGTGTGTTTACTATAATGGAGCAGCTTCAGAAAGAAAGAAACCAGGTGATAACAACAATCAAGTGCATCTCTAGAATTTGGATAATAAAATATAAACTTTTGTTATTTAGAGTTTGATTTCTTGCTTAAATAAGGATGGTCTTGAGGAAAGAAATGTATTTTAAGAATCCATTTTCTATAAGCGTCCGCTGCTTCAATTATATATGGTGCACATGTTATGTGGCGCAATTCATTAGTAAGAAATATCGTTTTTGGTTCATTAGGGAAGAAAACTAAAGACATTACAGCATGCTTGTGGGCACTGATGTAATATTTCTTGTTCTCTACGACTTTGACAGACAATCCGAGCCACTGAGACACAAGTACTGGTGGCCTTGCTTGGGGATAAACTACCTCTAGCAGCAGAACTGGTTAGCGAGCTGTGGAATGCCAAGGTGAAAGCAGAATACATGGTCCATAAGAAAGTGATGAAGCTCATTGATCGGGCTAGGGAGTCAAAAATCCCTTGGATGGTAATTGTTGGGGAACGGGAGCTGAACGAAGGGATCGTAAAGTTGAAGAACATAGACACCACACAAGAGGAGGTTGTTCCCAGAAGTAAATTCGTCGAGGAACTCCAAAGACGGTTGAACCCATGAAAAGTAACAGTTAGTTTATCACAACTTTGTGCTATTCTTCCATTTCAACTGCATTCCATGTATATATATGCATCTTAACCTTTTCCTGACTAATGCATGAAAAATTGTTGTTGGAATTTTGTCTTCACAGATGGACAATTCTTACGAGTGATTCTCACCCTCTACTGTGTCAATAAATTTAAAGTTTTTCATTAAATGTTTTAAGTTTGTATATTAGAATAAGAATGTCACTCCATCTTGAAGAGTGGAAAAATAACAGAAGTTAGGTTTAAATATCAATGAACAAATTGTAAATACCATTGAACCAATTGTCGTTAGACTTGGTCCAGTTCAGGTTGGGTGTGTAATCCATCTCCTTTTTGACCAATTCTTTCTGCATTTCTACCTAGTTTAGGTTATAATAATAAGAACAACAATAACAGGACGTTAATTTATATAATTATGATTAAATGTCGGCGGCCGTAGATGTTGTGCCTTCTTAAATTTCCTAACAGTCATAGCCACTTTCAATAGGAAAAATAATCTGTTGAAGTATAATATCATTTGGATCCCTGATTCTTTAATATTTACAAATAAAACTATGGTTTATTTATGTATTCAAATTAAATCCTCTTTGAGACCTTAACTCTTATTTGAATAACCAACCAAATTGTCCTTATTTAGTTGAATTTCTGACCATGAACATTACATAAAAGACATACAAGAACACAATCTCAATGCTTTTCCAATAAATCGTACGGGAGCTGGTTTATTATTCGCATTTTATACAACTGGGATGATTTTTTATCAAATCATAAAGGTTAGGGACCCGGATGTTATTATACCCTTAATGTTAGACTGTTGTGTCTCGACAGTTGTCCTCTTCCTTTCCTTCTACATTCTCTCATGTCAAGAAAAGGACATCTCGTACTTTAGCAGTATTATTCCTCTACTCTCCATCTCACTGTTCTTACTGTGTGCCAGTAAACCAGGGGCTCAAAACTACACACGTCAAAGTGCATCTTGTTGACTCTTGCCCACAATGAATCACCAACCCACCGAAACTCAGTCATCAAATATTATAATTTTGATTACAAATCTATACATAAATCAAAATTAATATTAATTTTTGAGATGAATAAAAAATAATATTAATTTTTTTAATTTTATAAGAATATTCAATTTTAAAAATTCAACAAATTTTTAAGTCCGGTGAGCCGTTTATCCCTTATCTATTTGAGTGGACGGCTGAGATCGCACGAACTCTGATGCGAGTGTAGGAATGGGAACTCTAGATGATCAAAACTCTATCATCGTTAGCTACCAGAGCGAATGACTTTGTTTTCTTCTTTAATTCTGGCGTCTCTCACTCTTTTGCCTTAGGTTAGGGTTTGCTCATTTATTCGCTCTTTTGATCGTCCTGAAAACAAGAAGAAATTATGGAAGGAGACTCATCTGCAGGAGCAGGAGCTGAAGCGGCAGGAGGTGGGGTGTTTCAAGATTGGGAGCTTCTTCCTAACTCGGAACCGGACCTCGTGAACTCGGAAAATTCGGTTGAGAATCGGAGAAATTTTGAGGAGATGGAAGGGGATTACTCGGAGGGTATAATAAGATTAGATTATTTCTCTCCTGATTGCGAGAAAAGATATGCCAAGACTGGCGTTGTTGATGCGAGTGAAGATGGTTCTGTTGAATCGGATAATCCGAGTTGGATTGATCCCGGGTCTGAGACTCGGTATCAGCGGAAGAATTCTGGTGAGTTTTGGTCCGATTCGGGTAGTGATCGGTCTGATGAGCGTAAATTTGGTGATTTTGATGGGAAAAATGAATTGGGTTATGTTGAGAATGTGAAAGATGAAGTGGTGGTTGAAGGGACTGAGGAAATGGAGGGTAGAAGTGACGATTCGATGAAAACTGGTGATTTTGATGGAAAAAATGAATTGGCTTTTGAAGAGAATATGAAAAATGATGTGGCTTTTGTAGGAGTTGGTGATATTCAAGACAAAGGTAAGGATTTAGGCAGGTTCTTGTCTTATTCAGGTGGTGATGGTTTGGTTCCGATGAGCTTTGAGGGCTTTGAAAAGGGGAATGAGATGAGTTTTGGTGATCATGTGAACAAAGAAGATGAATCTGAAATTTGTGTTGAGTCCGATGGTGGAAATGACTCGACGGAAGCAAATTTGACTGTTGCGATTGAAGAAAGAAGATCTGAAGTGAAATCAGCTGGTGAAGACGAGAAGGGAAGGGTAGCATGGTGGAAGGTTCCTTTTGAGGTTTTGAAATATTGTGTTTTAAAGGTTAATCCTGTTTGGTCATTATCCGTGGCTGCAGCGGTAATGGGACTGGTTGTCTTGGGACGGAGGCTGTATAGGATGAAGAGGAAGAGCAAGAGCTTGCAGCTGAAGGTTACTCTTGATGATAAGGTCAGTTCTTGCATTTATTTTTAATCACCTCTGAAGTTCTTGAATATTAGGAGATGCCACATGCTTAGTTAGATTGAATTTTTAGATTCTTTAAAGTTTGTTATATACCTTGAGTTGATGACTTGACATTATTTTAATGTTCTCATATTTTCCTTTATTTTGTCCAGTAAAACCACCTTGATCCTCTGCCTCTGGATGAGTAATTAACTTAGTACAATATTTACCATTGATTAGTTTGGGTAGTTAATGCTAGTTTTTGTATACTTTCCACGTATTCAGGCCACACCTTATTTCTGGTGTTTATTAATAGAAGTAGAAATAAAAAAAATATAATAAATAGATTAGCTGAATTATTTCATTTGAGTTAACTTTTTGTATTTAAAGAGCATTTTCTTTGTTTTCTTTTTGAAGTTATTTTTTTTCCCTTGAGATGATGGTTTTTTTTTTTTTTTTCTATTTTTATCTCAGTTAGAGTCTTAAGTTTAATAGAATCAAGGGTAGTCTACTTTTATAGGGTTGTAATCTCATAACTTTACAAGTCTTTTATGAACATTATTTCATACAATTTATCTTCTTGTTGTTTTGAACTTTTTTTAACTCAATAATTCAAGTTGTTCTAGTATTATCTCATTTTCATCAATTAGAATTTTATCTATCCTCTCTGCAATGTGTTAAAGTACAACTTAATAAGTCTCAATGTTCAATAATGTGAAATTATCTTGGTTTTGCTACACCTTGACTTCAGACTAACTCTTACATATTACACTTTGCCAATCTTTGGAGAAAAAGTCCTTGAGTTGAACAATTCAATTTACTCTTTAGAGCAGGATAACTATAATAAGAAAGGATGTAACTACCAGAAAAGAATGGTGTGAAGGATTTTAAAATAAATGAACAAACTATAAGTGCTTGTATAAGAAAAAGGGATAGCAAATTAGATGCTGTATTTTCTACCTTATGTACGAAGTTGAGCAACTGTTATCACACAACATGATTTTCAATCTTTAGATAAGTGATGTTGTGGAATGTTGAAAGGTTTTTATGGACCGTGTCAGGAGAATGGATACTTTAAAGCTAGAATTATTAATTCATAGTGCAAACAGGAAGAGAATAAATTGAAGTATGATAAGAAGAAAGGATGTTGTTTACTCTTTTTTTGCTGGAGTTTCACAAGTTAGGAGTTCTTTAGAATGGAAGATTCCTCCAATGCATATTAATTTTCTTTCTTTCTTTAAATTTAGAGACATTTTCTATTTTCCTAAATACGGTATTTAAGAAATGTGCCTCCTGTATATGAGTAGTTGTATGCATTTGTTTTGAAGAGCATCTTGCAAGAATTGAAATATTCCAACCCTTGTTCAATTTCTGCAGAAGGTGTCTCAGTTCATGAGTCGTGCTGCTCGTCTTAATGAAGCATTTTCAGTGGTGAGACGGGTACCTATTGTGCGGCCTTCACTGCCGGTGGCTGGGGTGAATCCATTTCCTGTAATGAGTGGTAGTTTAAGGTAAACAAGTAATTTGATGGAGTAGAAAGAAAATGCAATGCAGCAGTGTTTCCTTCCTTCCACCGCAAGGTAAGCTTATGATTTTATTATTACAATGTTTTTCTTGGTTTGCTATTTATGGATATTCCAGTTCTTCCTTGATGTATAACTCTTGACAGACTCCGAACGAATGAATGTGTGTAAATTCCAGTCTTTTAATCCCCTTCTCCCCACCATATTTCCCTAATAAATAAATATAACAATATTAGATAGATTAAAAAATAGCTTTTGCTCTTTATTGTCTTTATTTATTTATTTATTTTTTTGTTTTTTGGTTGAAAATATTGATAAGAGTTATCAAATGGGTTAACCGTCCGATCTCATGATGGGCTTGGTATGCTTCCCTACAAGACCGACCTGACCCGAAGGTAGAAACAAGAATGGTTGGGTGAGGTCGGATTTTGTAGAGGTATTGAAATTGAAAATGAAATAAAAATAAGGACTCAAATAGAGATGTCCAAAAGATTGGGCCGGCCTGAGTCAATTTGGCCTGTTCAAGGATTAGATCGAGCTAGTTTTGACCCATTCAAGGATTAGATCGAGCTAGTTTTGACCCATTCAAGGATCAGACTAGGACGAAAGATGGGAGCCCATTTCAAGCCCGAATAAAAGGCTTGACCTGCAGATCTATTAGTGTTTATATTAAATAAATAATTGTAAATTATTAAATAATTAAGATTTGCAGGCTTGTTTATGCTATTAATAAATTGTGCATAATTTTATTATTTTTACACAAATTAGACTTAGCCCAGTTTGCGAATTTTCATTAATCTCATTTTTATAGTCTGGGCCATCTCTGAACTTAAATTAATTAATTATTTTTTTAAAAAAAAATACATAATATAGGGTAATTATATAATAAGATCACATAAAATTTGTATAAAAATAAATTTATAATTAGAAATGGTGGTGGATGAAAAAATGAATGGTTATAGACAAAACCTCCTAATGCCAATGCTAGCCCTCCACATTAATTTGTTTCAAGTTGTCTTTTTCAAAACTAAAATAATTGGTTCTCAGCCAATGCATCAATTGAATTTGTACACATATTTTGCACCAAAAGAATGTAAGTTTATTACTTCCAACTACCCATGGATTTATAGGGGCCATTGTGCTTCTGAAATTTTGATTTCATGTCTACCACAATTTTATATTAAGGCTATTATTCTTGAAAATGATGCACAATTTATTATTAATATTATTATATGTTATTATTTCGATAAATTAAGAAATGAAATTAAAAAAAATGAAAATATGTAGTTAAAAATTTAAAATGTATAAAGATTTTTTTTTTTAAAAAAATTATATGACATAATTGAAAAAATGTAAGTGGGGTAAGGTCAAATTCAAGGTGAGAATGCAAAAAATTGACATATTCCTACTTTGCAAACAATGATTGATCTGGAAATGACACAAAATTAATAAATTTGAGGAAGAGATTCGTTGCAAATCTTTTTACAAAAAATTAATCAATGATCCAATTTATAATGAATTGGTTCAAATTATGCATTGTTTGTTCTTAAAACTATTACAAATTATGACATATAACTACTTTTAAGTGACGTTGAAATAGTATTCTAAAATTGAAATTATTGTATTTGAGTAGAGAAAATATAAGATGCGTGTTTATTTTTAATTTTGTTTTATTGATTGTTTCTTTCAAATACAAGATTTTGTCACGTCGATGAATGAGATTTTTCAACTTTTAAGTTGAAAATTTCTATCAAAATTTTAGCAATGTATTTAAAATTGAGACGCAACTTAACAATTAATATTTAAGTTTTATTTAATTTTTTAATTAGAATGCTTATTAGCTTTTATTGTTTGAGTGGGATTTTTTAGTTTATTTTTTTAATTTATTTAAGTTCTAATATTTATTAAATAAAATTTATTGTTTATTTAGCATTGAGATTGTTACTAGTACTAATAGATTTGTTATACAATGATTTATTGAATAATTCAATCAATCAAATATTTTTAATTAATCCTTTTGTCGTGTTTATATCTGTCGTAAATTTGACAAATTTCTTTGTTGAAAGTTATTTTTTTTTCTTGGATTCAAGACATATATTAAGACTTTTATGTCTATAATAAAAGCGTTATGACAAATGAAATAATAACTATTTTAAAAGGTAAAGTTGGTTTTTTTTTTTTTTGGGTTATTGGATATATTTATATTAAAAATGAAATATTATTTTCAATGAATATTATATAATGAGATAAAAATTAAATGAATATTATTTATAATTAAGATTAAAAAGAAGAAATCTGTGGTATATATTACCAAGGGCAGATATGGGTATTAACTATTAGTGGAAGGAAGCAATGTCGTTTTACTTCAAAGTAAGGTCATTTTCAGAATTTAATGAGTATATGAGTAGTTGTATGCATTTGTTCTGAAGAGAGCGTCCCGCAAGAATTGAAATATTCCAACCTGTATTCAATTGGTGTCTCATGAGTCGTGCCGCTCGTCTTAATGAAGCGTTTTCCGTGGTGAGAGAGAGACGGGTGCGCCTATTGCGAAGCCTTCACTGCCGGTGGCTGGGGCGAATCCATTTCCTGTAATTTGATAAAAGTCGAAAGAAAATACAATGCAGCAGTGTTTCCTTCCTTCCTTCCACCACAAGGTAAGCTTCTGATTTTATTACTATAATGTTTGTCTTGGTTTGCTATTTATGGATATTCTAGATTGTTTCAGTCAGTTCTTTCTTGATGTATAACTCTTGACAGACTCCGAATGAATGAATGTGTATATTATTATTATTATTATTATTATTTTTGAATGCTTCAATCAATTTTTTTTTTAAAAAAATAGAAAAAGAATATAAACAAGCAAAAGACTTTAAATAATTTTTTAGTCATACATAACATAATTGCTAAGAAGAATTGGGTTTTTTCAGAAACTTGATGTTGATAATTGATAAATCTGCGAATCTAGAAATTCATTTCGGACAATTGAACAACCTTCTCAAACTTTTTCTTTTTAAGAATCAAAAAGATTTGTGCCAAAACAACAAATGCCAGGAAGAACAACAGGCCTTAGACACGCAATGAATTTTGAAATTCAATTCTAATAATTAAATAATCTAATATTCTTCTCTAATGGTTATACTTGTAAGGGAAGAAGTTTCACGTTGAATTATATAAAATTTGTTTAACATTTTAATTCATTAATTTCTATGTTTAAAATTATATTATATTAATATTAATTTAGTGTTATTACATCAATGTATTGTAATGTTTTGATTATTAAGAATGTTAAAATTTTATAAATTATTATATCATAAATATAATAATGTTGTAGATTATTATTTATTTCTCCAAAAATAAAATATAAAGGGTAATTATATAATTCAAAAAATTTGTATAAAAAATAAAATTATAATTGTAGTAGTGGTAGTTAAAGACATTAATGGTTATGGACAGGCCTCGTAATGCCAATGCTAGTCCTTCACATTGGTTCTCAACCAAATGCATCAATTGAATTTGTACACAACATATTTTGCACGAGAAAAATGTAAGTTTATTACTTGCAACTACCCAGGATTTATGGGGCCATCGTGTTCCTGAAATTTTGATTTAATGTCTACCACAATTTAAATTAAGGCACCTGATGCAATTCATAATTTATTCATTCAAACTGTGCAATGTTTGGCCTTAAAACTATTGCAAATTATGACATGCAACTACTTTTAAGTGGTGTTGAAATAGTGTTCTAAAATTAAAATCCTTCTTGTACTCAAATGCAGAATATATAAGATGCCTGCTTGTCTTTTGTTTTGTTATATGGAATGTTTCTTTCATATAGAAAGTTTTGCCGGATGGATGGATGACATTTTTTTTTTTCTTTTTATGAATTCGAGATGCCATATTAGGTACGTAATGTCATATGATGGAATTAATTATGAGTTAATTCAAATTGTACAATATCTGTCCCTAAAGTTATTGCAAATTATGACATTCAACTACCTCAAATTTGTGTTGAAATAGGTTTTTAAAATTAAACTAGATATATGTTATACTCAATACAATTAGAAAAAATATAAGATACGTGTATATTTTTAATTTTGTTACATTGATAGTCTCTTTTAACAAAAGACTTTTCTTTTTTTTTTTTTTTAATGTGGATGAATAAATGATGTTTTTTAATTTTTTAAAAAATAATTCTTAAAGGAGAAGTTCGTCAAATTTACAATAAATATAAATGACAAAAGGATTAATTAAAAATGTTTGATTGATTAAATTATTCAACAAATTGATGAAAAACAAATTTATTGATACTAGTAATCCCAAATAAACAATAAATTTTATTTAATAAATATTGGGACTTAAGGATTTTATAAGGACTCTATTTTTGATAGTTTATTGTAATAAAGTTAAAAAAATTATGCTAAGAGAGGATGTACCATTTCTATTCTCAATTTTTTTTTCTTAAAAAAAAAATTATAAGACCTTCATTAATTAATTCTAGTATAATTCAATCATCACCAAGAGTCTAAATCAATAAAAGAAAAGTCAAAATTTGATACGTATTTTCCCCACGTTTTTCTTTTTGCAATAGTTTGTACCAAAAGTTGTCAAAATCATGCCATTGTACTTCATCTATCTGATCTTATCTTACACACTATAAAAGGAGGAGCATGATTGAAAAGAGAAAACACAATCTCTAGCTTGCATTCTTCTTCTTCTTTGTACGTTCCTTATAATATTGTTGATCTTCTTTAAAAGGAGAAGCACGTTCTTCTTCTTTGTACGTTTCTTATATTTAAATCGATTTCAGATATTGTTGACCATAATCTTGAGAAAACATGCAAGCTCTTAAACCAATCAAATTGGGCTCAGTTATTGTTGATCATGAAGAAGAAGATCAACCCTTGAGTCCAATGGCTCGTATGTTTCATGAACCTGATTCCAATGTCTACATCATTGTTATGATTGGCTTAAAGTCAAAAATCAAGCCAGAAGTTGTCAAAGCAAACCTACAGCATACTTTCCTTAAGCACAGTCGTTTCTGTAGTTTGCAGGTATGAATATTAACTCATTAATATTTGTACCATTTAAAAGGATTTTTATTAGTTGAACTAATTATCAATCATGGTATGTGATTCAATAATTTTAGGAGAAAACAAACTATATTTTATCTTATCTGTGATAATTCTATGGTCCACGTGTGTGTCTATACATATAGTCTTACAATTTTTCTCATGTCCAATTTGGTATAATGAAAGCAAATTAGTTAGTCAGAAATGTAAAATTTGATGGGCTAAACATATAAATGACACGATATACATAACGTATGCAGGTTGTGGATGAGAAGATTGAAGGAGGACTAAAATGGGTTCCGACAAAGGTGAATTTAGACAACCATGTTATAGTTCCAATTCTCCACGAGGAAAATATTGATTCACCAGACGAGTTTGTGGAAGATTATGTCTCAAACCTGAGCAAAACTGGAATCAAAATGTCAATACCGATGTGGGATTTCCACTTCTTGAATATCAAGACGTCAGATGCTGAATCCGTAGCTGTTCTTCGCGTTCATCATTCTCTTGGTGATGGTACTTCTCTCATGTCTCTTTTACTTGCTTGTACTCGCAAAGTTTCTGATCCAAAGGAATTACCCACAATTCCTCTAATTACTAAGAGATCAGTTGATTCCAACAGTAGAGGATTTAAGCCATACTTGTTCTTGATCAAGTTATGCATGGTTTTCTCACTGTTTTGGAACACTCTGGTTGATGTTGTGTTGTTTATGGCAACGGCATCAATGTTCCTAAGAGATACCAAAACGCCTCTCAAAGGTCTGCAGGGAAAGGGTTTCGGTTATCGGAGATTTGTTCATAGATCAGTCAGCTTGGACGATATCAGGCTTGTCAAGAATGCCATGAATACTGTAAGTAGACGGCTTCTCAATGTCATGAAATCTCAACAGAATAATATATATATATATATATATATATATTTTGGTTAAACTAAAACATAGATAGTCATTTTCTAGTGTCAACATTGCATGCAACTTGGAACATATTTTTTAATAGCAACAATTTAATAGTATTTATTTATTTATCTTTCAGAAATACTAATAATTTTTCTTGAAAGGCATTGGTGTAATAATATATTTATGTATTTTTTGTCTTATCTTTTGCATTGGGTTTTTGTAGACAATCAATGATGTTGTGTTAGGAGTCATTGAAGCAGGCTTGTCTCGGTATCTCAATCGGAAATATGGTGAGCTTCAATTTTCTTTTATATATATATATGTGTGTGTGTTTGTATTCTGGGTTGATCCTATTACTATTTTTATTCGTTATTCTGATTATTTTGGGAATACTATAATTTTGCCGCAAAGAATGACATATTTCAATCATTATTGTTAATATTAAAGCTATCTCAGCACTAATTTCGTGTTGCAATGTTGTAGGGGAACTTCAAATTAGTAAGGGAGAATCGGAAAGAAATAACAATCTTCCAGATAATATCCGTCTCAGAGCAACATTTTTCATGAACCTTAGGCCATCTGCAGGGATTCAAGTGAGTGCTTCATTTATATGTATGTATGTATGTATGTATGTGTTTAATATACGTCTATATACTATGGGTGTTTATTGATTTAAGGGGATAAAATTTGTAAAATAAGTTTGAGGTTCAAAACTGCTCACCCCCAAACTACAAAAATATTTATACAAAAAAATATTTTGTATAAATAACTACTCTCTTATTTTTAATTACAAAAAAAATCTAAACTAGAGATTTATAACATACAATTTCTTAATATATGGTTCAAAATTCATTAGTGCTCTTAATTGGTGATTCACTTGTAGAAGCTCAATTATTAGTTTTCTTTAATCTCTGCTTAACACAAAGAAGTCTCCCTTGTATTGTTTTATACCCTCTCACTGACAGGAGTCTACTGAATTAGAAGTATGAAGAAAAAAAAAATCCTTCTGAAATACTGTATACAGTGTGCAAGAGAAAGAGAGAAAATATATTGTAGTGAGAAGAGGAGAAACCAAAAGAAAATTTTGGAGAAGATAAAGAGAACAAAAGAGATCGACTGCTAATTTAAGGAATGAATTATGATTATTATTTTCTGCAGTGTGTATTGTTTGAAATAATTCATGTGTATTTGCTCTATATTTTTCATAAACAGGAGTTGGCTAATATGATGAAGAAAGGTTCAAAAGCAAAGTGGGGTAACCAAATTGGTTTTATACTATTTCCCTTCACCATTGCATTAAGAGATGATCCGTTAGATTACGTTCGAGAAGCAAAGGCAGCCATGGATAGAAAGAGAGCTTCTCTTGAGGCTAAATTCTCTTATCTTATGTCAAAATACTTATTACATAGGTTTGGCTTCAAGGTAATTATATCATTGCATTAATTTCAGTCATTAAATTCTTTTAATTTATAGCCAAAGTTGATCATTAAGTATTATTAGCCAAAGTTGATCATTAAGTATTACTTATGAACTATCAATTCATCCAACATGAATTGTCGAGCTCGCAGGGAGCAAGATTTCCATCTGAAACAACACTCTGGTACTCAAATGTGATGGGGCCTCAAGAGGAAATAAGTTTTTGTGGCCATCCAATTGCCTACGTTGCTCCCAGTTGCTGTGGTCAACCCAATGTAAACCTATCTTCTATTTCTCTTCTTTATTTTCATTTACTTTAAGTTAGAGCCTAAGGTTACATGATGTCCTCAAATAATAAACTATTCTGGTGAGTTAATAACATATATTTGACTATTGATAAGTGATACAAAACGAGAAAAGAAAGATAAATAAATTACAATATCGTATTACTATGAGTTTAATTACTCTTTAATTTTTTTTGTTTTTATTTTTATATACGAATTTAATTTTATTTATTTAGGATGGTCAAAATTTATTTATTTTATTTTATTTTGATTTATTAACACCAATCATAGAAGCATATTTGCTCGAATACAAACTCAAATTTATTATAAAGTAAAATGGGATTAGACAATTGAATTTAAAAAAAAAAAATTTCTTTACATAAAATAAAAATAGATACGAAGTATTCCATAAAGTAAAAGTTATTTTCTTTAATTGGATGATAATTTGTGTAGATCTTTATGTTAATAATTGCAGGGATTGATGATTCATGCAGTAAGCTATGCCCACAAAATGACCTTCATTTTATCAGTTGATGAAGGCATAATTCCTGATCCACATAAGCTATGTGATGATCTTGAAGAATCTCTTAACCTCATAAAGAATGCAGTCATTGCTGAATATTAGCTAAAAACGATGCCTTTCATTGCAAGAGTACGATTATTGCTTGCATAAATGCGTCTTTTCTTATTTGAATCTTATTATGTATGCAAATGACTGAAGAGGGCAATAAGTGCAGAAATCACTGCATCGATCGCCTCTTCTTTAGTCTGAAGTTTGTAAGGTTTCCACTTAAAATGAAATTTGGTTTTGAAGTTCAGCAGTTGTGTGTGCTTGTATTGATGTTATTGACTTCAATTACTAGGAATCTGAAATGGAAATGAATTTTTACCAAATTGAGATTTTGAATTCTTTTAGTACTCATATGTTGTTTAGAATTCGAAATCACAATGGTTAAAATTACATTGAAAAAAATTAAATATGAATAAAAAATAAATGAATTTTATTAAAATTTAATATTTTTATTTTTTTTTGTTTTATTTTAAAACAAAGAAAGAAAACACTATAATTACAAACATTAATCACTAATTCATTTATTTTTTATAAAATATTATTAATTTTCCTATACAGTAAATTTTTTGATCTTTGTTATAACCTAATCAATTCACTTTTTCGAATGTTCTTATTGTTAATTAAATTTATCACGAATATTGTGCATGCAGAATTCAAAATGAATAGGTTTTGGTGAACATACATGAGTAGGAATATCATTAACATCACAACGCATCTAACAAGATCATTTTTTTTTTAAAAATTGAAATAAAAATAAATATATATATATTTTTTTTTTTGTTGTTTTTTTTTTTTTTTTTTGCATTTTCATGATTTTTATTTTCATTTTTAAAGTTTAATCAATTTTTATTTAAAAAATAATTGGGTGTGATGAATATTTTTATGGGTGTATAGAAACAAACAAAATATTTGACAGAAATTGAGGGCTAATTTAGCCTTTATAAAGCATCTTTGAGTGATAAATAAATTAATCAATGATGCAATGTAATCAATGATTCCATGCTTTGCTCGTTTGAATTCTTTTAATCATGATGTGATTATTTATTTTATGAATTATGTAAAAATGTATATGTTTATTAAATATATAATATTATTTTGTAAAGCATTCCAAAAATTATTTTAATTATGTTTATTTATATTTACAAATGGAAATTAATAATGACACCAAATCCGATAACAAAAATAAGATAAAATAACAAAATATTATTTCTTTTATTTATTAGAAGCAAGTCTAGACATCCCTAATTTTTCTCCAAATAATACCATATCCATGATACGGGTAGTGAAATTAAATAATAAATAATTTTAAAATTAGTGTAAATATATGAATCACTTGATAAAAGTTTTATTATCTAAAATAAAAAAAATTGAACGAAAATTTGAGATATTTAATATTATTTATTTATTTATTAACTAAATAAATAAATTTAAATATAATTAAACCATAATATTTATTATAAAATTATTTTTAATTTATTGCTAACAGCTCATCACTTTCTATGTTGAGAATTGAATTCATAATTTACAAAATACTAGAATTTATATAAATAATGTCGTTAAATACATGACTAATAATTTTCACAATTTATACTTTCAATTTTTATTTTTTAATATTCCTTGATTTACATAGTTATACTTAAGTGTCTTTTTAAACTTTTGAATTTCATCCTTTTGATTACATGCTATTAGCATATTATTAACCTAAAAAAAAGGTAAATAGCTCCAACTTAAACATTGTAACTTAATGTAACTGAGTGTTGAGTAAACATAGACCAAAAAATGGGAACATAATTCTTGAGAAAATGCACCTAAAATCAGCGCACTTGGACCTCAAGAACTCGTCAAAATCTGCTGCTAGGGACCCATTTGCATGATTTTAAAGATTTCTTGATCTCAGTAGACAAAACCATCACAAGAAAGTAGTTATTATTTTCGTAATCTTATACAAATTTAGCCATTTCAACCTTGGGTATAAGCAAGGATTTCAGGGTCTTGTTCAAATTTAGCCATTTCTTCCTCGGGTAATGCAATCATTGCTTCAACTCCTTCGCCATCGCTGCTCGGCATGAGAATAGCGCACTTCATACCCACAATAAAGGATACCCACGTGGGCTTTCCCCACCCAAAATCAGCTTCATAAAATGGTAATCTAGAAAGATCAGAAATATGAAATACCATACTCTTTGCAAGCCCTTCAATTACACCACCTCCATGCATGTTCCTCTTATATTGATCAACCAACTTCCTTATAGGTTCTCGAATTTTTGCAGCTAAAAGATTGTAGTCAATTTTCTTGTCAATCGGCAATTTTGCAAATGCCAATGTCAACAAATTCCCAATACATTGCGGTGGTAATGGCGGATTAATTTTGTTTCGCAGATTCATAGGAATTACTACAGCCATTTGTGTGGCTGTAAATTCATCTCTTTCTCTATCCGCATTCTTTATCAGCGTACCTGAAATGAGTGTGGATATGGTCTCAAAACGTGTTGGACGATCCAAGTATTCTCCACTGCCAATTTTTTCTCTTAGAGCAGCTACCTTTCTGCCACCAAACGTAAAAGATTTTGTTACAATTTCGGTTGGAATACGAGGATTTTGTTCCTGAAGACTTTTCTGTATCGCAAAGGCATCATATGATGGATTGATGGAGGAGTAATCTACAACAACATTCTTTATGTCATTGGCATCACAACCACGTGCAACTTCAGCCCAGATTTTAACCAAGCTAGATGCTGTTGTTCCATCTGTAACAAGATGATGAAAGCAAATAGAGATTGCAATCCCGCCGCAACCAAAGTAATTGACCTGGACGATTAGGTTGGCGTGATCGTAAGTAGTTGGAATTTCTTGCATATTACCGTTGAGTGGCAGAAGCGGTTGCAGCAGATAGTTGTCTTTTTTCTGAACCAACTCAGACATCTTGCCAGCAACTACCTGAGCTTCGATAAAGGTCACACCATGATCGTTACAGTCTGTTGACGATCCATCTTTATTTTGTCCTGCGAAAGGGTAGAAATAGGTTAATGTTTTGGATAGAGAGTTTTTAAGGTGACTTGATATTTTGGTGGCATTTCCTCTTTCTGCCGAGTAAAAGAAAATCATGGGAAAGTGAATATCAGTAGCATTATCTGAAAGGAAATGCTTGTGGGTTCTTAGGTGGTCTGGGGTTGGAGAAGATGGTTTGATAATTTCTGTAGAAATTATTTTGATTTCCATTTCTACTGTCTTGCTTGAAGAAAAGGGGATTTGTTGATATGCTCGGGTTTCCGCACATGTTTATATAGAGGAACCAAATAAGGTTATAGTCGATGCCGGATTACAAAAGTCAAGCCACATGACTATGATTTATATTTTCATTTCTTTAAAGTTTTCATAATTTGACAATTCAAATCCTAAAATATTAAATATTTAATCGTACATATTATTGATAAAATGATTTTGAAAAAGAAATAGGGGAGAGTGAAGGATGCTAAATGAAAGTAATAGTACCAACCACTCTATTGATGAGGAATTTATGAAAAGTTTATATAACAAAAATGAAACAAGTACGCAACATGATCATATAGTGATTACAACAATAATAAAAATACATACAATATTGTGTAGCAATTAAGACTCCATTGTCATTAATAAAAGTACACTCATTCAGTCAATTTAGTGGATTACAGTTAATTGTTGTTAAATACATTTTGAATATAAAAACATCATTTTTATTATTTTCAGAAATAATGGGTAAACAACTATATACATACACAAAGAAATTCGCATGAAATACCAGAAAACAAAAAATAAATAGGAAGCCAAGGTATGGGTTACATTGATAACTCCCTTTTATGTTTGTTTGAAATCTATATCTATTTCTTTCTTTCTTTTTAAATTTTAAATTTTATTTTAAGGATGTCTAATTCAGGAATTTGGGATGGACTAAAAGTTCATGGCCACAAGCCCAAATTCTCTTAAAAATAAAAGATAATATGACAATACTAAATGCACGTACCAATTGTGCAAGCTGGAATGGATTCCACTTTAGTCAATTTTTTAAAAAATATCACTTTAATTATACAGTTTGATAATTGTTACAAATAACTCCCAAATGTTTCATTATTCTTTTCACTTTAGTCCCTAATATTTTGGTCTAACTACATATTAGTTCTTTGGCAAAAATTTGTCACTCTCTCCTTTCATAAATAATGTTATATTAGACATAAAAATGTTTTCTTACTCTAAATTAACATAACAAAATCCTATACTATAATAACAAATAATTAAAAATAATTTTCAATCGAACTTAATTACATATTGATTGTGATTACTCTTTTTTTTGACAATTTCAATCAAAATTGTAAAAGAAAAATTTTTAAATAAAATAATTTTATTATATTAATATTATTAATATAGTAAAATTATTCAATCAATAAAATATGAGAAATATAATTATTAGAGATGAGTGCTAAAAAATCAACAAAAGATTTTCTTATTTAATTAATAATGTTACAATTATTAATGTGGTATTTCTGTCCCCAGTCAAGAATTGGGGCTTTGATTAGCCAATAAGAATGAGTGATTATGACCTCTCCTTTTTCGACAATTTCAATCATACTATGAAAAATAAAATTTTAAATAAGATGATTTCGAATTGGGGCTTTGATTAGCGAATAAGAATGAGTGATTATGACTTCTCCTTTTTCGACAATTTCAATCATACTATGAAAAATAAAATTTTAAATAAGATGATTTCATCGTACCGGTATTATTAATATAATAAAGTTATTCAATTAATAAAATAAGATAAATATATTTATTACATGCAAGTGAAAATAAAATCAACAAAACGTTCCATTATTTAATTAATATAATAAAAAAATTTATAAATATTTTTGTTAACTTTTTTCATCCACTACCTAAGTCTTTTTCATTTTGGTAAATTGCCAACTTTAAGAAATTGAAAGCTAAGCTTGCTACAGTTAATTGTTGGAAATTTTAAGTATTTGTTGAATTTTAATATAATTTAAGCATATAATGAAACAATATTTGTTGAAAAATATTGTAATTTAAGCATATGACGAAACAGTGTTTGTTGAATTTTAATATAATCTAAGCATAGGACAAAACAATATTTGTTGAATTTTAATATAACTCCTTGCCATCCAAGGATTATTTGAAAATTTCCTACAGCAGCATTTGGTTGACTCAAGAAATGCATAAATTTCAGCGACGAGGTTATAATGATCTACGGTTGTTGGTTTGTACATAGACAAGCATTCAAATGTGCAACATAACTACTTACTTATGTTTTGAGCATGTGCTATTGATTGCAGATAAGATACTGCTGTTAATATGTGATTATATATTTAGATGTCGAGGGCGTTTAGGTAGGATAATCTTACTATGTCATTACATTAATGTAGTGAAATTATTTAATTATAAGTATTTATTTGTGTTAATTGAATAACTACGATTTAAGAGAGAAAAAATCATGAATGAAAAATAACAGTATCATATTAGTGAAAAAAATTATTTTTAAAATAAATTAATTGAAATGAAAAAATCAAGGAAGGAAATAAATAAAAAAAATAAAATTTAAATTTAAACAGTAATTAATGTAGGTGAATGCTTATAATTAAATAATTTTATCACCTTAGGACTATGTACGTAAAACTTTATCTAAAATGTGATTAATAATAAAATAAAAAAGACGTAAAAAGGTAAACTCATATTATATTGTAGCTCAAATATGGCCATAGTGATCCCAAATCTTGATGTATGCCTATATATTTAGATGCTCATTTAGAATGAAATTCTGCAAAGAGATAACGAAATGGAGGTTGAAATAGTTAGAATCTGTTTGTTTCCTGAGAAAACGAAGTGTCTTGAAGAATGAATTAAAACTATTTTATTCAGCTTGTTTCTGTTTTTCATCACTTAAAAGGAATGAACAAAGCTGGTATTTATACAAGCTTTCGAAGACTCTGGAATTGCTAACAAAAAAACTAATTTCCTATAATTGCCAACTCAGCTAACTACTTTACTAATACCACTTAACAAATATCACTAATTAACTAATTATAATCTCACAAACTTCATCCTAGCTCGTCAGCTTCACTCAATGACCATACTCTAACATCCCCCCTCAAGCTGAAGTATGAGCACTTTGTGGAAGTACTTGAAGCTTGGATCGAAAATATGAAAATTTAGAGTATGTCAACGGCTTAGTAAAAATATCAGCCAGTTGCTAGTCAGTCGGAATATATCGAACTTCAAGTTAATTATGGAGAACTTTATCTCGAATGTAATGAATATCAAACTTGATGTGCTTAGTGCAGGCATGAAAAACAGGGTTTTTGGCTAAAGAAGCTACACTTTGATTATCACACTAGATAACTGGAGTGGCAGATACTTGAATATGAAGTTTTGTAAGTAAGGACAGAAGCCACGTAATTTCATAATAGGCTGCTGCCAAGGCTCTATATTCAGATTCAGTACTGGATCGAGAGACAACACTCTGTTTCTTAGAAGACCATGAAACAAGATTCTTTACAAAAAATACAGCATAACCCCCAACAGATTTACGATCATCTAAGTCACATGTCCAGTCAGAATCTGAAAAACCAATAATATCAGGACAGACACCAGGAGCAAATCGAAGATTATAGGAAGAAGTAGCCTGAAGATATCGAAGTAGTCTTTTACATGCTTGCTAATATTTAACTGTAGGAGAGGCAAGGAATTGACTGAGCTTATTAACAGAAAAAGAAATCTCAGGCCTTGTCAAAGTAACATACTGCAAACCACTAATAATGCTGCGATAAAAAGAGATATCAGTAAATGGATCCCCATCATCTTTGGTTAACTTAGTTCCAGAAGCCATGGGTGTAGGACAACCTTTAGAATTAATCATGTTGGCTCGAGATAATAGTTGCTGAATATATCTCGTTTGAGACAAATGAAGACAGCCATCAAAAGAAGTCACTTTTATGCCAAGAAAGAAACCAAGAGAGCCAAGATCTTTAAGTGCAAAAGTACTATTAAGTTGTAGGATGAAAGCCTCAGCCACTGTAGTATGAGAACAGACAACTAAAATATCATCGACATAAATTAAGACCAGAAGAACTGAAGTTGAAGTGTATTTGATAAACAAAGAAGAATCAGCAACAGAATTCAAGAAGCCCCACTGCTGTAAAGTTGGCATAAATTTGGTGTACCAAGCCCGAGAAGCCTGTTTAAGGCCATAGAGGGCTTTATTCAATCTGCAAAGATGAGTTGGATACTGATAATCAATGAACCCCTTTGGTTGTTCCATATAGATAGCCTAAGATAAATTGACATTAAAAAAGGCATTATTAATATCAAGTTGTCTAATACACTAACCATGAGAGACTACAAGACTAATGACAACTCTTACTGTTGAGGCTTTAACAACAGGACTGACAGTGTGAAAGAAATCAATATCTGAGGTTTGATGGAAACCCTTAGCAACTAATCTAACTTTATGCTTAGAAAGTGAACCATCAGGATTGTATTTAACCCGAAATACCCACTTACTGCCTATCAATTTGTGTGCAGAAGAATATGGAACAAGATCCCAAGTTCTATTTCTTTGAAGAGCATCAAACTCTTCTTGCATAGCTGCTTTCCAAACTGGAAGAGTTAAAGCTTCCTTAGTACTGATAGGTTCTGATAATGCTGGATTAGTCAGAAAAGCTTTTGGCTTGAAGATATTATGTTTTGATCTTGTGACCTTGAGATGTACATTAACTTAAGGCAAAGAAGAAACAGGTTGCTGAGAAAGAATTGAAGTGGAGTGAACTGGTGAAGTGGAAAAAGGAAATGTGGTTGCAGAAGAGGAACAACCTGAAGTATTTAAAGGTAATGAACCAGATACAAGTGCTACAGTAGGAATTGTAGATGAAACGCCAGAAATAGAACAAGAAACCATTTTAGATTGTGTAAATGAGAACAATGAACCATAAGGAAAAGAAGTCTCATTAAAAATAACATGTCTTGCTACAAAAATTTTCAGAGGAATGCATACACCTATATCCGTTATGAGAAGGACTATAACCAACAAAAATGCACATAGAAGAATGATAGTCTAGTTTATGATGTTGATAATCTCTAAGGCAAGGAAAATAAGCACAACCAAATACTCTCATCATAGAATAATTAGGAGCAGAATGAAATAATTTTTCATAAGGTGTAACTTGATTCAACATAGGAGAAGGAATTCGATTAATGAGAAACACATAGGTGTGAAATAAATCCCACCAAAAGGAGAATGGAAGAGAAGCTTGAGTTAAACATAGGCTAACATCATCAAGTTATACAAACAAAGATCAAAACATCCCATACTCCAGTGTAATATTAGTTGAATCAAGTTATACCACTGTAATATTAGTATGGTATCAAGTTATACCATAGGAGTATGAAGTTTGATCATGTTATACTCTAAACATATGTTAGAGTATGGTCATTGAGGATAATAGCCATCCGAGAAGAAGCTGATCCTGTCTCCTCCAGATCGTAAATTCAGGAGTTTCAATTAGCTGATCTCCATCAACTCCAGATCTAAATTGAGAAGGTTGATTTTGATCTTCAGTGATCAATTTCTCAAGTCCATTTCCTCGTATTAAAGGCAAAATTTGTGATCTCCACGCTAGAAAGTTTGAACCATTGAGTTTGAGTGGAATAACAAAAGAGAAAAGTATGTTAGCAAAAAAAGTTTGGATCGATAGATTAGCATTTGCCATATTAAGGTTCTGATACTAAGTTAGAATCTGTTTGTTTTCTGAGAAAACGAAGTGTCTTGAAGAATGAATCAAAACTATTTTATTCAGCTTGTTTTTATTTTTCATCACTAAAAAAGAATGAACAAAGCTGGTATTTATACAAGTTTTCGAAGACTCTGGAATTGCTAACAGAAAAATTAATTTCCTATAATTGCCAACTCAGCTAACTACTTTACTAATACCACTTAACAAATATCACTAACTAACTGATTACAATCTCACAAACTTCATCCCAAGCTCGTCAGCTTCACTCAATGACCATACTCTAACAGAAATAATATCCAAAGAGTGCATCAAACCCTCTTTTCCAACACCCCTTCACCTTAAAACTCATAAACTTTCTTTCTTGGATCAACACTTTGGGTTTGATTATATTCCTCTCGCTCTCTACTATCCTGTGAACCAAGACACCAACTTGTCCCCGCCCGATATTATTTCTGAATGATTGCAACTTCTGAAGCAATCTTTACCAGAAACCTTATCTCGCTTTTACCCGTTCGTGGGAAAGATAAAAGAACTGGTTTATTCCATTGACTACAATGACGAGGTGGTTTATTTTGTAGAGGCCAAAGTCAAAAGTCCTCTCAATAATTTTCTTAACCATCCTAATATCTCTTTGATCAACAAATTCCTTCCCGATGAGGCAAAATGGAATTATTGTTGGTGTTTGTGTTTCACGTATGATCGCTGACGGACCGGCACTTGGCTCATTTCTCAAGAGCTGGGCTACCGCTGCTCGTA
>CP135535.1:8165130-8211803 GCA_032402905.1 Khaya senegalensis
ATATATATATATATATATATAAATTTAAAATATAATATATAATTTTTTGAAATATATATCAATCATTAAAAAATTTCTAAGTAGGTGTCACAAGTTATTATATTACTCTTTATAAGTTATATATTTGATTCAACTACTAGTGAAAAACTCCCACATAAATCTTTATTTCGTTAATTTTATTTCAATAAAATTGGTGTTATTAATTTTTTTTTAATTCATATTAGTATTTATTTATATTATTTGAAGTAAGATTGCCAAAAGGCTTAATTTTAAATTAATTTGATTAGAATTTCCTTCAATTGGGAATTTTTCTTATTATAAATATTAATTTAGCATTTTTTTTTTAATGTTTCTAATTAAACATGAATTTCAGTTTCATTTATTATTTTACCAAGAATATGAAAACCCGACTAGGACGAGTTCAAATTATCCTATTCGTTATACTTTTTGGGTTAGATTGTAATAAGGGAAAGAAAAGGAATAATAATATTCAACCCTATGCTTGTACTTATTTACATATAATAATATCATTTATTTATATAAAATAAATCTCTAACTCTATTAATATTATCAAATTAATTTATACTTATAAACTTCAATTAAAAAGTGATAAATGTAATGTGCTATGCCGTGACGGTTCCACTCTTAACATAAATTATTTTGTGTTTCATGTTCATACTTAATTTTTAAAAAGTTAATTTAATACCGTTTGTAAATTTATTAATTTTATATTTTTCCGTGTTAGGTTCTAAAACTTTTTTTTTAAAATTTTTTAAATTAATCAAAATTATAAAAATAATTTTATATTTAATTTTTATATTACTAGATTTATGTGTATTTTTTTAATTTTTTTTAATCTTTTTAAAATATATTAATTAATTATTCGTGTTTTTCGTGTTGGCTTAAGGATTTTCGAATTATTTGTAGAAATTTTGGTAATATATTTGATACTAATGTGTTAACTATAACACTTTTGTGAAACCACAAAACCTTACGGATCAGGATATTGTTTATCCCTAATAAAAAACCCGAAAATCATCGGATGCATTCGGATTCCACATACCCGACCCGTGAAATTAGAACCGATCAGCAATATTCTTTCTGCTTTAATAAAGATCAATTTGCAAGCAGCCCCTACTGGTCTTGTCACCCTCAATGGTTAAATCCCTAATTTGAGGTTGTACTCTTCACATAAACCAAAAAGAGCAAAACCTCTCGTCTCTCTGTTTCCTACACGACGTAGTTTCAGCTTCGGCCGTTTCCGTGTCGACAACCGACGTGACTTCCGGGGTACGCTGTTGATCCACAATTTTAAGCAAACTTGTTGAACAGTTTTGATTCTGATATTTTTGTTAGTTTAGATTAATTCGTGATTGAAGATGAAGTTTTTTGAGAGAGAAGAGAGAGTTTGCTGCATTTGTGCTCTTGATCTGTTAGTAGGTTTAAAAGTTTGTAATTTGTTCTGTATTTGAAATGGGGTTTCTCTGTTCTTTACTATTGACAATTTTACAGTAACGTTATTTTTTTTAATTCGTTGATTTTTTTTTTTTGAAATTTATCCGAGTCTTGCATGGTGGTCGATGGAGATTTAAACTTCAATTATCAAATTGTAGTGGAGTTAATCTTCACTGTCGGTTTCTTCCTCTAAACAGTAGTTCTTACTCCGCCCACAGTAAATGTTTTGGTTTCTTGGATTTGTACAGTGGGATCATGTCAGGTCTTGCCTAAGAAAATTGAGCTGAATTTTTCAAATGTAATTTAATTAACCAACCACAAACAAGTGTGATCGAATTGAATTCGCAGATTCTTTCCATTTGTTAATACCCGAAAAAAGAAGAAAAAAATGTGGAGAAGTGAAAACAAAATGATTCAAAAGGATATCTTTGTTTCTTTTGTTTTGATTAAACTTGGATACGCTGCTCGCTGATTCAATCACGAATAAGAAGCATTTCAAGTTCCTCGTGCTCATACATAAGATTCTGGCAGGAGTTATTAGCCATTCTTCCCTCAAAATAATCTTGCCTTCTTGTGTCTTTGATTTTTTGGCATGTAAGTTTAATATTAAATTGTGGTGGTTTAGGATTCAAAAAAAGGGTATATGAGCCAATTTGGTTTATGTTGTGCATGAAATTATTTGTTCGTTTCCCTTTGTTTTTTGGATAAGAAGCAAAAATTATGTTGGAAAAGGGAGCTTAACAGCAGGATGTGAACTGGATCCCTGCCATCATACTTATTTGTTTATTCCTTTTAGTTGTTTCTGCTACCTAATATTGTTGTTAGCTTTACGTGATTGGTTATTCAGAACAATCAAGAAATGATAGACTGTAACATTTCCTTTTTCCGGACTGCATGAATTAGTGCCTGTTTTTTAAAGAAACATGAAATAACACTTAATTCATATGTGTTTTGTTTTTGTAGGTTCAGAGTAATATAGTCACACAGGGCAGGGATAATGACGTCAAGCTTCCATGTGGGAGGGAAGGTGGTTGACAGAGTTGATTTGATGCGGAAGAAGCATTTGGTTTGGCGCTTGGATGTTTGGCCTTTTGCTATTCTATATGCTGTTTGGTTGACTATAATTGTTCCAAGCATTGATTTTGTTGATGCTGCCATTGTTTTTGGTGGGCTTGTTGCCTTTCATATTCTGGTGTGGCTTTTCACAGCTTGGTCTGTTGATTTTAGGTGCTCTGCCCACTATAGCAAGGCATGTAATTAGCTTAAGTTTTTATCCAAAAATACCAATTAGTGTAGTTGTGTGTGGATATATTACATAGTAAATACATTTAAGCTGCTTCATTGGATGTGCAGGTTAATGACATTCACCTTGCCGATGCATGCAAAATAACTCCAGCAAAGTTTTCTGGGTCTAAAGAAGTTGTGCCTCTTCAATTTCGTAAACAGGTTAGTTGATTACTCATTCTTTATTCTAGTATCTTTTTTTTTCCACAAGGATTCTGTTGAGGTGTGGAAGTTGTCAGGAGAGGTCTTTTTCTCTCTCCTTTCTCTTTAATACAGGGAGCAAAGAAAACATGTAGTAACAAAACAAGGGGTGAACAATCTGCTCACAAATTGACAAAGAGGATCATTATCGGAACAGCTGAAAAATAAATCAAACAGTGAGAGGACATTTTAAAACAGCTCTCAAATCATGAGACTGTACAAAACAATTCCCTACTTAAGTTGCTATTGCCTGCCATTTATGATGAATGGAAATGAAGGGTACATCTTGAATTTGAGCCCTTCGCCCCTTAATTCTTTGAAAATTAATGGGATTTTTTTGACTTTGAATTTGTTCAGTTGGCATAGGGGTTTTGTTTACTTACCTTTCTATTATTATTCTTTCTCTTTCTCAATCTTTTTTTTTTTTTTTTCCGAATTCCCTTGCATCATTTAACAATTCCCCTTTTAAATCTCACAAATTCAGGTTGTATCCATATAGGATTCCCTAATTATACACAGTAGACTCCAAAGCAAGGAATTATTGATGAATGTTAAAAAGGAACTTAACTGTGTGAACCAGAAATTAAAGAGTGCTATTTCAAGAATTGCTAATTCTTATGGACGTTAATATTCTTCCCTTTTTGAAGTAAGGGAATTGAAGAATACTGTTTCTTTTCTGTCAATCCATCGCAATCTATACTTTTCAAATAATATGATGTTTCCATATTATCGTTTTTGTTTTGTAAATTTCAAGTGCTGCTTTGATGTTTGCATTGCAAAAAAGTGCTTTTATGTGCCATCATCTTCTCAAAATTATGTGCAATTATCTTCTCAAAATTATGTACCATCATCTTTTGTAAGTTAGGGTATGATAGGTCGTTGGTGGGTCTATTTCAGTGGTGCATAGGGCAATATTGAGTATTAGAGAGGCTGTGAACAAGCAGTGGTTGGTTCTTAAAACAGATCATGTTCTTAAAGCCTGTGATAAAGTTGATACTTGGTGACCTTTTGGCTTGGTTGGGACACAAAACTAGATTAATTTATCATACTAAAAATTTTATTGGGTCTTTTCTTGAAGCCCAACAAAACTGTTAATTTTTGCTCCATGCTGTGTGTTAGTCTGTAGGTTTATGCACAATGTGCCAGTTGTTTCTAAGTGAGTTGCTGGCGAAATCAAATTATTCCATTCATACATTTTCATAGGCACAAATGATTTGATTCCATTTTCTTCCTTTGACATGTGCAAATACACATTATAGGAGTCGGATATGTATGTGTTGCATCTTAACATGGTCTTGTTTTTGTCCACTTAATTAACTGGGCTGTGTGATTTTATCCTGTTGTTCCCTTTTTCTTGCTAACAAAATGTGTCATTTGGACAGATGGCAGTTTCTTCAACCCCAGTGGCTGTTGAAGAGATTTGCTTTGATTTCAGAAAGCAACGGTTTGTTTATTCTAAGGAGAAAGAGAACTTTTGCAAGCTTCCTTACCCTACTAAGGAAACATTTGGGTATTATCTCAAATGTACAGGCCATTCCACTGAAGCTAAAATTGTTTGTGCGACTGAAAAATGGGGACGAAATGCGTGAGTAACCATTGTGAAAATTTTCCACTCTTTTGTTTCATTTTTGTTCAAACTTATGTGCTGAATGGATCTTGATCTTCTTAGATAGGCATTTACCTAAATTCATTTGATCCTCACTTTAATGCAGATGATTTTTTGTTCTGCAGATTTGAATATCCTCAGCCTACATTCCAGAAGTTAATGAAGGAGAACTGCATGGAGCCTTTTTTTGTATTTCAGGTTCTGTTGCTATTCTGATATAATCTTTTATTTTTGTTTTTATATTTTATTTATTCAAAGTCACTTCAACATTCTTTAATTTTCTTTAATCTATAAATTTCCTGTATGTAGGTCTTCTGTGTTGGTCTCTGGTGTTTGGATGAATATTGGTATTACAGCTTGTTCACTCTCTTCATGCTGTTCATGTTTGAATCAACAATGGCAAAAAGTCGATTAAAGACTTTAACTGAGCTAAGACGTGTTAGAGTTGATAGTCAGACCCTAATGGTGCATCGTTGCGGGAAGTACGTCTTTCATTATAAATTCCACAGCTGCTAAAAATTTGTATTTACTTCTAGCTTAATTATATTAATTTGTTCAACATTATGAATTGTAGGTGGGTGAAGCTCGCAGGCACTGATCTGTTGCCTGGGGATGTTGTCTCTGTTGGGCGCTCTTCTAGTCAGACTGGTGAAGATAAATCTGTGCCGGCAGATATGCTTATATTGGCTGGAAGTGCTATTGTGAATGAAGCCATTCTCACAGGCGAGTCTACTCCCCAATGGAAGGTAGTTCTCTTGTTCTCATTTGTTTTATTAGTTTCATTTTGGGGATCACAACATGATTAATTTCATAAGCTGATATTATAGTTATCTTTTTTCTGTGTTAATGCACCAAACTGGTGCAGATCATGCCTAGGACCTGACTGCTGATAAAGTTTGGATTTCATGTGTATGTAATGCTGCCTTTTGTGTTTCAGGGGCCTAGAACAATAATTTAGAACAGCTTGACTGCTAGGCTTACAATTTTATGAAGTCAACAATGCATTCTAATGTTACGCTTAATTCTTTAATTATAAATTTGGATGCTAATTTGACATATATTTGTTTGCTGGACTTGTGTTCTGCATGGTTATGAAATTAATGCTCTTATAGAGCTGGAGTGATTATTTGGTTGGGTGTTATATATTTCCTGATTCCTCGAACTTCAAGAAGTGATTTTTTTTTTCAGGTTTCAATCATGGGTAGGGAAGTGGAGGAGAAATTATCAGCTAGACGAGATAAAGGCCATGTTTTATTTGGTGGGACTAAGATATTGCAGCACACTCCTGATAAGGTGGTTCATATTTAGTATCAATGTTTACATAGATTATTGATGTTGATGAAGTGTTCCTGTCATGGTTAATTAATGCTTTTGATTTTCTTATTGGAGCCAGACCTTTCCTCTGAAAACACCTGATGGTGGTTGCTTGGCTGTTGTGCTGCGAACTGGGTTTGAAACAAGTCAGGGAAAATTGATGCGGACAATATTGTTTTCTACAGAACGGGTAACTGATAATTGATCCTTCATAATTTTTGCAGTTACTTTTGGGTGTGATTGAAAATGAGGTGTTGTGGTTTTTTTATCCTTGATTGTTGTGAGATAATATCACTAGATGTTAAGTCTGTGTGGAAGGGTGAGTGGTAAAGCTTTTCTGCAAAGTGAAAGTGGTGTTTACCAAACACTTTAACTATTGTGTTTTCGCCGTTAAGTAGAAGCACAATAATTTCAAACATATTGTTAGTTGTTATTTATTTTCCATTTATATTGAATTACCTTTCTAACGAATTGCACATGTTATAGGTTACTGCTAACAGCTGGGAAAGTGGGCTATTCATTTTATTTTTAGTCGTATTTGCATTGATAGCAGCTGGTTATGTACTTGTAAAGGTAACTTAATTCTTCCCTTTGAGGTAATTTTGGAACTTTATGCTTTATCTGTTGTTAATATGATAATGAGGATATTTCTGAAATAGGGGCTGGAGGATCCCACAAGGAGCAAGTATAAGCTGTTCTTAAGCTGTTCCCTTATTATTACATCTGTGATCCCCCCTGAGCTGCCAATGGAATTATCAATAGCAGTTAATACATCTCTGATTGCTCTGGCACGCCGTGGAATATTTTGTACAGAACCTTTTCGAATTCCATTTGCTGGAAAGGTAAGTTGAGCTAGCTTCATAATAGCAAAGCTTTATTCCTTTTATGCCAAATAATGCAAAAGCCCGCCAGGACACAAAACCTCCTTAATAGCAACTCTTTTTTTGCCTCCACCAAAAGCAAGATTATTTTCCAAAAATAATAAAATACGAGACTGCAGGATGAGCCAAGCATTCTAGCTCCTTGAGGATCTTGTAACCTGGCCTTAAAAGCACTTGAACCTCGAATTTGACTGTTCCGTACTCACCAGCTGATTTTTGCACAAAACTCATTAATGTGGAACAAGAAAACCTTAGGCCTTTGAATGACATCTCTTGAATGCCACCAATTTTTGACAGAAAAAATGATGCTTGGGAGGAACCTTAGCCTTCCAAATCATCAGAACTGGTTGGCTTTTGTGAGAAAGGACTGCCATTTATGAGCCAGTTTTTCCCAAAAGAAAAAAAGAAAAATAAGCCTGAAGACTTAAGCTTCCAAACTGTACACTCGCTCTAGGGGTGAATCTCAAGTGAAGAAAGGAGAAGATAATTACCTACTTCCGTACTCTCCAAATTTCTGATAAAGTAAAAATTCCACCCACCCAAGAGTTTCAAGAATAAACAACTTTACTCGAGGAGACTTTACCTAAACCTGATTATTCTAAAAAGTCAAAAGAATAAAGAACAAAGAACAAAGAACAAAGCAGAGCACAACCTTACCACCTCTACTTCTACATAAAAGTTTACTTGCTACCTGCAACAATTCTCAATTGCTTAGAAAATAGAGAAAGTATTTGAGAAATAGCTTTTCAAGGTCTTCTAGAGAATGTTCTAGCCACTACATAGGAGTTGCTTCCATATTCTTGAAGGCCATAAATATTCTTAATAACATCATGCAGAAGGGAATTGAAAAGCCTAATTCTTCTTTATAACCAGAATGTGAAACCAAGCTCCTATTTGATGGTTAGGGCCTCTCAAAGATTCTATTGCAGAGTATATAGCCTAGGGGATTAAATTGAAAGGCTGTATTTCTCTTCAAGTTACCAATACCTAATTCTTCTTTATCCCTAGAATGTGAAACCAAGCTCCAATTATTTAGTAAGGTTGGTGAAGACCGATGAAGCCATCATTGATGGCATGGTATAATACAAATGCAGAGTTAAATGGAAAATTTCCAATTGCTAACAGATAGAAACTATGTGAAAATATATGAACAGAGGCTTCCCACTCTTCAACCTTTGCATGGAATGATTCAGCTAATAATCTCAAATCATTGGTATAACCTCTTTTAAACGTATACGCGTATTCTGTGTACTGCATGTTTTTGTCATACTTTTTCTGCTCCTTTTTTGAATGGTAAATTTTAGTTCATGCAGCAATTTGCAAGGAATTTACTTTTTGTGCTGGAGTGGGTGTATCTATAGCCTTTTTTGTCTTTATTGAGATCATCCGTTGCTTTCCTCCGTGCAGGTTGACATTTGTTGTTTTGATAAAACTGGTACGCTTACATCAGATGACATGGTATGTCCATATTGAGATGTATATTTCTTGCTCATTTGTTAGCTATATATTATTTATTTTACAAATTATTTAATCTTTACCATTTTAGGAGTTTCGCGGGGTTGTTGGGTTGTCCGGTGATTCAGAGTTAGAAGTTGATATGGCTAAAGTTTCTGGTCGCACTTTGGAGATTCTGGCTTCTTGTCATGCACTGGTGTTCGTAGAAAACAAGCTGGTATATATATATTTATATATATACGTATATTTTCTTTTCTCATCAAAGAAGCAGTGATTATAGTAGATGTATTAGGTGCAAGGTTTTTCATAATTTTAAAGGGAATGTATTATAGGGTTGAAACAAGAGAAGGTTTTAGTTGTTAATTACTCTTTTTCAAAGAAGCATTGTACTTGTACACATGTAGAACTATAAAGTGGCAGAGTGAGGTGCCCTTACCAAAAGGACTCTATTAGCTACAAAGCTAAGAGCATAGAGTGGCCTTATAGGCTTACTTGAAATTTGGTGTCAATTATGCACTATATGCGCCTGGAAGGAACATCATCCTATGATTGTTTCTCTGCAACTATCTATTAACACCTGTCATTTTCTAGAATTTCTATGGGAAAGATAATGAGGGGAATTTATAGCAGATGTATTCTTTTGCAGTTTTTGCTGTTCTTTATGTGAAAAATTCACTGCCAGACTCTTGTCATATCATTTGCCCTGAAGTGGATTTCCTACCACATGGAAAGAGTGATAAGAACAGTGACATACAAAACAAGGATTGAACTTTAGCCATGCAGCTTCTTCTTTCTCTTCTGGCATTGCTAATAATTGCCCTTGCTTCTCTTTGAAGTGAAATATTTTCGTGATGTTTTGTATTTGTGCTCCAATAACTGGTGTAATGCAACTGTCTGGGAAATTGGCTTCATGGTCCCACTTGCTCGGATTCTTGCTGATTGTTGTGCTTTAATAACAATATATTTAATCTTGTGGTTGAGAATTCTTTGCCCTAACTTCCACATGTTCTGGTACATCCTGTGATTGTTTGTAGGTTGGTGATCCTCTTGAGAAGGCTGCACTTAAGGGAATAGATTGGAGTTATAAATCAGATGAGAAGGCCATGCCAAAAAGGTAAGTTAAAATGCTCATGGAGATGCAAATTATTACTCTAAGTTGCTTTCCTGAGTTGATTTGCATTTTGTTCTGAATTATGTGCTAGTTGGGTCAAGATTATGAAGTCTGATTTAAATTTTGTTGCATGAGAAGGGATTCTATGCACAAGGACTACATAGATGTGCATGTATTGAGCTCGTCAGTTTTGCAGTTTCACAGTTGAACTTGGTGACTTTTTCAATATTTGAAAACCATTCAGCACTGCAAGCATTTCGTATTTTGGGAATTTATATAATACTTGAATTGGAATCCCAAGTTTAGCATGACTGTAACATGTTAGGGAAAGGAGAAAAAAGGCATTTGTTATTATACAATTAAGTTCAATGTTCTGGAAGTTAGTACAACAGAGTTGCATCATTTTATCCAAGATTTATGAGCATCAGGCATCTGACAAAAGTTGGGTTTAATTAAGTTCACTAGTGAGTCAGAAAAATGCCAAAAATGCAATGCTGTTACCATGGTTTATTTGCTTTGAATGTTGTCTGTACATTGTTCACATGCATCAGGAAAATAATTTGTTATTAAATGGATTGGACATGAGAAATATTATTTTTGAACTTCTTCGTAATTTATATGGGAATTTGTTCAGAAATTCCTAACTTGCTGATGCAATACTAGGATTGCCAAATTATCTTACCTTCTTGTTGTAGAGCTTCACGAAAATATAGGGGTCTCTAAAAATCAATTAAATAAACCTATCTGAACTGCTATGAATATCACTGAACAACAGTCAAACTATCACATAGTAAATCCATATCAAATTTTCCTTGCCAAAATACTTATCATAATGGTTTTTTTGTTAAAAACCTAACCTTTTCTTAGGGTAAACACATTTTACATAAGATTTACATCTACTGTTTCACATACGATTGTGCCATGACTTTCCAGCGCCTGTCTAACTTTTATTAGTCATTGTCTATGATTGCTACATGGTTACTCTTTTATCAATTTCAGGGGAGGTGGTCATGCTGTCCAGATTGTTCAGAGGCATCATTTTGCATCCTACTTAAAACGAATGTCGGTTGTTGTTCGCGTTCAGGAGGAGTTTTTTGCTTTTGTGAAGGTCTGTATGGTGCTTATCAGTTTCTTATAAATCTGATATAGGTCCATGTCTTTTTGTTACATCATGTGTAGTAATTAGGTATACACAGATGAGTTGATATCACTTAATTGAGATAGAGAGAGCACATAATTAGTACAGTTAAAGATTGAAAATAACATGAGGAACTTTAATGAGAATATTAATTTTTTTTTTTTTTTCCCATTTGTTGGGTTAAGAAATGAAAGCATACATGAACTAGATCATAAGGGTATGTGCAAGATGTTGTCCACAAAAACTGGTTTTCTATTGCTCCCAATAATATCCTCGCAAATTACTGATGGAGGTTCTTGGAGGGATGAGGCCAAATGTATGTATATAAAGGTCATTGTTTATATTCATTGAATCATGCGTGCTTTATTTGCTTTCAAAATTTGTTAGCAGCATGAGTTTGATGTATTCCTTAATCTATAAGATGAGCATGGTCATGTGCTTTGTTAGTATAGAGAGAAGTGTTGTGCTACTTTTCTCAACACAATATAATATTAGAAGTGTTCATTTGACAATCCTGCCCTGTTTATGATGCAGAAAATAACTTTTTTTTTTTCTTTTGCTTTTATTTGAAAAGAAACTAAGAAAGATTTTGTTAAAAGAGAAAAGACAAAATAAAGGTACTCTCCAATTTACCTTTATTAAGTAATTCTTTTATATCTTTTCAGGGTGCACCTGAAACGATCCAGTATAGGCTCACAGATTTGCCACCGTCCTATATTGAAATGTACAAGAAACATACACATCAGGGTTCTCGTGTTTTAGCCCTTGCTTTTAAGTCCCTTCCAGAAATGACAGTAAGTGTACTCTGGATTTAAATTCCCCTATTGTCATTATATATATATATATATTTTTGTTTCTTTTCAAGAGATTCTGTTGTTTTTATTGAGACGCATTTGGGGTGGCAATCATGACTTATCAATGCATGTTACTGTAGTTTGTGCAGACTCAGAACTTTCTGTGAGAATTTATTACGTAGTTTTACTTACAGGTTTAATGCAAATATTATTGCTTGCATTCTCCTTCGAGTTACTTGTTTTGATAGTGTGTTTGACTGACACTTTTAGTACTTATATGTTCCTTCAATAGATGAACTTAAATTGTGTTCCTTTATCTGTCAATTATGTGAAGGTTAGTGATGCAAGAAGCTTGCACAGAGATGAAGTGGAGAATGGCCTTACCTTTGCTGGTTTTGCGGTAGTCAACAAACACTTATATTCTATGGAATTCCTTTTGTTGCTTGAATGATTTCATTTGTGTATTTTTTCTTCAATAATTATGTTTGCATAATTATGTCATCCATAAAACTGACACTGCAAAATTTTAGGTATTTAACTGCCCTATCAGAGAAGATTCAGCTGGCGTTTTGTCTGAATTAAAGCATGCTTCTCATGACTTAGTAAGTAACATGCTATGCTCTTAAGCATCTTCCTTGATTACCATTGTTTACAATGCGAGATTCAACTGACTTGTATGTTTAAACGGCTTTGTCTACTCAATTACTCTTCTTCTGCTTATTTTGTTGTATGCTTTTGATCTGTAGAAAGCAGAAACTGATATTAGCAGCTGATTATACATTTTCTAATTGTTAGGCGATGATAACTGGTGACCAAGCTCTGACGGCTTGCTATGTTGCCAGCCAAGTACATATTGTTACAAATCCAGCATTAATTCTTTGTCCTGCAAGGAATGGCAAAGGATATGAATGGATATCTCCAGATGAGACTGAGATTATCCAATACAGGTAAACATCTAACTGTTTCTTTCATTTACCTCATTTGCAATTTAGTTGAGATAACCTGCTCATTTCTTAACCTTGCCATATCCTCAAACATTAGATTCTATGTGCCTCTACAGTCTTCTGCGGACTTTATATATTGAGCTGAACCAATACTAAACTCTGATAACAGAACTTCTCTATAGTTGTTTCTCGAGGAATGTAATTCAGATTTATGTTTACTTTGTTGACTGAGGATAGAGGAACATATTTTATTTCAGTGCGAAAGAGGTTGAAGCTCTGTCGGAGGCTCATGATCTCTGTATTGGAGGTGACTGCTTCGAAATGTTACAACAGACTTCTGCTGTTCTCCAAGTCATCCCTTATGTGAAGGTTCGCAACGATACTGCCCTTTTAAATTTTTTATGGTAGCTTGATCTACTTGATGCATATCCTAATGATCATACAGGTTTTTGCAAGAGTTGCACCTGAGCAAAAGGAATTAATTCTGACCACCTTCAAAACAGTACGAAGGATGACATTGATGTGTGGGGATGGCACAAATGATGTTGGAGCTCTGAAGCAGGTAATGTTGGATTTGAAGATACATATTTATCATGTCATTTCTATCTTCTCTAAGTGACAAGTAATTTAAAGTCATGAAACATTTGTAGCTTTCACTGTTTGCCTTGGGCAGTAGTTGACATGCTGTACTTTTTTGTTCAGGCTCATGTGGGAGTTGCTCTGTTGAATGCTGTGCCTCCAACTCAAAGTGGAAACTCTTCATCAGAAGCTTCTAAGGATGACAATGCAAAGTCAGGCAAGTCGAAGAAATCCAAGACTGCATCAGAAGCGGCTGGAAAAGCTATCAATCTGAACGGAGAAGGCACTTCAAAGGGCAATGCTCCTGCTAGATCAGATTCTACCAGCCGCACAGCTGGTAATCGCCGTCTGACAGCTGCTGAGATGCAACGAGAGAAGCTGAAGAAGCTGATGGATGAGCTGAATGAGGAAGGTGATGGTCGTTCCGCTCCCATGGTCAAGCTCGGGGATGCTTCTATGGCTTCACCGTTTACAGCAAAGCATGCATCAGTTGCTCCCACAATCGACATAATTCGTCAGGGTCGTAGTACTCTGGTGACTACCCTGCAGATGTTCAAAATACTCGGCCTTAACTGCCTTGCGACAGCATATGTGTTGAGTGTTATGTATTTGGATGGTGTCAAGCTTGGTGACGTCCAGGCTACAATTAGCGGTGTTTTTACAGCTGCCTTTTTCCTATTTATCTCACATGCGCGCCCTCTTCCCACACTGTCAGCTGCACGACCCCACCCCAATATTTTTTGCTCATATGTCTTCCTTTCTCTCATGGGCCAGTTTGCAATTCACTTATTTTACCTGATATCTTCAGTAAGAGAGGCAGAGAAATACATGCCAGAGGAATGCATTGAGCCAGACTCGGAATTTCATCCTAACTTGGTGAACACTGTTTCGTACATGGTGAATCTGATGATCCAGGTGGCGACCTTCGCTGTAAACTACATGGGTCATCCTTTCAACCAGAGCATTTCCGAAAACAAACCATTTTTGTATGCCCTCGTCTGTGCTGTTGGTTTCTTCACAGTGATTACGTCTGACCTATTCCGGAACTTGAATGACTGGTTGAAGTTGGTGCCAATGCCTCCGGGATTGAGGGACAAGCTATTGATCTGGGCTGGTCTAATGTTTTTGAGCTGCTACACGTGGGAGCAACTTTTGAGGTGGGGATTCCCCGGTAGAGTTCCTGCTTGGAGAAAACGGCAGCGATTGGCTGCAGCTAATTTGGAGAAGAAGGATGTCTGAACAAACAGAAACCTCTATGAAGAAGCAATATAAGTTGTGTCAGGCACTCTGGGCGATGGTTGCCTAAACCGGCGCCCATGGTGCACTAAATCTATTGCCGGAGAAATGCTAGGTCTGATAAATTATAAATTTCTGTCCCCTCTACAGAGGGATTAGTTTACTACCCTTGGAAGGAAAAACTTTCAGGAATTTTGGCCTTTAAATATTGGTACTTTGTTGTGCAATTAACAGAGGAGATAAATGATTCCCGACGGTCGAAAAAATTGTATTTTGAACTCATTCATTAAAAGGATTAATCCATTTCTACGGTTTTGATGTTGAGCATGGTTATTATTCTTTGAAAGATCATAAATTTATATGTGGTTTAAACCCCTCTTTTTGATCTCTCACCCTTGTAACCTAAAATATGATAATCTAAATGTTTGATACAAAATTTATTACGTGTTTAATTGAAAGCAAATTATTTCATTCATTTGGAAAATTATGCTCGAGATTTGGGAGAAAAAATTGTTTTGTATGAGTGTAAATTTTTAAATCACATACTAGCATATTTATAAAATAAAAATTTGTTAAATATTAAAAATAATTGTAATAATTAATATGCAAAATAGTTAAAATGTGTTTTTGTCCCTTTTTTTTATATATATTAGAATAAAATTTAAAATCTCTTTTAATTTTTTATATTATTAATTAATTGTTACTTATTAAAATATTTAAAAAATAAATAAAAAATTTGAGTTTGCATTATTATTTATGAAAATGTGTCAGCTAAATTCTTTAAATGACGAGAATCTTTCGGAGTATTACCGTCCCAATGAGTTTTCTTTTGTGAGAGTGTGCTTGTTTCGTATGATTACGTGCATGGCAAGCTAGTGTACGCGCTTGCCTTGAAGATGTCCCATTGATGCGTAGGCTTACGTAACGAATGCTCATATTAATATGCATAGTAAAGAGTTTCTATGGTTATGGTGGCAATCCAGTCGAGGCTTGGAAGGTGTTTGAGAACATGGAATTTAGAAATGTATTTTCTTGGTATTCGATGATTTCAGCTTTTCAGGTCTGTAAACTTGAGGCTCGAGCTATCAAGCTTTTTTGCCAAAATGTAGCATGAGGGTATTGGGTTTGATCGTGCCACACTTTTCCAGTGTTTTGACTTCCTTGTGTGGAAGCCATGATTTAGATGTTTATATTGGTCTCAAGTTTTGTTTTCAGTTGCACTGTCTCAGCGTCAAAACTAGGTTTATATCAAAGTCAAGGTGATCACTGCATTGGTGAAAACTTAGTCAGACCTTCAATGAGATGTTGCCTACTGTTACAGGCTCTTTTGGAGACGGGTAATTCACAGGGTAATGTTTTATGGACTGGAATGATAACAGCATTTGCTGAATGAAAACCAAAGGAAGCTCTCTTCCTCTTCCGTAAGTTGCATCAAGAGGATGAAGCTCCAGACTGGTGTCCTTTTTCAATTGCATTAAAGACTTGTGCCGGCCTCGTGACTGAACGACCTGCCTTGGCTGTTCATTCACAGATAATGATGGATTTGAGAGTGATACAGTGATCGCAAATGCTTTGATCCGTGCCTATGCAAGGTGTGGGTCTATTGCTTTGTCCAAGCATGCTTTTCATAGAATGGGGTTTCGCAATTTGGTTTCCTGGAATTCTATGCTCAAGGCTTATGCCTTGCATGGACAAGCTAAAGAAACCGTACTGCTCTTTTCAAACACGAATGTCCAACCAGATTCTGCCACTTACATTTCTCTACTCTCGGCTTGCAGTCATGCTGTCCTGGTGGAGGAAGGAATTGAAATCTTTCACTCCATGCTTTAGTATCATGGCGTCATTCCACAACTAGATCATTATGCCTGCATGGTCGACATGCTTAGGCAATGTTGGCGTGTTTTTGAGGTTGAGAAACTTATAACTGAAATGCAAATGAAGCCTGTTTCTGTTATTTGGGGTGCACTGCCTAAGCATAATTAGTAAAGAAATGAAGGGATCTAGGGTGAGAATAGAACCTGGTTTAAGATGGATTGAGATTGACAATGGAGTGCACGAGTTTGCCTATGGAGGCAAACGATCATCCACAAAGAGAGGCCATATTTACAAATCTTGTAGAACTGATTGGACGGTTAAAGGAAATAGGTTATGTGCCAGAGACAAGCCTAGCCTTGCATGACGTGAAGGACGAGCTCAAAGAAGAGCAGTTATACCATCATAGTGAGAAGTAGGCAATGGCATTTGCCTTAATGATTCAAGCCACTTTGTGCTGTTAAAGAAGCACATCAATAATTATGAAATGAAAAAAATTTTAGGTGAAACAAGTTATATTACATTGGAATGGTGGGGTGATTCAATTAATAAAATAAAAAAAATTTATTTATTAATAATAATTATAATAAAATTAAAAATAATAAATTCTGAAGTTTATTTTCTTTTTAAGTTTTCTTATCAATTTAAAGGTATCAACTTCTTTTGCAAAATTCAGCGAGGATTATGAAAATTTTGTGTGTGAGTGGGGAGATGTTTACAGAGAAATCACCCTAATAAGAAACAGGCTGTGGAATAAAAGGGCGTTCATCATTCTTGGACGAAATTAAGTTAAAAGTCTCTCCCTGTTCACTGAAAATTCTTGCAAAATGATTTATCCTAGTGAAATAAAGGTAAACATTAGGGTATTTTTATGAAATTTTCTCAACTCTGCGTTGAATTGCGTGACCAGATACGACTATGCTGAGATAGTCCTAGAATTACTTTTAAAATATTCCATGCGTTTTAAATATTCATAATAATAATAATAATAATAATATATTTCCAAATAAACAAAATTTTGGCATTTGATCTGAACTTGAACAAACCACTTTTGTTTCTATTTCTGTTTCTGTTTTCCTTGTGAATCCATAAAAATTATTGTCCAGTTCTGGGAAGCAATCACACAGATACTGAAATATCAACTTTTTTTAGGAGGAATCAAGTTTTGATTGGTTATTGGCAACAAAGGAAAGCAGTAAGTCTAAAGCAAAGGCTCGTGGGTCTATCAGACTGACAGCTAAAACGAGTATGTATTCATGAACTTTATTAAGATCTTCTGATTTGTGATTTATTTGTTCCAATGCATTTTATTCTGAAGACAAAATTTTGGTAAGTCAATTCAAAGTTTCAACTCAGTTAAATAATGCTCAGATTATTCATTTACCTCTTAACTCTGTGGCTATGCTGCCTAACTTTAAGGAGCAGTTTATTGGTCCTTTCAGAGTTCAGGGGAAAGAAACGAGACCCACAATTTATATTTCGTCTCAAGCTGTACTGTGGTTTCTTCTTGTTTTTTAATGGCCTTTCCTATTGGGATTCATATAATTGATCTACTGATGAATGATTGTGATTTTTGTTGCACTTTCAAAGTGTGCGAATTTAGAAGTTGAGGTTCAGCGGTGAAAAATTAGAATGGTAAGGAAAAAAATTAACTAATAAAAAGACTTGGTCTGTCTACAGTACAAAGACTTTAATGATATAACTACAAAGTTTCCTTTAAATTTTCCAAGTTGGGCAATGTAACTCATAACTTGAGCAGTTTATTAGAAAACTAGAGTAGTTTAATGGACAACTTAAAATCTAGAAATCAATGTTATTTTGGAAAAGAATATGTCATAATCTTCAATTTGTGTTTCTTTTGCTGATCTGTGGTTAATTAATGGTTGGATGAATGTGTCTCAACCCTCTGGTGGTTGCATATGAAGCATGATTGATATCAATTCTTCAGGTTTGGTTCTATCTTCTATAGCTTGGTGCAAACAAGTTCGTTAAGCTTGCAATGGATTCTGCGAATATGCAAGGCACAATATTTCCTAGATGGAAATATGATGTCTTCTTGAGTTTCAGAGGAGAAGACACTCGCAAGGGCTTCTCTGGTCACCTATATGCTGCTTTGGACCAGAAAGGAATTTTCACTTTTAAAGATAACCATAGACTTGAAAGAGGAAAAGTAATTTTGTCAGAACTCTTTAAAGCAATTGAAGAATCAAGGTTTTCGGTCAACGTTATTTCAGAAAACTATGCTTCTTCTACATGGTGCCTGGATGAACTCACTAAGATTTTGGAATGCATGAAAGTGATGGGTCAGACAGTTTTGCCAGTTTTCTATAATGTTAGTCCCTCTGCGGTGAGAAAGCAGACAGGAAGGTTTGAGAATGCTTTTGCTGAACATGAAAAGATTTTCAGGGACAATATCGAGAGGGTGCAAAATTGGAGGGTAGCCATGACAGAAATTGCCAATCTCTCTGGATGGCATTTACAGGATAGGTAACACTAGTAATTCTTTTCCACTCTGGCACTTCCTTATTGACAATGTGTGCCAACAATTATGTTTACAAATAAAACTTGGAATAAATAATATATGCCAATTTTTGTTAATTGAATGAACAGATTTGTTTACCAATTCAGTTAGATCAAGAATAAGGTTTGGGGATAATAGCTTATGAAACAGTTGTTAGTCTGCAAAGATAGATTTTATGACTTTGGAGCCATGTATAATACATGGTTGTCCGTCCCGTATCTAGTAATTTATGAATCTTTTGTCTGTATTGAGGATTATCGAAACAAGCAAGAATACTATTTATTTATTTATACAGAAGATACGCTTTATTGGTGTTTCAATTGATATACCCGATGGGAGAGTAGCTTTTTCCCTTTGTTCTTGAATATTCAGTTCTGATGAAAGAAAATTGAATGAAGTATATTGTCTTAAGTTTTCTTTGCCTATTTGTAGCCCATATTGTCTTGCCAAATTATTTGATATTTATTCTCATTTACAGGGAAGAATCTGAAGTTATTCAAGATATTGTTAGCGAGATATCAAGTAAAGTGAGCTGTACATTTTTAAGTGTAACTGAGAAGCTGGTTGGAATGGAATCTCGGTTGGAACAAATGGATTTGATGTTAGCTACTGGTATGAATGATGTTCGCGTGATAGGGATTTGTGGTATGGGTGGAATAGGCAAGACAACCCTTGCTAGAGTTGTTTTTGACAAGATTTCTCATCAATTTGATGGTAGCAGTTTTCTTGCCAATGTTAGAGAAATTTCTATGACACAAGGTCTAGTTACTTTACAAGAACAACTTATTTCTGAAATCTTGATGGATAACAACATAAAAATACGGGATGTTCAAAGAGGATGGTTAGTAATAAGAAGCAGATTACGTTATAAAAGAGTTCTTGTTGTACTTGATGATGTTGATGATTTAGACCAATTGCAAGCATTATCAGGAAAGAATGATTGGTTCGGTTTGGGGAGTAGAATCGTTATTACGACTAGAGATCGACATTTGCTTGTTAGTCGCGGGGTGGATAACATTTATGAAGTTGGGGCATTGAATCATGGCAAAGCTCTTCAACTCTTTTGTAGGAAAGCGTTTAGACAAAGTCATCCTACTGATGGTTATTCTGAGCTTTCATATGACATGGTAAATTATGCTGCTGGCCTTCCATTAGCCCTTGAAGTTTTAGGTTCCTTATTGTTTGGAAGGAGTGAGGCTGAGTGGAAAGCTGCAAGGAATAGACTGGAAAAAGTTCCTGACTGTAGAATTTTTGAAATACTCAAAATAAGTTACGATGGACTACAAGAAACAGAGAAGAAAATATTCCTAGATATTGCCTGTTTCTTTAAAGGAAAGGATAAAGATCGAGTAAGAGAATTGCTAGCAAGTTGTGATCTTTACCCAGATATTGGAATGAGCATTCTTGTTGACAAATGTATCATAAATCTTTCAAACAACAACATATGCATGCATGATTTGATACAAGGTATGGGTAGGGAAATTGTTCGCCAACAATGCCCAGAAAAGCCAGGAGGACGCAGTAGGTTGTGGCTTTGGACTGATATTTATCGTGTATTGACAGAAAATGAGGTATGCAGTTTTGCAGAAAGCGCAAACTTAAAAGATTATCATGTCAATTAAAACAAGCTATATGTAAACTGTCATATATATGTTTTTTTTTTTTTTTTTTTATAATCAGGGAACAGAAGCTGTTGAAGGTATAATCATTGATTTGCCTTCAGACAAAGGGGTAAAATTGAATGCTAAATCATTTTCAAGGATGAACAATCTGAGATTACTCAAAATCCGTGATGTATGTTGTCTCCATGGGATTGAATATCTTTCGAATGAATTGCGGCTTCTGAAATGGCATGGCTACCCCTTAAAATCTCTGCCATCAAATTTCCAACCTGAGAAACTTTACAAACTTAACATGTGTTGTAGCCTTGTTAAACAGCTTTGGCAAGGAGTACAGGTATGATCAATTGTGCATGCACAAATATTTCTTTCTTTAAAATATGATCCTGCATTTTCCATACTAGATATCTTTTTTTTTTTTTTTCCTTTGATTTTATCAGAATATGTACCAGCTGAAAGTCATCAAACTTAGTCACTCAGAGCACTTAACTAGTACCCCAGACTTCACTGGAGTCCCTAATCTCGAGAGATTGATTCTTGATAGTTGTATCAATTTAACTTCTGTTCACCCATCCATTGGACTTCTTGAAAGGCTTAAGATATTGAATCTGAAAGATTGCAAACGACTTCGGAGTTTTCCTACTGTAATTAAATGGGGTTCTCTTGAAGTTCTTATTCTTTCTGGCTGCTCCAAATTCAGCAATGTGCAGGAGATTGTGGGAAATTCTAATAATTTATTGCAGCTCTTTTTAGACGGGACTTCTATAGAAGAAATACCACCATCAATCAAACATCTCATTAGGCTTACGAAGTTAAGTTTGAGAGACTGCAAAAACCTAATAAGTCTTTCGAGCAACATTTGTGAGTTGAGGTGTCTTCAAGTTCTAAATCTGAATGGCTGCTCTAAATTTGAAAACGTGCCAGAGAACTTGGGCCATGTAGCAAGTTTGGAGAAACTTGATTTAGGTGGAACTGCTATATGCAAACCACCATCCTCTCTTATACTATTTAAGAATCTTAAAGAATTATCTTTCAATGGATGCAAAGGACAAGTACACAAATCCTGGAGTTCCCGCTTCTGGCTTCCATTTCTCCCAAGACCAAATCCAGACTCCATAGGCTTCTTTTTACCTTCTTTATCTGGTTTATGCTTGTTAACAAGATTGGATCTCGGTGGCTGCAATCTCCAGGAAGGAGCAATTCCTGATGATCTTGGTTGCTTATCCTCATTGACAAACTTAAATCTGAGCAGGAACAATTTTCTTAGCATTCCTGCAAGCATCAGTGAGCTCTCTAAGCTCGAAACTCTTAATGTAGACCACTGCAAGATGCTTCAAGCTTTACCAGATCTTCTGGCTAGTATAGATGGATTATTTGCTCACAACTGTACATCCTTGCTCACATTATCCAATCCATCAAATATTTCAGATTCGACACCTCGAATGTTTTATTTAAGCAACTGTTTTAAACTGGCTGGGAATCAAGGAAACAAAAGTGTGTCCATTACATTTTTTAAAAGTCTGCTTCAATCGCTCCTGAGAAGACAGCTTCAGGTATCAATTCCTCGCTCTCTTTCTCTCTCATTGATTCTAAACATTCATTGACATAATTTTATTCTGTAGGGACTTAAAACTGGGGTTACATTACCTGAGTTCGATATTGTTGTCCCTGGATCTCGAGTTCCAGAATGGTTTATATACCAGAGCAGATTCTCTTCAATAACAATATTGCTGCCCACACAAGCCACCACAAATTTATGCAGGGGATTGGCTCTTTGTGCTGCATTTTCTATCCATTGGCATGGAAGTTCCTTCAAGCGCAAGCAGTCTCGGTCTAATCCTTTGATTCTTAAGTGTTGGCTGACAATTTATAACTGTCCGACACCGTCCAATAATATTTCAATTTCCTTCCATCCAGATTCCTTGACTCAGTCGGATCACCTCTGGTTGTGTTACATTTCACAAAGTTACTTCAACTCTTCCTTGGGAAACAATCTTAAGCAAATTGAAGCTATGTTTTTCTCTGTAAACCACCCATATGCAGTGTTGCATGTTAAAGAATGTGGGATTCGTCCTGTATATAATCACGATGTTGAAGAGTTTATCCAAGCTTCAAATGAATTCAGATCTGGGGATTCTGCAAAAACTGTAATCAAGCGCAGCCGTGATTGCTACTTGCCTTATCAGTAGCCACACCCAAAACGAATCCGGTGATATCAAACTTTGTCTAAATGCTGCTTGGAAATGTTAGCTGAAGGACAAAGGCCTCCAGGAATTAACTTACTTCTCCAGGTAATATTCCCTGTTTCTGACTATGCCACCTGCTCCTTTTTTCCCTTTCTCCTTTTTATATTTCTAAGAAAAAAACAAACAATTCTTTTAGTGTAATTAATCACATATATGTTTGCAATAAGTTGTGTTTCTGCTTAATTATGAAAGCATTTTGTGTAAAATGATTAGAAAACATCCCACTTTTACTTATTAGTACTTACAGCTAATAGCTACTAATGGCTAACCGACACATACTTGATAGTAACCATAGATTAAATTAAAAGAATCCTCATCTGAATCTGAAATATACACAAAATGTATATATATAGCAACTGACCCAAATGATCAATCCAAATTCACTTGGATTTATGGACAAAATCCTAGTTTAGTTGTGACTTGTTGATGGCTGACAGTTGAAGGTGTTTGATATAAGAGCTAATCTTTAACATTCACTCTCGCTTGTACTTAAAACTTGAAATCTGGTGATTTCATGTTATAACAGTTGCTATAAAGTAACCATGATTTAGTTTCAAACAGAAATTTCTGAATTTGAAGGACAATGAAGTAACCAGTTAGCACAGCTTAAGTTTTTCCAAAACAGAGAGTTGTTCTGCTGCGTTTGCTTTTGAGAGTTCTTGTTTGGCAATGTCCATAGCAGTAATTTCAGGATAGAGTGGGGGATTTTCTTCTGATAGCAACTCTGTAATAGGAGCATATGGTCTCAAGGAACGAGTTATGAAAACACTTAATAATGAAATTCTTTGGACCCCCTTTTTTGACACCACTCCTTGATAACATCAAACCATTGATTTTCATGGAAGACTTGGTGGCTACCGATTTGATTTTGTAGATGCAAAGTGATCCAGCCACTATGAAGACGTGTTCTCATGCTCATTGTCAATGCCGGCTGCGGGCATGAAGGATACTGTTGGCTTGCAATCATCATTCCTTCACCATGCCCATTTCATTTAGGTAATTGAGGCCAAGCCTAATGCTTCATACAAAAGTTGGAATGGAGTGAACCCTAATTTAAACACTTGATTGATGCAGGTGATCATTATTTCTCAGTAATTAAGAAACAAATTGAAAAGTTTCGTGAGATTAACTGGTATATCAAAAATCTGTCATTGACTATTTAACTTGGGTGATTAGGCACTTCCTAGTAGCAACTCGCCCCTAGAAATCGAGCCAAGAATTGTTCATTTTCTTCTCATAATTTGTGAGTGGACTCCTCCCCTCATATGGGAATACTCTCAATAGTCTCTTAATTGTCGTGGGCACATATCTATCACAACTCAACAGTATCAAACTAAGCAGAGCGTTAAATATTTGACCATATTTTCTCGCATTTTCTCTCTGATCAATCAATCTTGAACTAATCTATATATGTCTAAAAGTTTGAGAAGTATAACCTGCAATTTTCATTCACCAAAATCAAGCTAGCCAAGCCATAGTAAAGAAAAAGAAAACATTTTATTTTAAGATTATAAGTTAACTAATTAATTAAGCCATTAATTTAATTTTTTTTTTTTCTCATACGTGAGAACCTGCATGCAGAAGGCAATTCTTCAGGATTGGAAAAATGGCGTCCCACAGCACAAGTCAAAGTATCTCTCCAAGCAGCACAGTGGGAGCTTCAAACAAATTGTAATTCAACATATAATAGACTTTTGTCTGAGTAATCACGACTGTAATATTTGTTCTTCATCTCAATGTCTTCTTCTAAAAATCATCTTATCCCATCAATGGCTTCTTCCAAAGTGGGTGGAATATTGATCACCTGGATTAAGGCCCTGGTTTCAGAAGCACTTCTGATTTTGCCATACGACAACTACTTTTTGTGTCATCTTGTTCGTTAACAATGCATTGAAGATCAGTGATAGGAATGCTGTCGGGGCGTTGCAAAAGCAGTTTTGCCAAATCGGCTTTATCTTCGAGCCAATGTTTTTGATCTCCATCATGGATGAATATCTGAGGACTTTCAGTCATCCCAGCATCTATTTCATAAAAGCTTTCAACTCACTCCTCCTGTCATAAGTTCCTCACTCGTACAATGGTGAGTATAATTATAATAATTTTATTAATAATAATTATAATTTTTATATTTTTTTAAAAAATAAAATAAAATATTATATTTTTCAACTCTGAATTCTAGATTCCGCTTCTATGTCACTAAACACACCATCACCGTCCGCAGTGGTGCGTTTCCAGTTTCCAACCGCATCCCATCACCACCCGCACTGGCCCACGTCCTTACCTCGCTGGCCCCCACGAGTTACTCCGTCATTCCACCTATTAAAAAAAAAATTTATTATTAAACAAAAATTACGTCATCATTTTTTAAATTAAAATAAAAAAAAAACCCAACAGCTAATTAATTAACTAGAAAAAGAAAGACGTTAACAACTAGAAAATTTAATTTAATATTTATTTATTTATTGTAAAAACAATAATAATAATAATAATAATAATAATAATAAAACTCTACCCAGGGAACCAGGAATGAAGAGGAAGGAAGCTTGACGAAACGCAGACAGGAAGAAGAAAAGGGGGGAAACATCATTTGTCTGATTCCATCTCCGAATTTTAATTTTCTCGAAATCGTTACAAAATTTAATTTTGATTTAATTTTTAATAAATCAAAATGTCTCTCAATATGAAAACCCTGACCCAAGCCCTAGCTAAAACCGCGGCAGTGATCGAGAAACACGTACAAACAACGGTACAGGAGGTTACCGGGCCTAAGCCGTTACAGGATTATGAGCTTCTCGATCAGATCGGCTCGGCCGGGCCGGGGCTCGCTTGGAAACTTTACGCGGCGAGATCGCGTGACGGAACTCGCCAGCAGCAGTACCCCATGGTGTGCGTTTGGGTGCTGGATAAGCGGGCGCTGTCGGAGGCGAGGGCGCGTGCGGGGCTGTCGAAGGCGGCGGAGGATTCGTTTTTGGATCTGATACGCGCGGACGCGGGGAGGCTGGTAAGGTTGAGGCATCCAGGAGTGGTACACGTGGTGCAGGCGATGGATGAGAATAAGAATGCGATGGCGATGGTGACGGAGCCATTGTTTGCTTCGGTGTCTAATGTGTTGGGGGATTTTGAAAATATTTCGAAAGTTCCTAAGGAGCTAAAGGGACTGGTATGATGTCGTTTTGTCTAAATGCTGCTTCTTTAGTCTGTTTTTTGCAATAGGAAAATTGAATTTTGTGATTATTTCTTCGAATCATGTCCTGCCTCGATGTATAATGCTTAGGTATTTGGGCATCCATATTCCTACCCTATGGTACACTTGGATTATTCATTACAAACTAACTATTGGGGTGAAAAATTAAAACTTTTGTTAATTATTCAGTAGCTTCATTAGTGTGTGTAAGTTGCAGATTGTAGTTTATTGATATATGTGACAGGCTCGGTTTTCTCATAGTGTTTGATTTGCAGGAAATGAGTTTGTTGGAAATGAAGCATGGTCTACTCCAGATTGCAGAGTCCTTGGAGTTTCTCCATAGCAATGCAAGGCTCATTCATCGGGCTATATCACCCGAGGTTATTGCTTCTTATACATGTTTTTATCAATTTTAAACTACTGCAATCTTTTACTTCTTTGCCGAATTATTCTGTGGACTTCATAACATTCTGCAAACATTTCTCTTGATTATCTGTCTCAACTTTTTATCATTGATTATTTAAGAAGTTGGAATAAGAGGCCATCATTGAATTTTTAGCCTTTAACTATAAATTTAAAAACCATCTTGAGGTGTTGGTTATAAAATTAAATGTTATGTCCATATCCTGTATCTCTATTCTATCTTCTAATTCATATTCTACTTTGTTTCTTGTAAAACAATGAGAATAATGGGAACCGGTGCTGGTCATGTGTTGTGGTGAAGAATGCTGTGCTAAGTGGTGGGAGGAGGCTACTGCCCACAGCAATGGCAACAACTGCATTGATTGTGGTGATGTAGTCATGGTTTTTGTGTTGGCGGTGAGTCAAGGTGTGGTAGTAATGGCAGTTGGGGTAATGGTGATAACAGTGGCCATACCAGTGGTTGTGATGGTGTCAGGAGTAACTGTGGTAGGAATATTGCTGGTGATGATATAATTATGATTCTGAGTTGCTGGCAGTAGAGTCGTATTCTACAGTCTTGGCAGAGGTTGTGACAATGATGAGATGGTGCTATTAGGCCTCATAGGAGTTTAAAACTCGTGCCATTTTTGGGATATGGCTAACAGATTAATCTTGTTTGTCATTTCTAGATATTAGTGCTAAATTCTTACTTACTGAGAATTAACGTATACTGGTTATGCATATATGATGACAAATTTTATCTTTTGCAGAATGTCCTTATTACTTCCAATGGGGCTTGGAAACTCGGTGGGTTTGGTTTTGCCATTTCAACAGATCAAGCCATGACTGATTCGCAGGCCTTCCATTATCCTGTGAGTGAAAAGTCAGTTACATTAGGAATAAAGGCATTGTTCAAGAATCGTTGTTCTTGATCATCATGTTTAATATTGTTTCCTTGACTTAAGTTCTTCCTGCTGGATTGTAGTTATATATCTGGTCAGCACTTCTTAATCATTTTATTCCTTTTGGGTTTCTGTCTCAATTATTGCCTATTGTTTGCTGTTTTTGAGTCTATGAATACCTACTTCCTCAATATTATCCTTGCTTTGCTTCAACTCTTACATTGTTTCTTTGCTGGACTTCTCTATTTAATGTTAAATCATGTTCTACTTTATTGAGCCATGTGATGCATTCTGAGTGCAAACATGAATTATTTTTTGCTTGAGGTTTTCAATGTGTCAAGGTTATTCAATTCCATTATGGAGATTAAAATAACCATATTTCCTACAATGAAGCATTTTTAGCACTTATTACTGATTTTATATGTATGTCACAGGAATATGATGTTGAGGATTCTATGCTGCCCCTGCAGCCATCCCTAAATTATACTGCACCTGAACTTGTTCGCAGCAAGACATCTTCAGCTGGATGCTCTTCTGATATATTCAGTTTTGGATGCCTTTCCTACCACTTGATTGCTCGCAAGCCTTTGTTTGATTGCCACAACAATGTCAAGATGGTAATATTTGATCTCGATGTTTCTTTCGTGCACACACACACACAGAGCACTGCTTCCTTTTCTTACACACGTTATGACATAATTCGTGGATTATTAGGTTAATTCTCTTTAATGGCCGTGATTACATATGGTAGGTGTCATTTATAAGGTGTATTAATTAGGAAAAAGAATCCTTTCTCACCACCTGATTTCTCGTAAGTGTTTTTTTTTATAAAGTTTTTGGGGTCTAAAATAGCCTTGAGAATATCAAGATTGTTTACTTTGATTTCCATGTTTCTTATAATAAAGTGGTACTTTTTTATTTGAATTTTGATCTTTCTTTTCCATATTTTGACAATGACTAGTGTAGATATTAATAGAATCATTTATAATATTAATGTCTTCAGATTATTTTTTTGTTGGAGTCAGTCTTTCTGATTATTTTTTTGATTGTCAATTTTTAATTATCATTCTTTTTTTTTCCCCTGCAGTACATGAATACCTTGAATTATTTATCCAGCGAAGCTTTCTCACCTATCCCATCAGAATTAGTTCCTGACTTGCAAAGGATGCTTTCAGCAAATGAATCTTTCAGGCCCACAGCATTGGATTTTACAGGTAAAAAGTGAGATTTTTTGACCCATTAGCTTTTATCCCCAACTCGTGCATTTCAATAACATGAGGATTGAATAATTGTGTTTTAGCTTAAGAGTACTTCCATCGTGGACCATAAATAAGAAAAGGATTCATTGGCAAAAGATGGTACAATCACATAGGGTAAGGAGTTCTCTGTCATGAGCTGAGTTACATGAAATTCCGTGACCCTGTATAAAGGCGTTCCGCAAGAATGGGAGAATACGCAAAAAGAAATATGTATTGATTTGATAAGAAGAAATTTGCATATATGAGCTCCCTTTTTATTTTCAATTACAAGGAAGGACATAATCTTATTCAGCTTGATTTGCAATGTTATTGCCGTTCTTGTAAGAGCTATCATTTGATCACTTATCACAATATTGGAATGATATTATTGTCAGATGCTTCTTTTCCCCGGTATTCAATGAAATTCATTGATGATTCCGGTTATAATAAAGTCAAGGATCTCCCCCCGTTAGACCTCAATGATCATATTTTGTTGTGAATGAATAGTATAGCAGCATTTCAGGAGAGGCTGCCTTCTTTTAATTGCTTGATAAACCTAGGCCATTTGCTTGAGTTAATGTGGCCTCTTATGTGCTAGTGTCATTTTCTTGTGTCATTACTCATATTTCTTATTTTTATGTACCTTGAAAATTTTACTTTGTAATTGGCAGGTTCTACATTTTTCCGGGATGATACTAGGTTGCGTGCTCTTCGCTTCCTCGACCACATGCTTGTATGGATTTACATTTTAGCTGAACTGACATGTGTCTATGGATGAGTTTTCCTTGCACACTTTGCTTGAGTAAAGGCAAACCAAAAGAAATAAAAAAAAAAGGAGAAAGATCTGATGAAATGGTACTTATTTGGGTCTCAAATTGTCTTTTGCAGGAAAGAGATAACATGCAGAAATCGGAGTTCTTAAAAGCATTATCAGACATGTGGAAAGATTTTGACCCTCGTGTACTCCGATACAAGGTTTGAGTCTGCCCTTAAGTCTTCTTCATTTATATGATGTGTGCTCCTTTTATAGATTCTTTATGAAGAATGAAAAATGGCCATGTCCTTCTTGATTTTAAGAAATACTAATAAGGGAAATTAGCAAAAGACAGATAGATTTTTCAGTTAATTTTCCTTTTGGTTTTATTTGTTCACCCTGTGTTTGATGACCTGACATGATTACAATTATGAAATCTGGTTATATATTTAAAAATGAGGCCTGTCTTAAGCTGATTCTGGTTTGCTGTACTTATGGACCATTTAGTGTTTTCTGTTGCAATGAAAAGAAGGGATGAACACTTGCTGAACAAGTTTTTCTTGCAGGTACTACCGCCACTCTGTGCCGAACTTCGGAATTCGGTGATGCAACCAATGATTCTGCCCATGGTTCTCACAATAGCTGAGTCTCAGGTGTTAGTTCTTTCATTATTATTAATTAAAACAGCAATTGGCATAACTATGTTATAAACTTCTTATCTTTGTGTATGAAATTTTAAATCATTGCTTAGCAATTAACGAAGTTGATGTCTCATTTCTTCCAATGTTTTGCATTCTCTATTGTTCATTTTCTAATACAACAACTTGTCTCTAGTTTTATCCCAAGTAACATCTATAGCTAATATGAGGACAGTGGCAGCTTGTCTAATTTTCTCCCTTTGCTACTGATTTTATTAAATTGCTTTCCTGTTTTGAAATCATTACGACTTCCAAATGTTGCATTAGCTCATTACAACTTCCAAATGTTGCATTAGCTCATTACAACTTCCAAATGTTGCAATTTAGCTAATGCTAAGTATGAGTTGTCTATGATTATGTTGGGAACATTTGAGTGAGGAATTTTTTATTCAGAATTTTGTGGGAAGTGTGGGGTGGTTTTACTAAGTTAGTTTCCGTTTGTTGAAAGTGAAGAATTTGAGAAAATGGAAGAAATGTGTTCACATTTGGTGTTATAATTTGATTACTCCCTACTTAACTTTATGTTACATATTTGGAATGCATGGATGGATCTTGGGGAGTTTGTTACATGGGATCATTGCTTCCACTTGTTTGGTTCTCTTTCTTGAAATTAGTGTTTTTCTCTTGTAAGTGCAGTTGGTTTGTATATTATATGGCATTTTTAATAGTATTGCTTATTGGAAAAAGAGCTATCTAATTATACTTTGATGAGTGATTCCTGTAACATGTTCAACTACTGATTTTCCATATAGCTGTTTTGGTTGTTTTTCTACCCATTTTTCTTGCGTTGCTGTTTAACTATTATTTCATACATAACGCTAAGAATATCATCTTGTGTTTTGTTCCTTCTGTCTGTAATGTTTAGTTTTGTTTATTTATTTATTTATTTTTTTCTGACTGATTTACTTTTCTGTACCTATTTCCCACTTTAAGCCTTGCATTTATATCTTTAAAGGCCAGCTTTGTAGAATTTCTACAGACCTGTTTCTTTAGGTGATATGAAGTAGATGATGTTAATTAATTGATCTATCAGCATGTGATAATGGGTTTATTTACTTTTTGTGTTATAGCATCATCCATTAGCGACTTACTATCAACGAGGAATTGATGACTCTCAATTTATTGTAGGATAAAAATGATTTTGAGCTGATAACACTCCCAGCTCTTTTCCCTGTCCTGAGTACTGCTTCTGGCGAGACTCTGTTGTTACTTGTGAAGCATGCAGACCTTATTATCAACAAGGTAAAAGACAGATATTTTGGCTTCATACATGTAATTCTGCAGATGCAGTTGATTCGATCATTCATACATTTCAATTCAATTTCCATTTCATGAATGGTTTAGAAATAATTAGGAGTATAAAAATGTTTGACTTCAATATAGTAAGCGAACGAATATGGTAGACAGTGTAGAGATGAATGGCTGAACATGAACACCCTTTTTATAGTCTTTTATTCATAAGTCTATTGTTCAGTTTGTTTCTATTCATCTTCATCTTTCAAGAATTTCTGTCTATGTACATAAATTTTGTGTTTGAGATGGCAATTTTATTGACCACTTGTTTGTTTATTATCCTTTATGTAAAATTGTCTGTGGAAGAGAGTATGCTTAACCGTGATATCATCTGTTATGTGGCTGTTGTAGACTAGTCACGAGCACTTAGTTTCACATGTCCTGCCCATGCTTGTTCGTGCTTATGGTGATAATGATCCCCGAATACAAGAGGAAGTTTTGAGAAGATCTGTGCCCCTTGCTAAGCAACTTGATGTTCAGGTGATTGCCACTTTTTATTCTTTTTTAACTCTTGGCTTAAGTTATATAAGCAAAATGATCTTAACAGAAATTTGGCCATAAAACCTAAACATATTTTAAAATTCCTAAGAAGCAAACTGACAGCCCTATTTCTAGTAAACTCCCTTTGGCCTCTTTTGCATTTGGGATTCCTTCATGGATTTTGGTTGCATTACAAATCACATGTGCATCTCATTATACACTTTACACTGTTCTTATCACTTATCAACAACTTAAACTTTTAATATTTAAACATAGGAAGCATTTGCTGAAAAATAAGGGAGTGTAAAGTTGTACACATGCATTCATCATCTATTTATATTTTTTTCCTTCTCGTTTTTCCTTTTTTCTTAGCAATTAAATAAGTATTGTGCAGTAATGGCTTTTTACTGAATTTTTCATTGGAAGGCATCGTATATCTTTTTTCTTCTTGGTGGCAAGTCCAAGGAAAAAGCACTGACATTTTGTTTTGTAAATTTTTTCTTTCCAGCTGGTGAAACAAACAATTTTGCCTCGTGTTCACGGCTTAGCACTCAAAACAACAGTTGCTGCGGTATGCGTTTTATTTTTATCTTTTTGCTTATTTTGCATTTATATGCAACCTTCTGTCTTCCTTGAAGATGGATGATTTACCATTTTGAAGAATCTTATATAATCTGACTGTTGAAAAGTTACTCAAATCTTATCTGTCAGGAAGTCAGAAGTAGAGCTTCTATAATTGCTGTGATTAGCTGTTTTGTTGTCTGTTTTCTACTTGGCTTGATTGTGGTGCCGCTTGTACACATAGTTTGTATTTTTTTTCCTAGTATTAATAAAAAATAGTTTGTTCCTTGTAAAAAATAATGACATAAAGATTTGTTAAGCTTCCTTGTTATAGTATGGTAATATTTAAGCAAGCATAATTGACGGCATGAGCTTTACTCATTGTACAATGTTTTGTAAGAAGTGCAAAGTGCTTTTGAACAAATAATAGGGGCTCTGTTATCGCAACTTACTGATATTGGTTCTTCCAGAGATAGAATTACAATCTGAAGCATTGGGTTTGTTTTTCATTGGCAGGTGAGAGTCAATGCTTTGCTATGCTTAGGAGATCTGGTTCATACACTTGACAAACATGCTGTTCTGGACGTTCTGCAAACAGTTCAACGATGTACGGCTGTTGATCATTCTGCTCCTACCCTTATGTGCACCCTTGGAGTTGCAAACTCAATTCTGAAGCAGGTGAGGATTAATTTACCTGTTTTCAGCTGCTTTAGCTTTCTACATTAGCCTGTTGTGTTGAGATCTATGCAAATTACAACTCATTGATGCTGTTAAATTTATTTTGTGCAGTATGGAGTTGAATTTGCCGCAGAACACATCCTTCCACTTCTCACACCTCTTCTCACTGCTCAGCAATTGAATGTTCAGCAGTTTGCCAAATATATGCTCTTTGTCAAGGATATTCTTAGGTACCACTGCCATACGTTCACTTGTTGCTGGTTTTTTGTATGTGCAGACTAATAAAATAACTTGTTAGTTTTCATTTTTATTGATCATTCTGGTTCATTACAGGAAGATTGAAGAAAAACGCGGAGTTATGGTTACTGAATCTGGAATTCCGGAGGTAAAATCAACTCCTATTCCCAATGGGCTGCAATCTCCAGCCTTGGGAAAAGCAAGTGAGACTGTTCCTTCTACGGCAAGGAGTAGCTCTTCGTGGGATGAGGATTGGGGTCCTATCACCAAGGGATCTGCCAATTCCCACCAGCCTTCTAGCAGTAACAACTCATCCTCTAAAACTCTTTCCGGTAATCAACCAATTCAGTTAGCACCGGTGCAATTGCAACCTTCCATGATACCTGCTGTATCTAGTCAGCAAACTGTTGAATCTTGTCCCGCGGTTGATGTCGAATGGCCTCCTAGGGCATTGTCTTCAGTCATGAACTCTCAATCACTTGATGCTGAGCAGCAGCAACCAACTACAGGTGTATCTTCCTCTTCAAGTATTGATGATATAGATCCATTCGCTGATTGGCCTCCACGGCGTAGTGGCTCTTCAAGTGGTTCGGGAACTCCTAGCAATGGTAATATCGGACTAATGGCAAACAACTTTAGTCCCAGTTTGACCACAAATACGACAAACAATATGAATTTCCAAACCAACGGCAATAACCTTTGGGCATCCAACAATCACAGTTCAACTTTGAATACCAGCAGTTCCAATAGTGGGGGCATTAATAACCTGCACTCCATTGGGTACTTGAAACAGAATCAAACTCAGAATATGGAAAAGAAATCAGTTGATCTCGGATCAATATTTGGTTCCAGCAAAACAGAACAAACAGCACCAAGGCTTGCTCCGCCTCCTTCAACTGTTGTCGGTAGAGGAAGAGGAAGAGGGAGGGGAACATCCACTTCAACCTCACGACCTAGCCATGTCAAACCATCATCAGAACAACCGCCCCTTTTGGATTTGCTGTAAGGGGAGGAGCTTTAGTATTTTTGCATCCTAAAACCGATTACACATGAAATTTTGGAAGTTCTCTTGTAGAGTAACCATCCCACTGTACAGAGGTGGCCAGATTCTCTTGAATGTGTTAATAGTATACAAGTTTCATCTATCTTCTTGGACACACAAATGCAATGGTTCTCGGGATGGCATGGCTTGTTATATAGTCCATTTATTGTGAGTTGTTTTGTAGTTAATTATTGCTATTGGTGCTGAAACTATTCTGTCTTTTGTTAATTGTTCAGTATCTTGACATTTGAATACTGAAAATGCATTTTTCTGGATAATTCATTCTTTAAAGCAGTTCTGAGAACGGATTTGGGAAATAAATAAATGAAAATGAAATATTCCAGTTTCGGCTTAAAGTTTTCTACTCCTTGATTTGGACATGAGATTCCAAAAGAAATCATGTTTTACCAACTATCTATTTGTATTTGGCTTTTGGTACTTTTAACAGTGATTGTGAAGTAATTGGCATGTGCTTTTTGAAACATTTCTAGTAGCTAAATTTGTAGAATTGGGATCATAGTAATCTTACCTGCTGCTTGTGCAAGTTTTTGCACACAATTAATTCACTGTGATTGTCCTACTAAAGATTTGAATTAGGTCTAACTTCTACATTGTTTCTCTGAACTTCTACATTGTTTCTCTGATCTTTTACTGCAATTCCCTTACAACTATGGAACTGAAATCAGAATACCTTGTTTTCTGGTTTCAAACACAATTCTAGAAAATTTCAGTCATATGTTTAATGCTTGTTGATGTTGATATGCAACATTATGTCTGTAGAATGGTGTTCGATTTATGCTCCAAACAGATGCTGGAATATCTGAAAATGGTTAGTGATCTGATAATTCTGGTATGGAGTGGAACCCAAAAGGCGGATTCCAGAAAGGAATTGGTGTTCTTCTGTCAAATTATGTTATATCCGATTACAGAATCTGTTAAATCAACCAAACGATTGTTATTTTTGATATTGCAAGTTTTCTGATTGGTTTTTAGACGTGGGTTTTGTCTTGTGTCACTAAAACTATGAGACTTAAACGAAGAAGCATTCAAGCAAATATAACATGCCCAAGTAAAGAGAATTGCAGGCTTTATTCCTGTCAAAACATGAAAAATGTTGAGAACAGATTCGGTTGTAGTTGTGCCATTCAAAACATGCACTAGAATTCCTACTTAAATCTGAAAAATCCTATTGCTAATCCTCTATTTTGAAGCATTTTTGAGGGCGAAAAGGCATCATATCTTTGACATACTTTCGGGCAATATTAAAAACACTTTCAGACACATCCTAAAACAATTCATTCAAGTTTTTTTCCCTTCAAATTCTGCCCAAATATTCTGCTCATTATATGAGCCAGAACAGTCATTTTATTTAACTGCTGAGAAATAATACTGCGGGTTGATGGCCTTTCTGGTAAATATAATCTCATATCCATCAAAGTATGACTGCAATCCTTCAGCCAAAAGATGCAAACCAATCCCCCACCAATTGTTCCTCCATTTCTAAGTTGTTGATGTTCATGCAAATTGTATTCAAGAACGAATCTATTACACTGACACTGAATCCGGAATCTTCGCTCGATTTTCCAAACTCCGAGAAAATCAATGGCTTCGTCAGAATTGTTCTTGAATCTGTCCAGTGACTTGTTAACCATCTTTGGATGAATTGCAGTTAAGCATAATCGTTCTGTCCAGGTAAACTGTTTAGAAGTAAGAACAATCAGGTTTTAGCTTCATAATAATATTATTCAACAGTTTTTTTAATCTGTTTTCAGAAACAAAATGCTTTCAAAAACATGTTTGGTATAATATTTTTAAAAGTAAACAACGCATAGCATGAAAAAGGTTTCTTAGCTTACCATTGATCTGGGTATGCATGTATTCTTGCAAAATCAATCTCTTTTATCAGATTATTGCTAATAAAATCTGTGCCAACTTGGTAACCAGGACTAAATTGCTTCCTGTCATGAACTGAATCTCCATAGAAAACTTCCAAGTCAACTCCAGCAAATGTTTGCTGTCAATAGATTTAACATATGATGCCATCACTTGAACCCATCCCTGCCAAGACAAAAAAAGGATAATTATTTATTTAACAATCAATAGAAAGTAATAATTTCTCTTGAATCTTAGGCAGAACAAATAGATCACGTTAGGGACATACTGAATAACTTATGATAAAAACACCTTATATTTACTAAATTAAGATATTAGGAATGTTCCATTTAAAACTTGTTTATTCTTAGAGCGACATCTAAATTTTGGATAGTAAAACTAACATGTAAGGTCTTTCCTGAGTAATCAGATTGGCATCCAGGCTCATTTATCAGTTCCCAAGCCATGATTGTCGGGTCATCTTCATAAGCAATTTTAGTGATTGTATAGATCCTTGTAAGCACTTTCTGCAACCCAAAAGGAAAAAAACAAAAATGTTACCAAAAAAAGCACTTTCGTTAAGCAAATAATAAAATTTTTGCTTTTCCTAATTTTTAATTACCTTAACGTTGTTCTTATAATATCCTTTTACAACTGCATCAGTGTAAAAATCATCATCACTGTTAAATTCACATACTATGGTCTTCCTCCGAAGTCATGGTAATTGTTGCTCAAACTCAAAATCAATCGGATTCCATAGTTTCTTGCCTCTGAAATCACAAAATCAAGTCCCTGAAAATTGCGAAAATTTATTAGTCCTACATCAATTTATTGTTATAACATACTAAAAATGCATGCATGCATGCAAAGAATTTTCTATGCATTAATGTAAAATGAGACGTATTAACGTAATAATAACAAATTTTCTCGTCAAGGGTAACAAAAATGTTAATATTTTTCAAGATGACGCACGTTCATTTTAAAAGAAAGAGAAATATCATTGACATTATAGGGAAAGGAAGTAAAAGAAAACCTGAAAGACAGGTTCATTGTGAATTTCAGAAGAAATCTGCAGGGCACGTGACCTCCATCACTGAAGGCCCATGTCCGACAGACACTCATGCCAGCGGCAGCAGCCTGGCGGAAGACTTCGGTGACTTTAAACCTTTTATTCGGCCACGACGCAACGTTCGTCATCCTGTAGGAGTTAAAGCCATTGAAGAGAAATGGAGAGCTATTGAGAACAAATTGTGTGCCTTTAGTCTGAACAAAACCTGTTGGTGCAGGTATTCTTTGTCAGGAAACCAGGGTTAGAAGAAGTAGAATTGCACATATGAAGGAAAATTTTCTAAGGTTCTTAGACATTTTGCTTGGAGGGTTTTGTTGTTGGTATTTGTGAGAATTGATGGAGACAAATTGTGGTGGATTTGGTGGGAATTTATAGAGGGATAAAGGAGAGAAAGGTGAAGAATTTGCATGTGAACTTGTGAGCAAAATATGGAAGAGAGAAGTGGCAGAGAGAAAAGATATATGGGATTGGTTGACAATTGATAGCATGAAAACAGAAAAAAAATAAATTAAATTTCTAGAGATTAAAATATTTTGGTTATTTTTAGTAATATATATATAATGTCATATATACCACTTCAAACATTATAAAATTTTAATTTTTTCATTATTATTATACTAATTTTTCAAATTATACAACGTTGTTAAGAATTTTTTTTAATAATTATGTAGCTTTTTTTTTTTAAGTTATATAATATATTTTAGTATTAAACTTAAATTTTAAAACATGCAAGTATTAACTAAATATGAATGGTGAACATGGGAATTCTGACATTCTTACGATTACAACTGCTTCATCAGACACAACTGAAATTCTAAAAATTAATTATACATATAATTAATTATTTAATGACTGTCTTTATATGTATGAAGCAACTATTTACAGTGAGTTTGTGTATTCTTTATTTCATAAAATTCTAACACATTTGGTGAACGCTATCCATATAAAAGAGAGAAATTGAAGAGATGATGAGATCTTGCTGGTTGATTAGTTATTGAAACCGGAAATGTTTGGCTAAATTGGAACTACGTACTTCATGATATCATTCAACAGAAAGCTTTTCTAGGAAACCAAATTCACTAAATAACATGATACTACGATGATGTTTGCAAATTGAAATGCATGTGAGCAGTTTGCAGGACGTGGGTTTAACCCACACACACACACACACATACGTGGATGAAGAACAAAAATGTGGAAGTTGAAGTGGGATGTATTAGTATTTTGATTTTGCAAATGTTATGGGAATTAAAAATTAGTAATAATAAATGAATAAAGGATGGAAATGGAGGTTTGCAACGGATCATAAAAGAAGAAGAAGATGAATCTGAACATGGGGTTTCTAATTTTATGATGTAGAGAAGAAAATACTTTCTTCTTCTTCTTTTTCTGGGAAACCAAACATTAACTAATACCTATCACATAAGATGATGTTTACAAATTGCAATGCAGGTGACCAGTTTGATGACGTAGGTAATAGAAGACATTTAAGATCATCTCATGACCAAAACGTAAAATGTCAGCTGTGCTATGCTATTCAATGTCGTGAAAAACCCATGAACGACTCAAGCCAGGCCCATTGCGGTTTCTTAATAATAATAATAATAATAATAATTTTCTTAACAATTAATAGTCTAGCAATTTGGATATGGGAACAAATTCTATGCAGCCAAAGCAAAAGCAATGTAGGCAAAGAAGGAATATTTAGACTTGATAAAAGTAAAGACTGTTCATTAAGCTTGTAATTATTGCAATCTGTGTACCGAGCACAATGTTTTTGTCAACCATTCCTCATATATCTCCAACTCCAAAAGCAATAAATATAGGAATCCTAAGATAATTAATTAGTCTTAAACTTTTCCGCTAATCAAGCTGTTGCTAAATTACATTAAAGTAATTAGTATCTTAAATTCTTATAAACCCTAATGTAAAAGGAATTTCAAATTTTGGGTTTCAAATCTATTCTTAAAAATTTCATTAGTTAAATCAATCTAACACCCACTTATAATTTTATAATCTTTCTACATTTTACCTAATCTTTGTATGTATATACATATAAATTAAAATTAAATATATTATGAGTTTCCTTTTCCGAAATTTTATTGACTTGACTAAGAAAATGGGTAGGTTTGCCACTAATTTTGGGTCAATAAACTTCAAATTCTTTGACATTTCTCAGCAATTTTCACATACATCACACCTCAGTTTAAATAAACCAAAATATAATACAAAATCATATCTTCTTTAGCATAAATATTATTTTACAAAATTGTCTCTCAATTTTTATTCTTTTAAACAAAATTATACTCATCTATCACTACAAAAAGTTTTAAATATTTCAAATTTAACACTATGAAAACATTAATTTGAATTTGAGATCATACAAATTCCATTGAAATTTACAAAGAAATAAAATAAAAAGAACAAACAAACAAAATAGGTAGAAAGAAAGTAAAAGTCTAAAGCATAGGGAAGAAATCCCAATAAGAAGAAGAAAGGTTGAAATTGAAAATGAAAGCGACAAAGCGCAGGAACTAACTTCTTATAAATTTGGCGCCGATTTCTTTGCGCGATCCAAGGGCCCCAAATATTGCGCCATTCACGCCTTCCCATTTTCAATTGATTTTGCTGTTTTTCGGTTGTAGTTTGTCCCACTAAACCAACACTTTTTTATTTTCTAACTAATTTTTTTTTTTTAAAGTTATGGTCGGGCAAATTAGGGTACAAAATTGAAGTTTTTGAGCACGACTGACTCAATTTTTTGGTACCAATTGCTTTGAATTACTTATATAATCAAGTTTAGTAATGTTTTGATTGATGGGTTAGTTGTTAATTAGGGTTAAATTAAGCAAATGTTGATGATTAAAGATTGTTGTTAACTCAAGGAAAGGAAAAGTGTTAAATGACAATGTCACAAGAAAATATTTGCTATGATTTGAGTGAGCTTCTTTAATTGGCTTGTTAAAGAGTAGGAATGTGTTTAGTATGATTTATACCATTTTTACCTAGAAGAAAATAATTGTGAAAGCATGTGGAGTCAACTCAGTTGTAATGTACACAGTCAATGAATTTCCTTTCAAATAAATTAATGCATGAAATCATCCTCCTCCTTTTTCCATCATTACAAAACCCTAAATGTTGGACATGACAAGATGTGTTGAAAACTTTGAACACATCAAAACGGCACATTTTAATAAACAAAAAAGAATTCATCAAGTCTTGCATGGAATTTGGAAAAGCCTAATATTGCGGAGTTCTGATTGCTATGGCGCGGGATTTTGCTCATATTCTTCTATAAAAAGCATAGCATTCCTCAAACAAAACCCAGAAACATCAAATTAGTTTCAGAAAACAAACTATATTGCCAAGTTTTTGGTACTTTGGGAAGGAAGTAAGTGCCAAAAATATGTCAATGAGAAGGGGAGTTTCTGTTTTGTGGTGCTTCCTATTTTTGTTTTCGTTTTCCTTGGAAAATGTCCATGGAAACCCTAATTACAGAGAAGCTTTAGCAAAATCTCTGTTGTTTTTCCAAGGACAGAGATCAGGGAGACTCCCTAAGAACCAACAAATTACTTGGAGATCCAACTCCGGCCTCTCCGATGGTTTGCTTGCTCATGTATGTATTCTTTGTTACCTTACATATATTTTTCTTTATATATAATATATATATATATATGTATATATATATATATATATAATAATCATGAATATTCTCTGGTCAAAAGTTATAGTATTACTAAAAAAAAGGAAAAAAGCAAAAGCACATGTTTAGAGTATGATTATTAGTCCCATTTTGCAATAATTATGAGAACAAGAAGAAGTTCTTTTTAATTAATTTTTAACAAATATTATATACGTGAATTATTTTTCCCACAAGTTAATTACAAATCTTCACTTTTCTATCTTTTTTCCAGGTTGATTTAACGGGAGGCTACTACGATGCAGGAGACAACGTGAAATTCAATTTCCCAATGGCCTTCACGACAACAATGCTATCCTGGGGTACACTCGAATACGGCAAGAAAATGGGCTCACAGTTGCCAAACGCCAGAGCCACAATCCGCTGGGCAACGGACTACCTTCTGAAGTGCGCCACTGCCACTCCCGGAAAGCTCTATGTCGGCGTCGGCGATCCGAACGTCGACCACAAGTGCTGGGAAAGGCCGGAAGATATGGACACTGTAAGGTCTGTGTACTCGGTGTCAGCCAGCAATCCAGGGTCGGATGTCGCCGGAGAAACGGCGGCGGCTTTGGCGGCTGCTTCCCTGGTGTTCCGGAAAGTTGACCCGAAATATGCGGGTTTGCTGCTGAGGACGGCAAAGAAGGTTATGCAATTTGCCATGCAATATCGTGGTGCTTACAGTGATTCTCTCGGACCAGCTGTGTGTCCTTTTTACTGCTCATATTCTGGATACAAAGTAAAGTTTTTAATTTTAGCATACTTACGATGATTGTAGTAAGATGAAATGTAGTCAAATATTAATGCAATTTTATTTAATTAATTAATTAATTTTGTTTTTGTGCAGGATGAGCTGCTATGGGGAGCTGCATGGCTATTCAGGGCAACAAATGAACTTACTTATTATAATATGTTGAAATCGGCAGGAGATGATGGAGGCACCGACATTTTCAGCTGGGACAACAAATTTGCTGGTGCTCATGTCTTATTGTCTAGGGTAAAACCCCATTATAAATCCCAAATATAAATATAGTAAATTGAAGTTTTTGATTTTTAATAGTTATTGACATAAAAGTTCTCTTTGTAGAGAGCTTTACTGAACAAGGATAAAAATTTTGAGCCATTTAGACAAGAAGCTGAAGACTTCATGTGCAGGATTCTCCCAAACTCTCCTTTTACTACTACAGAATACACACAAGGTAACTGAAAAATTAAAACCATCTCAAATTTACACAGAGATTTACTCCAATTAAGAATAAAAGAGGAATTATTTATAAAAGTATTGGCGCCTTTTAGAATACAGCTACAATGTTCGCATTTGAGAGTTTCAGAGATTGGATCCTTGCCTCGATATTTGTGTAAGATTACTGATTTTTATTTTCTTTGAAATGCAGGTGGGTTGATGTTTAAGCTGCCTGAAAGCAATCTTCTATATGTTACATCCATAACATTTCTTCTTACAACTTATGCCAAGTACATGAAAGCCACAAAGCATAATTTTAACTGTGGAAATATGGTTGTCAACCCTGGTTTACTAGTAAACCTAGCCAAAAGGCAGGCAAGTTTTTTCCTTTATTATTATTATTTTTTGAAAATGACTCGTCAGTTTTTCAATTAATTAATTAATTATTATTATTGTTGTTGTTTTTTCTGGGGGTTTAACTTAATTTTCTATGGGATTTTGATCAGGTGGACTATATATTAGGAGTGAACCCAATACAAATGTCATACATGGTAGGGTTTGGACCAAATTTTCCAAAGAGAATTCACCACCGGGGATCTTCTTTGCCTTCCTTGGCAGGTCATCCGCAAACCATAGGTTGTGATGGTGGTTTCCAACCATTCTTCTACTCGGGAAACCCTAACCCTAATATCTTGGTCGGAGCAATTGTCGGAGGTCCGAACAAGAACGACGGATTCCCAGATGACCGTTCTGACTATAGCCACTCGGAACCGGCTACTTATATCAATGCAGCTATTGTTGGACCCCTGGCATACTTCGGTGGAAGCTCTTCTGGTTAAGGGGATTCTCTTCCTTAGTATCTACTTAATGTATATAATTTCCAGTTGCGCCAAAAGAGAGGGATGTCCCACCAAGAAAGATTGGTGAGGTGTTTGATTTTTGTTTTACTTCAGTTTGATGCATGATGATCTAGAAATGTCGATGATCATGATTTTATTTACCAATCAAAAATGTGAAGATCGTGACCTTAAACATAGAATTTGGAATGCAATCTTGATTAGCACAAAATGTTTAGTTCATTAGCTATCGTTGAAGGAGCAACCACCAGGCCATCTAGAAGACTCTAGTCATGTAAACCAGTTCCGGTGGCATAAAAATAGTCCAGTAAAACAGTATATAGCTCTCCATATATCATGTTGAATAGTGAAAGTCCATGCATTTTCACTGTATTGCAGGTCCTAAGAACCTGGAATATTTTTTGTTGAGATTGTAGCAACACAGGGAAGCTTCGATTCCATTCTTTGTTCAACTAGACGTATGTATGAGATAAGTTACCAATTTGTGGTGGGAACCGCATTGATACACAGGGTTATGTTATACATCCTTCAACAAAAAACTTGAAACAATAATACAAAATTTGAAACAAGTAATACAAAACTAGAAACAGTTTAAAAATAATAATTTAAAATATGAAACAAAAAATTTGAAATATTTAACGAAAAATTTGAAACATATAAAAAAATACTTGAAATATAAACGAAAAATTTGAAACAGCTAATCAACAACTTGAAATATTTGAATGTTTGGTTATATATAAGTATGAAAGACCTTTCCATTTCTGGTTGTCTTCTAATTGTTCTGACTGTCCTGGTGTTGATGACAAGACATGCTACACCACGCATGTTCAGTTGCCGCAAGGTTACATCAGTACATTCTTCTACACTACAAATCAGGCAGCCTACACTTGCTGTCTAATTTGATACTAATATCTGCACAACTTTTACCATTTACAGAACCTAATTTCAATCCACCCAACTTTTTCAGCGGTACCCAAAATCCCACATAAAGCTATTAGGAGGGGTTTTGACATAATAAGATTCAAAAAGCAAAACCAAACCAGGTGAAGGCATAAGAAAAACTCCAGTGAAGAGCAAATATATGTTATTTCTGCCAGAAAACAGTTAATGACAAAAGATGTCAAAGGAATACACTTAATGCGAAGTGCCCAATTAGCTCAAAAAAGGGTATATAAAGGCTATTCAAAGCATCATATGTCTTGTATAACCATAGAAAACTTCCCACCAGCTTCTAACATAAGTGATTAATAGAAAAGTGAAGCAAATTTTGTCAAGCTAGCAAGTGTAATGCATCCTCAGAAAATTCTATCAAGCATCATCAATCGAAGAATATAGCAGATAGAAAATAAGTCTCATGGAGTTTGATATGATAATATTTGCAAACACATAGCAGGGAGAGAGAGAGAGAGAGAAGTAGCAGCTATTAAGCATTCTAGTTTTTGATAAAAGCTTGCTTTTGTTCTAAACCATAAAAGAAGAAAGAAAAATCAGCAAATCAACTTGAAAAGATAAGAATGAAAGAAATCATCGATAACCTCAAAGCTTCAACTACTATTACCAGCTCTCAAGTTTTACATCTATATCAACAAATCAAGAGAACTCTCTTTCCAATCATTAGGATGTAAATCAAGAACTTATAGATTGAACCAACAAAGGCACTAGACCAAAAAAGAAAAAACTAATAGATCTATATGAATCATCAGCATAAACTCAACTATACAGAGTAAAAAATAATAAGAATAAATTAATCAGCACAACTGTATAATTATCTGTTTTCCTGTCACTCTAAAAGAATTCATATTCTGTAATAATTAAAAATGAATTAATGAAAAATAACACAACGATATAAGGGGTTAAACTTTGAATAATACACATTCTGAATAATTTTCTCACAGAACAAGTATGAGCAGAAATTGCTATTTGTTATAAGTTTGCACTGTTCAGCCCATTGACAGATAGGCTACTTTTACTACAAAAAGAAAAAAGGGGAGGGGGGGAGGGGTTTGGGGAGAAGAAGCTACTACAACACACATTGAAGAACTACTGCTACCAGTTGGAAACACGATAAACAAAGCTGGCATGCCTACAAACAAGCTTGAGTTACATTTAACTTTCCTGAATCATAACAATAACCTACCAATTTAGTATACCTGCTAAGAGTTCCATTTTACTAAGAGTCTCATGATAATTATCAGTGATAGGGATTACCAGTATCATTGCGGCGAGATCTAGAGCGGTTAATACTATCCACTGTTGCCCCAAAAACCCTTCGACTGTATTCATAATTGTTAACATTGAGATGTGTCCCATACCCATCATTTTGGGGTGTTACACCTGGGGGAGGCGGCTCTGAATCAAAAAGAAGGTTGTTCAGCAAGCGTGAAACCGATATTATCAGAAAACTCTACAGAAGATAACGAAAGAAGATATCACCTTCGGAAGAATAATGACTCCCTGGGTTAGCTGAAACATTGCAGGGAGCCGATATCCTCATCGAGTGATGAGACATTTCCATACTGTTAACTGGCACAGACACTGGGTCACTCCTAGATTTACGCGATGATAAAGGGGTATTCGTTGTGGATGAGTTTTGAGAATTCTTGTCTTGCCCAGAAAGCTGTTCATCAATTACTACGTCAATACCAAAAGCTTCAAGCAGGACATTATCTACACCGACTTCCCTAAAATTTGACCAAAATATAGACAGACCCAAATGATTCCCAAATTCATCAGAAATTACCCCGAAAATTAAAACAAGTAGTATAAAATTCATCTAAAAACTCATCAACAGACCTTCAAAGTTTGCAAAACTTCGAAAATCAACCGTCAAAAAATTAAACCAACCGGGTCACCGACCCAACTGACTTCGTGATTCCACAAAAATCTCCCCAAAATTTTAATAATTAATGGAAAAAATCATCTAAAATTCGTCGAAAACTTTCTTTGAAGGTAATATCAGGGTCTGTCTGTATTTTAGGCAAAACATAATGAGATTATAAAACAAGAAAATGTACATACAGCAAACTTAAGGGTTCGGTTGTAAAGAGTGACAATGCCGGAAAAAAGCTTAATAGCATAATCGGCGATCTCTTGGGTTTCATATTCAACAAAGGCAAAACCTTTAGGCTTATCAGTTTCCTTGTCTCGAGGAATATACAAATCTACAACTCGTCCAGCTTGAATTAGAATATCATAAAGAACTCTCTCATTCACTCTGTCATCCAAATTACCTAAAATTCAAGTCAATTAAAACGAAAGTTACCACTTATTGCCTCCACCCATACGCAAACAAATCCAAATTTGAATGAAGAGAATCGGGATCTTACCTATGTAAACGTTGCAGCCGGAGTTTCCCGACATGATTGTTCGTGCCGCTAAAAACGGCGTCGTACTACGAAATGAATTTTCGACAACCAATGATTTCTCTGGATGTTGTCAGTCCCTTTTATAGAGAAGAGAGGAGTTGGTATCACCAGCCTTGCGAGAAATCTAATTGACCGCAATTGGCCAATAATATACAGACACGTCATTCATAAGCATTAAACAGTTAAATTAATTCAAAATAACGTAATTATCTAAAAATATTTTTTTATAAAAACACTTTTAACATCGAATCAAAATTTAACTTTTATTTGTATAAATGTAAAAATATTTATTTTTTAAACAATAATAATAATTTTTCACTTATAATTAAATAAAAATTCTTTAAAATTGAATAAATAATTCTTTCAAAAAATAAATTAGTTGTGCTTTAAGAGTGTTGTAGGCACCGAAAGACAGACGACATTGTTAATTACTTTTGAGTCTCTAATTTTATTTCTCTAAGTATTTTCTTTCACTTTTCTTCATACAACCAGATACCAATTTTGTTAAAAAAAGAAAAAAGAAATTATTCATGATATAGATAAATTATAATATAATATATCTCCATTAACTCATCACTAAAGGAAAACTTATTTAAATCGTTTAGGTTGTGGCTCGTCATCAATTGCAGTGTCTTCTGATCCAGCATATTCAGTAAGGCTTCGCTTTGTGGTTGTGGCTTGGTCCAACATCAAAATGTCATCATCGGAATCATCAACATATACTGGATGCACACCACACCTCTTCACTCCATAACCACACGAACTGTAATCGGGCCTGAATGATACCTCAAGGCGATCAGATTTAAGCAACCACGGATCATTCGGACAATAATTTAGCCAAAGATGGTCGGACTCAGGACAAACCAATTGCCACTCAAAACCAAAACCAAGAAAACTACTAGTATTTCTGAACCGCATGCTGATAACATCAGGGACATAAGGCTTATATGGAGGTTTAGGAACATGAAAAACACAACAAATAG
>CP135535.1:8212303-8249979 GCA_032402905.1 Khaya senegalensis
CACATTTTCAAGTTTGGAGCAGCCAGAGAGATACAGAGTTTTAAGAGATTTCAGACCATTTATAGTATTGGGAAGTCCCACAAGATTTTTGCAGTTATTCAAACTCAACAAAACAAGTCCGGACAGAAGCTCGACCGGAAATGGCGGTTCTTCAATAGCAGTTCCATCTAAATAAAGCTCTGAAAGGCGTTCCATTCTTTCCACAATCTCCGGAAGTTTCTTCAATTTTGAGCAGCCAGAGAGGCTAAGAGTTTCCAGACATTTTAAACAACTTAAAGTAGTTGGAAGAGCCTCAAGATTTTTGCAGTCTATGGCACTCAACAAGATAAGTCTAGGCATAAATTTGACCGACAGTGGCACCTCTTTAATAGCAGATCCGTCTAGAAAGAGCCGTGATATGCAATCCATACTCCCCACAATGCCCGGAATTTTTTTCAACTTTGAGCAGCCAGAGAGGTCCAGAGTTTTTAAACATCTTATACCACTTATGTCTGGCGGAATTTCTGTAATGGCAGTTCCATCTAAAAAGAGCTCCTGTAAACATTCCATACCTACCAAAATCTTCGGAAACTTCTTTAGTTTTGAGCAACCAGATAGATTCAGAATCTTGAGAAGTGTTAAACCACTTATAGTGTCAGGAAGACACTTGAAATTTTTGCAGTCTTTCAAATTTAACCAAACAAGCCCGGACAGAAGTTGAATTGATGGTGGAAGTTCTGTAATATCAGTTCCATCCAAAAACAACTCGGAAAGAAATTCCATACCGCTCTCAATCTTCGGAAAGTTTTTAAGTTTTGAGCAGCCTGAAAGTACAAATTTTGTTAGAGAATTCATATCAATCTTTTGTGGAAGTTTCTTAAGACTGCTGCAATGTCTCATATCCAGTACCACAAGCTTTTTGTGACGTAGTAAAGATGGGTGAATCTCTTGCAAGTTTGTACATTCTTCAAGCAGCATTTCTAGATTTGGGACCCCCGTAAAGTCTGGTGTCCTGATCAAGTTGCGGCAATGGCCGAGTTTCATGACTTTTAACATGTTCAAATGCTGTCGAAAACAAAAAAAGAAAAAGAAAAATAAACTGTTCGTTAATTTAACAAAATTATCAATAATTTTGCATTCCAAAAAAAATAATATAAACAATGACAAAATGAATCTCACCTTTACTCCCTGCCACAGTTGCTCGATACTGCTACCTTGCAAGTTTAGTTCAAAAAGTTTCTCCATTCGAAAATTTGATGGAAAGGATTTTAAAGGATATTCGTGCCACTCAAGTAAACGTAACTCGTTGGAGAGATATTCAAGGCCTTCTTGAAGTTGTACATTACTGATTCTGAGCAGTCTTAGGTTTGTCATCCTTGAAAACGCTCTGGCTCCCAAATGCATCTTTTCTTCACCAAAGCTAAGCATTATGCCTTCAACTACGTGAGTTCCCTAAAATGATAAGCAAAGGACAAGTCAAGCAATTAAAGTAGGCAGAGAATTAACTTAAAATACGTGTTTTTCACTGAGTCACTCACAGTGTTTTCCGAGAGCACATGATGTACATCTGCTTCCTCCCACAATCTGCTGCGATTTCCAGGCTCCTCAGATTCTCTCTTTACAATTTGTTGACCCATTTGTTGTAACAAATCGTGCATCCAAAATCTGTTATCTTCTATAGATATTAGAGACTTATCAATAAGAACATCTATGCCGCTTTTTGGGTGAAACCCAGAGTCCTCCAAAATTTTGGTGACATAATCTCTGTCCTCCCACTTGAAGAAGCATGCAATATCGAGAAATATTTTCTTTTCTGTTTCTTCCAGCCCATCAAAACTGATTTGAAGTACCTTCAGAATATCAACTGCTGAATCTCTCTTTAGTCGTTGTAGCGTACTTTCCCATACTTGTACAGTTCTTCCGAACAGAAGGGAACCCAAAACTGTGAGAGCCAACGGAAGACCAGCAGCATACTGTACAACGCATTTAGAAAGTTCCTCATAACCTTGCATAGGTCGATCGGCTTTAAAGGCTTTCATACAAAAGACTTGAAGAGCTTCATCATCATTCAATACCTGAGGCTTATACACTACATCCACTCCATGTGACATCATCAATTGTTTATTTCTCGTTGTTAGTATGATCCTACTGCCCGAACCAAACCAATCTTGGTTTCCAGCTAAACATTTTAATTGCTTTTCATCATCCACGTCATCAATCACAAGAAGAACTTTTTTTCGTCGCAGCCTACTAGCTATCATGTTGGTACCATCATCGAGATGCGTTATGTTACTATCTGTCAGGCTTAGTAATTTGGAAAGGAGTTGCTTTTGTAAAGTTACCAGACCACATTGTTCAGAACTTTCTCTGACATTGGGAAGAAAACACCTTCCTTCGAATTTATTGGAGATTAAGTCATAAATAACACTTGCAATTGTTGTCTTACCCAGTCCGCCCATCCCGCAGATTCCTATCATGTGGACACCATTAGACTTTGTATCTAAAAGCACCATCAGTTCCTCCAAACGTGACTTCATTCCCACTAGCCCTTTATGAGTCTCAAATTCTGAAGGAGTTAATTTACTTGATATCTCCTTGACAATATCATCAATAAATTCCGACTGATTCCTGCAGATTGGAACAGCAATAAGGGTCTGCTGTTTAAATACAATAAATAATTCTCCCATTCCTCGTTGAGAAAAAAAGAAAGGAATAATAATTAATTGCCTGTCTTTCAATTCCTGTCCAGCGATATTGGCCACCTCTTCTAGTGCGTCTCTCCACTTTTGCACCCTTTCTATATTGTCCCTAAAAGATTCTTCATGTTTGGCAAAAGCTTCTTGAAATTTTCCTTTTTGTTTCCTTACCACTGTCGGTTCGACATCGTAGAAGACTGGAAAAACCATTTGTTGATCAGTTCTTGTGTTCTTCCGTTCAACAATCTTAGCAAGTTCGTCCAAGCACCAAGTCGAACATGCATAGTTTTTTGAGAAGACAACAACTGAAAATCTGGATTCTTCAATTGCTTTAAGAAGTTCTGGTGATATGGATTTTCCTCTCTCGAGTTCTCTGTCATCCTTGTACACTTCAATCCCTTCTCGATGCAAAGCAGCACGGAGAAGACTCGTGAAGTTATTACGTGTGTCTTCACCTCTGAAGCTTATGAAAACATCGTGTGTCCAGTGAGAGCAAGAAGAGGGTGTATACGAAGAAACTCTTTCAACACTCATCCCTATACAGTCAACTTTTCCTTGTATGAATCCCCCAAAATCTGTTAGAGAATATATAATATTTTCAATTTATGATTTTTTGAAACAAATTTATTTTCAAGTTCATATCTTACAAGGATTGGAAGGGCTCTGACCCCAATCTGATAGAAAAACTAAAAATGTATATAAAACATTTATAATTTAGACTCAAAATAGGTTCTATTATACAATGAATCTTGAGATTTACAAGGTGATTATTTTAGCTAAATTAGTAAATGTTATTATTGTTACACGATGATTATTTAACATCAAAGTAAATAAATGCTATAAAGCATATAGCATTAAGAACATTAATAATATAAAATCAAACCAACATCAAAATGGTACTGAGTTTTGTCAAAATTAATGTGAATGGTTCCCAAATCATTTGTTTAGTTCATTCAGAACAAGATTATTAAGTACATCAATCAGTTTAACTGATTAACTGAAATAAAAACATCATGCATTAAGAAAAATTACAGGAATAATTATGTGAGAAAATTAAACTTACAGACTTACAGCAGCTATATATGAGTATTTTGCACAGTAGAAATGTAACACCCTTTTTTTTTAATATATGTTATATATTTATATATAGATAATAAGTTATGGTGTTAGATATATGTATTATATAGAAAATAATTGAATATTTTAAAAATAAATTATAAATTTGGGGTGAAATAGACAAAAAAAGTCAAATTAAGAACCGAATTGATACTTTATACTGGTATAAATAAAAATATTGAATTGTATTTAAAGTTTTTGACCTATTTAGGAGAAAGAAAGAGGATAATAATAAGAGACAAAAATAAGAAAAAATAAAGAAGAAATAGTAAGTTTTCTTTTCTTCATTTTATATTAGTTTTTGGATAAATGATTTACTATTAATAATAAACAATTTTATTACTTAAGTTTTATAGAATATAATGATTAAAACTTATAATTAGATTATAATGTTAACATTAAATTTTTATGATTAAGAAATTAAAAAAATTTTATTTGTAAAGAGATAGTTAGTGAAAAATAAAATTTCTACAAAAATAATATTAAAATAGTGACTTAATTTGTGAATTTTATAAAATTGTGTATTTTGAATTTGCCAAAATTATTTTAAATGAATAAACTATACACTTGTAGGGTTACTATGAATTTGTTTCATTAAAAAATATTAAATTTATAATTTTTGATGATTTTTTAAAATTAACCTTGTGAGTCTAGAAACTAGTCCATTTTGTTAAACAGTTGAATGACGAAATTTTTTTAGTTAACCAAACCTACTTGAAGAATATAAAATTTTATATACTAATTTTTAATTATATACAGTTTAACATATTAAAATTTCATGTAAAATTTTATGTTTTTGATTTGTTATGAAATTTTAAATGAAAATAGTTTGCTATCAATTTATGTTTAGTAAAATTTAACATTTTGAAAAAAAAAAAGTTTATGTTAAATAGTTAGAATATGAATTTAGACACAAAAATTTTAATAATTTATTGTCTATATATTTTTATTTTCTTTGCAAAATTTTATGACATTTTAGAATGTATTATATTTTTTAAAAAATCAATGATTGAATATTATCCAGTGTATGGTGTAATATTATCAAGATAAGTTATTAAGTTTAAACTATATAAAAAAAACTTAATTTTATGAGGAATTTGAAGTTTAATAAGATTATATGAGCTTTGTGAAAATGTATAAAAGTCTTATAAATGCTAATTTTTTATTATAAATAAAAGTACTTAACTTTTATTGTAATCATCAAGAAATAAGTATATTAGACTTTTTACAAAAAATTAAAAATTTTATATATATATATATATTTGAATATATTTTCAATAATATTTTTTAATTATAAACTCTTATAAAAAGTTTTGATATTGTTACATATTTATAAAACTGTTTATAAGAATATGTGTTATTGTGATCATAATTGTTCATAATTGTGTTATTGTGATTACTTTTATATCACTTGCATTGACATTTAAGTATGAATATATGTATTGTTTTTAAATAATAAAGAAATAATTTTATAAGAAAAGTGCTCATAAAAATTATGTTTTGTATGCTAGAATATCGAATTTCATTATTTTTTTAGTAGACAATTATAAGTTATATAGAGTTTTTATTATTTATTGTAACCATTCTTTTAGATTTGGTATCATTTTTATTGTTCATTATTTTGTATGTTATAAAAGAGAATTTTAGGGGTACCCTTAAATATAAAGGTCTTCACATTCGTGTGAAAAAATATTCGTGTATGTGATGAAACTCACCAATGATTAGGGTAAAGATATAACTCTTACCTTCAAATATAAATGTTTATTATTTTTTAAAAAATTATATACCTTAGTTACACTTACCTCACATATGGTATGTCATCGACATATAATATTGGTTCATTCAATAATAAGTGATATGTGAAATCATATTAAGTGGTAATTAAAAAGAGATATTTTTAGTAAATTTTGAAACTTCTAAAATATATAAGTATTACAAAACTTTTGAAATAAGTATAGTTTTATCTCATACCATATCATATGCATGCATTGTAAATAAGTATGTATATATCTTATGTATATAAAAAACTAGTATATTTGGTGAGCTTAAATCTCACATAATTTATTGTAATTCTAAATAATTGAAAAATTGTACACTTATAGAATGGAGTTGGCTAATCTTTTATTGTCACTTAGTTCTTTAAGTGTTAGAACTTTTGAGAATTTTTTTGTGTTCTATTATTTGATTTTATGATTTATATTAAAAATTTGTGATTATTTATAATTAAAAATATTTAACTAATTAATTTATTTATAAATATTTTATAAATTATATAAAATTTTTCATAGTCATATATATTTTATAAATGTCTTAGTGTTATTAAACCCTTTAAAATTGGGGCGTTACAAGATATTTGTAGAAGCTTCAGTTGGGCGTCAATTGCCTAATTGCTTGCTTCAAGCAAATTAAGAAAGAGAATTGCTTGTGTCTTTCAGAGAAGCATATAGCATAATTCACATCGGTAATAATATAAAATCAAACAAAAAAACAACTTGTTTTTACATATATAAGAGAGAATGTATATAAAAGAGAACAGGAATAATGCAACAGACAATTAATTAATTAATTAAGTGAGAAAACTTATTGCTATTTATGAATTAGCGTGTTGCTGAGCAGAAATATAGAAAATTTTACTACTTGACCTCCAGTTCGGTTCACAGAAACAAAGTAGAAAGCAAATGGGTTGTGTCTTTCATGGCAAACCAACCAGAGAACAACTCCTATATGTAAAATATTGAAAGAAATTTGAGTCAAGATCAAACCAAAATCAGTTTGTCATTACATACATATATAAGATATAATGTCTATAAAAGAGTAACAGAAATAATACGAGAGACAATTAATTAATTAATTGGGCGAGAAAACTTACAGCTGTTTATGAATGAGTGTGTTGCTGAGCAGAAATTGAGAAAACTTTACTACTTGACCTCCAATTTGCTTCACAGAAAGAAAGCTAAAGAAAAATGGGTTCTATCTTTCATGGCAAGCCAACTCCTATGTATATATATTCAAAATTGAGTTGAAAGATATTTGAAGTCCCAATTAAAATATAAAATGGAAATTATTTTGAAATAAGAAGGAACTTACTTTCTATTTTGTGCCAGAAGTCTTTGCCATTACTTCGGAGGAAAAGTTAGGAAAGATATACGAAATTAGTAAGAAGCCGGCCCTTAAGTTTGTGATGATAATCAAAGCACAAATAGAAGCTCCGCACTGAAAATAAATTAAATAAAAGTAGGAAAGAGAGATGAAATTAGCATGAAACTTCCCTTGCAAGGAATTTAAACTGTGATGGTGATGGTGACAGAGCAAAAGCAAGCAGAACCAGGAAATTCTCCTCCCAATCACACTCAAGGATCATGCAGCTAAAAAGCCAACTGTAAATAACAAAGAAAAGCACTTAGTTGATGAATGACTACTTTACCAAGATAAGAAGCTTGCATGATGCCTTGGCTATAACAAGGAAAAGTCTCAATAAAGAAGACCTGATTAAACATATTTTCAATGGCCTTGGACTTACGTATGATGCTATTGTGGTAAACATCTCTTTTAAGCTTAATTCCCTAAAAAATGTCTTCTCACAACTACTGATCTTTAAGGGCCGAATTGAACACAACATCTCAGGCAACATAAATATGGAAGCAAATATAGCAACCAATAACAACATCAATGCATGGAATCAAAAAAAGAAACAACTCAGGTGGTAGAGGCAATAACTCACAAGCCAATAAAGGCAGCTTCAGAGGAAGAGGCAACTTTAAAAGAAAAGGCAGCTTCAAAAGAAAAGGTAGAGGAAGGTTTGCACCAAGAAGAACACAATGAAAATCTATTTGTTAAATTTACAACAAAGCAGGCCATATTGCCTTAGCATGCTAATATAAGCTTGATCAAGAGTTTGAACCCCAAGATCACTAATAATTAAGCACAAACAGCTGCTCATGTAACAACTCATGAACAAGCAACTGAAAGAGGCTAGTTTCTAGATAGTGGTGCAACAAATCATGTGACTAATGAGCTCAATAACTTCTCTATCAAGAGTGAGTACAAAGGTATAAAAAAATTAATTGTTGGAAATGAAGGAAAACTTAATGTTCTGCATATAAGAAATAGCTATTTGCAAATTGGAAACCAAACCTTTTGAAACTAAACTACATACTACAGTTTTCAAGCACAACAAAAAACCTAATAGGCATCTTTAAATTGACTCTTGACAATGACCTAATAGTTGAGTTTGATAACAATGGTTATGTTGTGAAGGATAAGAAGCAGAAGGTAATGCTGCGAGGAGTGGCTAAAAATGGCTTATATGTGATCAAAGACATAAAGGAAATTAAAGACAAAAGTCTAGTTAAGAGAGTCAATAAGTCAGTGTCTATGAAGTCACCAATTTCCTTATCTGCTTTAACTAAAATTTGGCATTTCAAAGTCCTAGAGTCTGTCTTAAATTCAGCAAATAATAATGTTGGAGTCAAGTCAATGGAGTCTTCAAAGGCCTTAGATGTTATGCATAGGAAGCTTGGCCATCCCAATGGCCAAGTTCATCAAAAGGTTTTCTCTCTTGGTAATGACTCTAAACATATCAATAGAGCTTTATTTCCCTATTTTTGTGATACATGTTAGTATGGAAAAGTTCATAAACAGTCACTAGCAACTAGCATCAACAAAGCAAGCAAATCTCTCAAAATTCTATACTCAGATTTAATAGGTCCAGCACTTATTACATCAGGAAATGACTATAGATATTATATGAGTATAGTTAATGATCATACTAGAGATCTATGGATTTTTCCCTTGTAAACCAAAGTAAAAACAAGTCAAACCTTTCTTGAATTCAAAAGACACATAGAAAGACACCTAAATAGCAAGATCTTGACCTTGCGAATAAACAAGGGAACAGATTTTAGACCTTTAGAATTAATTTTCAGAGAACAAGGAATCAGTTTGAGACATTCATGCCCATATACATCAATTCAAAATAGAATTATAAAAAGACTATATAAACATCTAACTGAAACAGGTTTAACCCTTTTGGCTCAAGCTAATCTACCTTTAAGATTTTGGTGGGAAGCCTTTGAGAGCTCAACTTTCTTGATAAACAAACTTCTCACACAAACACTTAATCATCTGTCACCCAATGAAGCCATGTACAAAAGAAAAGCAAACTTCACATTTCTAAAACCACTTGGTTGCACTTGTTATTCATATCTCAGACATTATAATCATCATAAACTTGATTTTCATACTATCAAATGCATCTTCATAGAGTATAGCTTGAAACACAAAAGATTTAGATATCTAGATAGGTTAGGAAATATATATATATATATATATATTATACAAAGCATGTAAATTTTAATGAGCATGAATTCCCTTATAAAACTTTTTCATTCTTTACACAAGGAAATAAAACACTTCACTGCTACATACTTATAATTAGACGCAACTTTTTCTTATACCACATTTTGTTAGCATTAAAAGTTAAGAAAATGAAGTGAGTCATCAAGCCACTTCTCAGCAGACTACAAATTCTGATCATGAAGTTTCATCACAACCTAAAACAAGCCAACATGATCAGGTTATAAATGATTATTCATCTGAAAACACAACAGAAATCAACCAAGAAACCATTCCTGCACACATTCTAGAAGTTCAGCCAACAAACATTCACCCTATGGTTACAAGATCCAAAGATGGAATCTATAAACTAAAGATTTTTCATGCCGAAAAATAAGAAATGACAAAAGAAAGAGTACCAAAAAATGCAACAAAAGTTATGAAAAACAAGAAATGGAAGTGAGCAATGGTTGAAGAATTCAATGCCTTGATAAACATCATACTCAAACTTAACAAAACCTTTTCTCTTAAAGTGCTCGGGCCTCTAAACTACTTCCTTAGTGTAAAAGTAAAAAGGACACTCAAGGGATACATCGTAAAAGTAAAAAGGAAGTTCAAGGAATGCACCTCTGTCAAGCCAAATACATTCAAGATTCGCTGAAAAAAATAGGTATGCATGATTGTAAAGAAACGCCTACACTTATGAATACTTATAAGAAGTTCCATAGAGATGAAGGCATTGAATTCATAAATAAGACACTATATAGAAGTCTTATAGGTGCATTGCAGTACCTTAAATTGACAAGACCAAAAATAGCCTACAGTGTCAACAAGATGAGCCAATTTTAAGAGGAACCAAAACAGCATCATTGGATTGGGTGTAAAGGAATTCTTAGGCACCTTCAAGGCACTCAAGACCATGGTTTTTACTGTATGAAAGGAGGCAAAATAGAGCTAGTAGGATTAAGTGGTGATGACTGGGGTGGAGACACAAATGACAAATAATCAACTAAAGGTTATGCAATTATGTTAGCAAGAAACTTAGTTTCATGGAGCCTAAGGAAGCAAAAAACTATTTCAAGATCAAGTACTAAAATTGAATATTGAGCATTAGCTTCAATCGCAGCAGAGATAGCATGAATCAACACTTTACTAGCATAACTAAATCTGAAACCTAAGAGAAAATCAGTGATATGGTGTGATAACTTAAATGCAATTTCTCTTGCAAAGAACCTTGTTCTATGTGGTATATCAAAATACATTGAAATGATTGTACATTATATCAAAGAAAGAGTGGCAGATGGAGAAGTCGAATTAAGGCATGTTCTTACCAAAGATCAACTAGCAAACATAATGACAAAACCACTATCAAATGATAGGTTCCATACTTTGAAAAGCAAACTTGGCATCTTATTATAGGCTTAAGTTTGAGGGGGAGAGTTGGAAATGAAGGCTTACTTGCTGTGCTAATTCTTGGCATGCACCAGTAACTCATGACCTGCCTACACCAGCTGGTAATTCACTCCACCAATGCAACAAAATGAAGGCGACACAACAGCAACGTAAGGAAAGGACAAACACTAGGATATTAGCTCAAGAATAAAACAAACTGTACAAATGACAACTGTAGTTGTATCAGAATGAATCAAGGCTATACACTTGTAATCTTAGACTTTAGGTCACGCACTGCATTTCAGTATAAATTTGTAACTTTCTTCATTAATGAACAAGGGTTTTCCAATCGTTTTCTGTATGCTACAAAAACTATTAGCTTTTCATTAAAGTTTCACTTAGTATCAGTGCCCTAACAAAAACAGAGTTTTTCTCTCCTCTGTTTTCAACCATTAAAACTGCATCATACCATATTTGTTTAAAGAATACGAAATAAATAGTGAGCAAAGTAAATGAACAAAGATTTAGAAAGTAATTGACACAAGATTCACCAGCTTCTCTTCCATGTCGAGCCCTAGCATATTCGGTCATTTATTCGACAAAGTCTTGGTGATTATTGGATTTATTTAAATTCCATTCATTGATTTCATGAACACCAATTGGATGGATTTCACTCCACATCACTTGTAACCCAGAGTCACTACTAAAACTAGGGTTAATTAATAACTCGACGTAGATTATATGATAACTGTTGATTCGACAAATAGAGTAGCCAAATATGGTTTAATATGGAGAACATGCATAGTTCTCCATAGTTTTTTTAAACTATTTGTTGATCAGTTCTTGTGTTTTTTCGTTCAACAATCTTAGCAAGTTCGTCCAAGCACCAAGCCGAACATGCATAGTTTTTTGAGAAGACAATAATTGAAAATCTGGATTCTTCAATTGCTTTAAGAAGTTCTAGTGAAATGGATTTTCCTGTCTCAAGTTCTTTGTCATATTTGAACACCTTAATTCTTTCTCGATGCAAAGCAGCATAATGATGACTCGTGAAGTTATTACGTGTCTTCACCTCTAAAGCTTATGAAAACATCGTATGTCCAATGAGGGCAAGAAGAGGGGCATATGAAGAAACTCCTGCAACACTCATCCCTATATAATTAACTTTTCCTTGAATGAATCATCGAAAATCTGTGAGAGAAAATTGATAGAAGTAACTTCATATCTTTCAAGTCCATATATATATAATATTTTCAATTTATTATTATTTAAAATAAATTCATTATCAAGTTCATATCTTACAAGGATTGGAAGGGCTCTGACCTTAATCTAATAAAAAAATTAAAATTATATCTAAAACATTTATAATTTAGACTCATAAAATAGGTTCTATTAGACAATGAATCTTTATATTTAAAAAGTGAATATCTTAATTAAATCAATAAACGTTATCACTATTACACTACGGTAATTTAATATCGAAATATGGATTTGTATTCAATAATATATAAAGCATATAGCATTAAGAACACTGACAGTGTAAAATCAAACCAAAAAAAAAAATGCTACCGAGTTTTTTCAAAATTAATATGGATTGTATCCCAAATTCATTTATTTATTTCCTTCAGAACTGATTATTAAGTGTATCGATCGGTTTAACTGATTAACTGAAATAATAACATCATGCATTAAGAAAATTGTTCTTACAGCAGCTGTATATGAATGTTTTGCAGAGCAGAAATTTGTAGAAACTTCAGTTGAGCTTCAATTGCCTAATTGCTTGCTTCAGACAAATTAAGAGAGAGAATGGCTTCTGTCTTCCAGAGAAGCATATGGCTATTTATGTGATGTAAGATAGACTGTATATAAACGAGAACAGAAATAATACAAGAGAAAATACATTAATTAATTAATAAAGTGAGAAAACTTACAACTATTTATGAATCAATGTGTTGCTGAGCAGAAATACAGAAAACTTTACTTCTTGACCTCCAATTCGGTTCACAGGTAGAAAGTAGCAAGTAAATGTGCTCTGTCTTTCATGGCAAACCAACTCCTATGTATATATATTCAAATTTGAGTTGAAAGAAATTTGAATTCCCAATTAAAATTAAAATGGAAATCAATGTGAAATGAGAAGGAACTTACTTTCTATTTTGTGCCAGAAGTCTTTAAATCCGCGTGAAGACAGCGAAGCTTTTCTTTTCGTCTCTTTGCCATTACTTTTTAGTAAAAGTTAGGAAAGAGATATGAAATTAGTAAGAAGCCCACCCTCTCAAGCTTCATGGAATTTATTTATTTAATTGATAACTTGTTTACTCCTTGACTTAAATTAATTTCAATTCCACGATAAAACTGTGAGGATAATCAAAGTGAAAGTAGGGTCAAAGTACAAATAGAAGCTCCACACTGAAAATAAATAAAGTAGGAAAGCAAAGAAAGAGAGATGAAATTAGCATGAAACTTCCCTTGTAAGAAATTAAAACTGTGAAGGTGGTGGCGACAAAGCAAAAGTAAAGAGAACCAGAAAATTCTATTGATTTTTGAAGTTAATACACGCAATTAATTGCATGGAAGAAGACCCGGTATTGACAGTTAGCCGAAATTATTAGAATCAGGAAATGCGATAAGAGGAGAGGAGATTGACTATGAGTCAATATGTGTGAGAAGTTACTTGTGGATATGAGTGTGTTGCAGACCAAAAATTAAGAAAACTTAAGTTGGGTTGTCCTAACTGCTTGCTTCAGAAAAATTAAGAAAGAAGATGCATTGGATCTGTCAGTCCTGTGAAACCAACCACAGAACAAACTTTTTGTATTTTTTAACTCCTACTATACAAGTGGAAATGTGAAATGAGAGGAAATTAAGGGGAAATGACAAGGAAATTAAGTTTTGTTTACTTCTTGGCATTTGAGGTAAAAGTGAAATCCTTTCCCATTGGTTCTTCTAAAGAACATAATAAAATAATCATTCAAAAAAGTAAAGTGCTTGGTGAACAAATTCTTCACAAATATTTATTCTTTACAAAGCATGAACAGAAGTTCCAGGCTGTAAATTAGATGAAATTAGCAGGAAACTTCCCTAAAGCTTCAAGGAATTTAACTGATGATTCCTTTATTCGTTGAATTCAATTGATTTAAATTTGAAGATATAAGAACAGTATATAAATGGAAGACAAATTTTAACTAAAGCAATTCTTTAATAGAAGTTCCATCCAAGAGGAGCCCCAAAATAGCGACCACTTTGTCTCTAAAACTATCAACTACCTCCCTAACTTAACAGTTGATTGTTAATAAAATACCCCCTTGCAAACATACTTTTCTCTTCCTACTTCAAAGGAATTAAACCCAAACATATTTTGATAATATACTAGTGGTGCAACCTAAGCTCAATACTAATCTTTAAGAAAAGAGTTTGCCACTAAGATATTGCACTAGAACAACCTAAGCTCAGTACTATTCGTAACAAAAGATTTTGCCACTCTAAGATAATATACTGGTGTAACCTAAGTTCTAGGTCTAATCGTCATGATATAATATCTCGAATATATATACATATATATGCAAGGATGCACCCTTAAATACGGAGTCTAAAAACGAAAAACCAAAAAAGTTGTTTATGATGAAATATAAATTTATTTATAATTTATAACAATTAATGCAATAATTGGATGTCATACTGTTTCAAGTCCATGACTTTTTAATATAATTAATATTATTTTTGAAATATAAATATTTAAATATGAGAATTATTATTCAAATAGAAGCAATTTTATTTTAATGATAAGTATATCTGTAAATAAAAAAAAATTCTTAATAAATGCATTTTGTAGCTAACTAACAAAAAATAGCTGTGAATTCTAACACTTATAAAATAAACAAAATAAAACAAAAAGGCTAAATAATTTTGTTTATTTTATATCATTTTGAGGGGTTAAAAAAAACAACTGTATCGACTTAACAGAAAAAGAGATTTTGTCTCGTCTGTTTTCGAACATTAAAATTGCATCATATCAGACTCGTTTAAAGAATGCAAAATAAACAGTGAGCGGAGTAAATTGAGAAGGGATTAAGAAAGCAAATGAGGCGAGGTCCACCAGCTTCTCACCCATGTCCGGCTCCAGCATATTCAGCTATTGGTCCAACAAAGTCTCGGTGATTACTGGATTCATTAAAATTCCATTCATCGACTTCATCAGCATAAACTGGATGAATTCCATACCATGTCACTTCCAATCCTGAGTCGCTACTGAAACTGGGGTCAATTAATAACTCGACGTCATTACATTCAAACTCGACAGCATATTCCGACGTCTCTTCCTGCATCCAAAAAATCAAACAGACCACAAAGATATAGAATTAACATACAGTAGTTGTTTACGATACAAAATGTTTCGCACAGTGAGAAACCGACTGACCTGAAGGAACCCTTTTAGTATGGAAAAGGCCAAATCCTCGTTGGCGAGCAATTTCAAGCATTTCATAGCATGAATTTCTAACCACCTTGACTTGCTTGGTTTTAATCCGTCTGATAATTTTTCCGGCGAATCACAACTATTTACTCTCACTGCCTGTATAGCTTAGAAAGATTACTAATTGTTCCAGGTAGTGAAACAAAATTGTTTTCGTTTACATTTAGCTTCTGTAATGAGAATAAGTTGCCTATATCCTCGGGGATTGCTCCATCCGCTAGATTATAGCAACTGAGATCCAATTCTGTTAAAGAACGAAATCCTGATAGAGATGGCAACGTCAAAGCCTTGTGCCCCTGTTTTCTTTTAGGGGATAAAACTATTTCAATTTCGGAGCTGAGAGAGAACTAGTGCTTAGAATTCTGAAAAGATTGGTGCAGTTCAAATCCAATAAACAAGTCCAGTCAGATGTTCAATTGACAATGGCAATTCCATCTAACAAAAGCTCCAGCAGACATTCCATATTTCCCACAATTTCCGGAAACTTCAGCAGCTTTGTGCAACCAGAAAGTACAATTTTCTTAAGAGATTCCATGGCAATCTTGATTAGAAGAGACCAAAGACTTGTGCAATCTTTCAGATTCAATTCAATAAGCTTCTTGTAAACCAGCAAAGATGGGTGTATCTCACGCAACTCTGTACATCCTTCAAGATCCAGCATCTCTGAATTTGGGATCCCACTGAAGTCTGGTATTCTTATCAAGAATTTCAAATTGTTTAAAGGCTGTTGAAAACTAAAAGGCTTTCCTTAATTTACCATATTAGTCAAGAACCGAAAGAATAAAATCCTAGACCAACAAAATCAATCTTACTTTGATTCCATCTTACATTTGTTTGATGCGACTCCCCAGCATGTCCAGTCACCCTTTCCAATTAGTAAGTATGAATAGTGCAGGGCACACTGTATTTCATGAAGCAAGACAGAGAAATAAAAGTCCAGATTTTCTCTACAGTTGTCCTCAGTTTTTCTCAGCTCCCACATCAACAAAAATCTTCATTTCAGAAACTTCATTGAACCAAGGGAAGGATTATCCATGATCCGAGGTAGTGCTGTAAGGATCTTCTCACATTCGCGTCTTACGGGCAGCCTAAGGAAATGAGTGCTGACATGGAATTCAAATGTTAAGGTGGCGAAAATCCAGGGACAACAGGATTTATTGGTGTTGGACATTAAAAATTTGAGTTTCAAGATATACCGTCATCGGGTTGCAACATTTTTGACAAATCATTTCTTGGAAGATTATGTTCGAAGAACTACACATCAAACTACAAGCTAGGACAAAAAATTTGCTAAAAATTTGCAAGTCATGGCTACTTTGAAGCATGAAGAAATTTTCGAAGTGCTGGCTGAGAGGGTACTGGATCCTGCAGTGGAGGAATGACCGATTCAGTAAATAGAGGCCTGGAAGGAACATTTGATGAAGTTTGGACGTGCCTGCTAGAACAAGTTGGAATTATTGGCCTACATGGCATGTGCGAGTTGGAAAGACTACCCTGTTAACTCAAATCAACAACAAATTTGAAGAGCATATGTTGGAATGCCCTACCTTTCCTGTGAATGAAATCAAGGGAAACAACTGCCCAGAGCTTAAGAAACTTCCAGTTGATTGCAACATTGCAAAGGGACGTCGAGTCATTATTAAAGGAGATGAAAGCTGGCGGAATTGGGTGTAAGGGGAGATCAAGCTGTTGAAAATTAAGATCTAATCACCAAGAAATAACTCAGAAAACTCAAAAAACTTATCAAAAGAACTCAAAAACTGAAAATGTAAAGAAAATAAGGATGAATTCAAAAGAAAAAACTTCTCTTTTTATATTGATTCCTCATATTTGAGATTATTTTTTAATATAAGATAATATCGATTTAAAGTATTTTAGTAACTAATCACATTTGTTATTAACAATTTTAATTAATTTTTAACTGAAAAATAAATGACTCAACTAATAAAACTATCTCCTCAATTAGCTCCATTTTCTCTCAACTTTTATTAATTTACTTCAACTAATTTTTAACTACCAAAATTAATAAATTTTATTTAATGATTTGAATTACATTCACACAAGCCACTCAAAATGCTTTCTTCCATGCTTTCAACTTTTTAAAATCATTTTAAAAACTCCAATTGTGTATTGTCATTCTTAACCTATTGCCTTTTGTTTCCTTTCCAGTTAATAAAATGGTCATTTCCTTAGGATTTCCTGTTCCCTACTATTTCATAACAAACTATTTTTTTTCTTTTTTTTCTTTTTTTTTTCAAAAAATTTAAAGTTTCAAGATAATTTAGTGTTTTTATACATGTGGTTGGTGGGCCTCCATAATTTAAATTATTTGACGTAAAATAGTAACATCGATGTTGGTCCATAGATCCATAAAAATTTAGTGGTTGATATTTAAATTTAATAAATAGTAATTAATGTCATCAATTCATTATTCAAGTCTATTTTTAGACCAATGATTCAAAATTAGTACTGAATTTAAATTAATTTAAGATAAGAAAACTCATATAAATTGTGCTTGTTAAAAGGCTGAAATTCGGCTGACAATAGGTCTACTATGAGTTTTATAAGCTTTGTGCTATACCATAGACATTGTGCACTTGTCTGCATGTTGGAGTTGAGCTTTGAGAAAACAAGAAATAGGAGCTAAGACAGCTTTACATGAATGTTGCACATATATACAATAAGGATTTGTACAACTAGCGAGGTGGTTAATCAAACAAGGTATCAAACTGTCAATACAGGTTGTTATACTTGAACAACAAGGACAGAAGGATCGTGACATTGCTGCCAAGGAGAACAAGGACTATCAGTGAGCTTTATCACAAAAGACTGGCCTGTTGTGAAGAGTTGCCACTATTCATACGAGGCACTTCACAATCTCTCACCCAAATAATGTGGGACCAAAGCAAGAAACAGTCACCTTCAACTAGAGGACCTTCTGCATCACACTGCACTCTGTAATGTGTTTGATGCAGGAAATCTGAAAATGGCTGAGAGAAGTGATAGCATGGTTTCTCCTTAACAATTGGAAGCTACCAACAACCTTCACGCAAATACAGTGACATTTTGCACTTATTTGTTTAATAAAATTTCTATATTTTTATTTCATCTTAAATGACATAGTATTCGTTATGTGAATGTGAAATGATATAATAAATAAGATTTTTTTAAAAAAATATTATCATCAAAATATTATTTAAAATAAAATTTAGAATATTAAATATGTATCATCACTCAGCAATTAATCATATAAAATCCAGCTGTTAAAAGAATTTGGACAAATAATTCTCTTTAAACAAATTACCAGGATCTACATTTACACAATCAAGTATTGGAATCGACTACTTTCTGTTTTCAATTGAAAAATTCATGTGTGTAGATAGTAAAATACATAGTGAGGGAGGGGCATGAAAGGTGCTTTATACAATAAATTAAAATTCAAATGTACAAATTAAAATAAGTTAAAAATTGCTATGTTCTAAATAAATAAAAATAATAATAAGTTTCTAATTAATTAACTAAAATTTAACACAAATAAAATATAATAACAAATTTAATTGATAATTAACAAAGCAATAAAGTAAAAACCTCTTCATAAAATAAAAATCTTATAAGCTGATAATAAGAGTCACCAAAATATTTTACTAGCAAATAAGAAATAGACATCCTATTGAAAATCAAATATCTTTTTGCTCTCACTTCAAATTATAATTGACATGTTATATTTTAACTAGGATGTCACTGTCAGCTTTGCTGGTTGAACCATTTGTATATTAAAACTAAAAAGACATTTATATCTTTACTTCTTTGTTCAATTCAGTATGTTTTTCGGGACATGGTCTATATTACTACAAGTCTCCAGTTTTAATTGAGCATGCTTCACTAAAATGACATGGCCATACATTGAAAATTTCTCCTCTAAGTCCATTCTTTTAAATTTTAAAATCATTAATGAATTGACTAGCTACAAATTTTTCAAAGTATTATATCTCAAACAAACAAGAAGAAAATTGAATGGGATGACATGCATGAAAGTGCTAAGATTTATGCAATTATTCGGAAATATACTCGCAATGTCATCTTGAATTTTAAATTATATTGCATATTACAGACCAAAAACATGAAGGTCATCTTGTAGACTGTTGACTCATGTATATTTTATTGAATCAAAGAAATGCATTGTCCTAAATTTTTAAACTTTTAAAGAAAAGTTATTAATACAAAATTGATGCAAAATGAGTTAAATTAGATTTAGTTTGTATAGAAGCATAGTCAAATATAATGATTTAGCACTAGAAATTAGATATTAAAAAAAATATGGTCAATTTCATTAAAATTAATGCATCAAACTTTTTTTTTTTTTTTACTTTTATTTTCAAAGTAAAATAAAAACACCACAATTAAGTAAACAAAGCTTTTCTTTTGAGTTTTGTTCCTATAAATATAGGCCAAGTGATGAACCACGTAAATCTTATTTTTGATGATGAACAACCTAAAACTTGTTTTTGATCAGTTTGTTTCCTTGTTTCTTTGATTATGTGGTTTGTTCTTGTTTCAATTGCATCTCAGCAAGTTGAATCCACTTCACGCCTAAACCTAACATTAGAGTCCCGCAAAGTAATTATATTAATGGGTACCCATTAAATGTGAATAAATTTATATTTAATGTGCGAAATGCCCATCAAAACTGTATTTAATTTAAATCTATATTAAGTTGAAAGAAATTTGAAGTTCGTATGGAAATTAATGTGCAATGTGAGGGAAATTACTTTGTATTTTATGCCATAAAGCCTAAAATAATCCTTGTGAAGACAGCTAACAAGCTTTTGTTTTGTCTCTACTTATGCCACAAAGCCTTATATAATCCTCGTGAAGACGGCCACTAAGCTGTTCTCTAATTGTGCCATAAAGCCTTAAATAATCATCGTGCGGACCGCTATTAAGCTTTTGTTTGTTCTCTACTTATGTGATAAAGCCTTAAATAATCTTGGTGAACACCGCTAATAAGCTTTTGTTTTGTTATCTAATGGCCGTTAATTTCAAGAAAGGGTGAAACTAGCTAGGAAAGAAGATGAAATTAACAAGAAACTTCTCATATGCTTCAAGGAATTTAGTTAATTGAAGACTCGTTTGCTTGTTGACTTGAATTAATTTCAATTAATTAAGGGGAATCCAAAATACATACATATTATTAATTAATACTTTAAACGAAATAGATTGTAATTTGATAATTTCATGATAATTTAGAAATCTATAGTTTTTGTATGTATTGATGTTTTAATTTTCTTTTCCAATAAAAGTAATATTTTTCACAAAATCCATGCAATTATGATAATAACCAAATAACAAAGAAGACATTCCGCAATATAATGTGGCTTTGAATGATTTGGAAAACCTCTCAATATTTACAAAATAAAAATCATGAGAGAAATAGCCGATTTTACTATGTAAATAACGAAAATAATTTGTTATAACTTACTCTAAATAACAAATATATACTAAAACCCCAATCAACTTGTATCAGATTGATTCAACATCGTATTAAATTTGGGTCAGACCTATACTGTGCAACAAATACAAAACTGCATATTATAAAAAATGAATGAGGAGTTACCCTGTCACCCTTTGCATCCTGACAAACTTTGCCAGGAGCTCGGCCCCAATTATTTTTTATACTTGTTTATCAAATATGTGCCACAAACTCAAAAATATGTAATCTTGTAATTTTACTTACATGATTATTTTATTTATTAATTACCTAAGCTCGTAGTAGAACTGTCTTATTTAAAATTTCTCTTATGTTAATTACAACCCAGTAAACTATTCTAGATGATAGAAATAAATACATTAATTGGGTAGAATCTTATATGAATCTTACATGTTGTACCAAAGTTAATTTTGGGAGATAAAGTTTCTGCCATGAATATTCCAAGAGTCTTCTCGTATATCCATTCTTCTTTCTTTCATTGGAAATATGATGTCTTCTTAAGCTTTAGAGGTGAAGACACTCGTAAAAGCTTTACGGATCATCTCTATGCTGCTTTGAATCAAAAAGGAATTAATGTATTCAGGGATGACAATGAACTTGAGAGAGGAAAATCCATTTCACTCGAACTTCTTAAAGCAATTGAAGAATCGAGGTTTTCAATTATCGTTTTCTCGAGAAATTATGCTTATTCGACTTGGTGCTTGGATGAACTTGTCAAGATTGTTGAACGCAAGAATGCAAGTTATCAAAAAATGATTTTTCCAATTTACTATAAAGTGGAACCAACTGTGATAAGGAAACAAACAGGAAACTTTCAAGAAGCTTTCGCCAAACATGAAGAGGCTTTTAGGGAGAACATAGAAAAGGTGCAAAAGTGGAGAGATGCTCTGATAAAGGTGGCCAGTATCGCTGGATGGGAATTGAAGGACAGGTAACTAACCGTTCTTATTATTTTTTTTTTTTTCTTATAGTATGCTCGTTATTCTCTATTAGGAAATTAAATCCTTATTGTTTGTTTCATTATGTAGGAATGAGTCCGAATTTATTGAGGATATTGTCAAGGAGATATCAAGTAAATTAATTCCTCCGCCATTTGAGACTCATAAAGAGCTGGTAGGAATAACTTCACGTTTGGAGGAACTGGGGTTACTTTTAGACGCAGGATCCGATGATGTTCGGATGATAGGAATCTGGGGGATGGGAGGACTAGGCAAGACAACAATTGCAAGAGTTGTTTATGACCTAATCTCTCATAAATTCCAAGGAAGTAGTTTTCTTGCTGAAGTTAGAGCAATTTGTGAAAAAGAAGGTATGATCCCTCTGCAGAAGAAACTTCTCTTCGACCTTATAAAACTAACGGACAGTGCCATTCAGAATGTCTACGAGGGTATGAACATAATCGGAAGTAGGCTGCGGCGTAAAAAGGTTCTTCTCGTTATCGATGATGTGGTTAATGTAAAGCAATTGGAAAGTTTAGCTAGAAAGCGTGATTGGTTTGGTTCAGGTAGCAGGATCATTATAACATCGAGAGATGAACATTTGTTGATTGCACATGGAGTTGATGACGTGTATAAACTTGAAGGACTTAACGCTGATGAAGCTCGTCGACTCTTTTCTATGGAAGCCTTCAAGGCCCACAAACCTATGAAAGAATATGAGCACCTATCTGAACGTGCATTACAATATGCTGCTGGCCTTCCATTAGCTCTACGAGTTTTGGGTTCATTTTTGTATGGTAGAACTGTAGATGAATGGGAAAGTGCACTGCAAAGGCTAAAAAGAGATTCAGCGGATGAAATTCTGGAGATACTTAAAATAAGTTTTGATGGGCTACAGGAAGAAGAAAAGAAAATATTTCTTGACATTGCATGTTTCTTTAAGGGGGAGGACAGAGATTATGTAACAAAAATTCTGGAGTGCTGTGACTTTGACCCAGTAATCGGAATACGTGTTCTCATTGAAAAATCACTGATATCAGCAAAGGACAACAGGTTGTGGATGCATGATTTGTTACAAGAATTAGGTCACCAAATTGTTAAGAGAGAATCTAAGGAGCCTGGCAAACGCAGCAGATTGTGGGAGGAAGCAGATGTACGCCATGTGTTCTCAGAAAACTCGGTAAGTGACCGAAAGTGGAAAACACATTTTTCAGTTCATGATTAACTGTTCTAACTTATCATTTGCTTATGATTTTAGGGAACCGAAGTAATGGAAGGTATAATATCTAACTTTATTGAAGAAAAGATTTACTTGAGTGCCAAAGCGTTTACAAAGATGACCAACTTAAGACTGCTCAAAATCAGCTATGTGCAACTTCCGGAAGGCCTTGAATACCTGTCTAACGAGTTACGTTTACTTGAATGGCATGGATATCCTTTAAAATCCCTGCCATCAAATTTTCAACTTGAGAAAACTTTTGAACTTGACATGTATCATGGCAGTATCGAACAACTGTGGCAGGGAATCAAAGTAAGATTCAATTTGTCAACTGTTTTATTGACCGTTTTGAAAAATTATAGAAAAGTTTTTGATATTTTCTTGCTCATTTTGTTTCAACAGCATTTAAACATGTTAAAAGTCATGAGACTCAGCTACTGCCGGAACTTGATTAAGACACCAGACTTTACAGGGGTCTCAAATCTGGAAGAGCTGATTCTTAAAGGATGTTCAAGGTTGCAAGAGATTCACCCATCTTTGCTAGTTCACAGAAAGCTTGAAGTACTGAATTTGAAAGATTGCACTAGTCTTAAGAGTCTTCCAAGAAAGATTGGTATGAATTCTGTAAAAAAGCTTGTTCTTTCTGGCTGCTCAAAACTTAAAAACTTTCCAGAGATTGAGAGCAGTATGGAATGTCTTTCGGGGCTCTTTTTAGATGGAACTGCTATTACAGAACTACCATTTTCAATTGAACTTCTTACTGGACTTGTTTTGTTGAATTTGAAGGACTGCAAAAATTTCAACAATCTTCCAGGTTCTGTAAGCCGTTTAAAACATCTCAAAATTCTGAATCTCTCTGGTTGCTCAAAAATAAAGAAGTTTCCAGAGATTGTGGGAAGCATGGAAAATATGAGGGAGCTATTTCTAGATGGAACTGCTATCACAGAACTACCAGTGTCGATTGAACTCCTGTTTCGACTTGTCTTGTTGAGTTTGAAAGACTGTAAGAACCTCCAAAATCTTCCGAGTGCTATAATCAATGGCTTAAAATTCCTTAAAATTCTGAACCTCTCTGGTTGCTCGAAACTAACAAAGTTTCCAGAGATTGTGAAAAGATTGGAATGCCTCTCAGAGCTTTCATTAGATGGAACTGCCATTGAAGAACTGCCATTGTCTGTTGAGTTTCTCTCTGGACTTGTTTTGCTGAATTTGAAACACTGCAACAATCTTGTGAGTCTTCCAAGTACTATAAATGGTCTTAAATCTCTCAAATCTCTGAATCTTTCCGGCTGCTCCAAACTTGAAAATGTCCCAGAGAACTTGGGAAAAGTAGAAAGCTTGGAAGAGCTTGATATAAGTGGAACAGCAATAAGAAAACCAGGGTCGGCCATTTTTCTACCGAAGAATCTTAAATCTCTATCTTTTTGTGGGGACAAAGGACCACCAGCATCAAAATCATTATGGTTTTCTCGCTTCCCATTCAATTTGATGGCAAGAAGAAGTTCAGATCCCATGGCTCTGATGTTGCCGTCTTTATCAGGTTTGCGCTCTTTGACAAAATTGGATCTCAGTGACTGCAATCTAGGGGAAGGAACAATCCCTAGTGATATTTGCAACTTATTATCATTAAAGAAATTATATCTGAGCAGAAACAATTTTATTTCACTCCCTACAACCATTAGTCGTCTTTCTGAGCTTCAACATCTCAAGTTGGACGATTGCAAGAGACTTGAATCTTTGCCTGAACTTCCGTCCAATATACAGAAAGTCAGAGTAGACGGTTGTGCTTCTCTGGAAACATTGTCAAATGCAATAAATTCATTCAATACGAAGTTGATAAAAATTTATTCTGTCAACTGCTTGAAATTGGCCGGCAACAATGATTTCGCGTTTTCAATGCTAAAAAGGTTTCTTGAGGTCAGTCTCTCACTTTTTTCTTACTCGCTTGTGCTAAACATTACGTAACTTTATGCCATTTTCTCTCTATCCTTCTCATTTTTCGGTGCAGAAAGAATCAAATTCAGGATCTTGGTTTAACATGGTTGTTCCTGGAAGTCAAATTCCCGAGTGGTTCAGATACCAACATGAGGGTTCTTCAATGACAATATTAAGGCCTCCAGATACTTATTATAGTAGCAATAAGTTGGTGGGATATGCTATTTGCTCTGTTTTTCATGTTCATAAACATCCACCAGCAGTCAGATGCCGGTTTTCCTATCGCACACATTATCTTCAGCTACAGATTATCACGGTAAAAAATGATAACTCATGGTTCATGTGTAGCAATTATATGGATTTTGACGAGCATTTGGGTCAGCCCGTGTCAGACCATATTTGGCTACACTTTTTGTGGAATCATTATTTTGATGATTGCAGTCGCATGTTTGAGTTATCATTTCGGCCCCGTTCAGGGTGTGGATTGGAGGTGAAGAGGTGTGGTGTGCATCCAGTTTATGTGGATCAACTTGAAGAGTTCAACTATACAACTAAGGAATGTACTAAATCTATTGTTTGGAATTTAAATGAATCCGATCAGTTTTCTGTTATTAGCTCAAAGGTAAAGCGAAGTTTTACCGCAGATGCCAGTGAGGAGGAACCACAAGCTAAACGGTTTAGAGAACAGGAATAAAAAGCAGATGGCAGTGAGGAGGAACCACAAGAAACTACAAGTTAGTTTGCTTGACATGCCCTTTTGAGAAATATTATCACAATGATTTCTGAATCGTTGATAAAAGCTAACAAGAACATTGATTCTTGGATTTCATATATTCCGACCCTTGTCATTCTTCGATGTTTGCTCCTCCATTAGTAAGTAAAATTGTAGTCTGTTCACGTTGTGCATTCGATATGTGTTCTTCTAAGAAAGAAGAATGATTTGATTTTGTGAAGTAACAGTCATCTCCTTTTTATCGACGGTCAACACAAACGGACGTTAAATTTGAGGGGGTGTTAAGTGAAGAAATCACATCATTTAATTCCTCTTCTTTAGGTAATTATTATTATTATTTGCGTGGGAAAAGCAAATCTGTACCTGCTCAGAAGATCGAGGATACTGGAGGTGATGGAATCGTAGTCTTGATTGATTGCCAAACGAGTTATATTTGAAAAAGAGATTCTCTTTCAAAAGATTTTTTTAAAAAAAAGATTTTATTATTTTTATAAATTATTATTTACTATTTTCTTTCAATTTTGGGAGAATGTTAAAAAAAACTGGTTTATATATACTTTTTATTTTGTTTTTTTCTCTTATCATTTCTTTCTCCCCATTTTCTCAGGATCCAAAGAACAACAGCAGCAACAACAACTAAAAGGAAATCAAAAAGATTTAATTGAACAATCATAAAATGATAATTGTTTCTCAAAATCAATTCATAGTAAACTTGGGCACACGCAAGATTAGCACCTGAGTAACTGAAACTTTCTAAACAGACATCCAAAACAAATTCCAGGAATCAGTATGCTTTGTCCTTTATTCAATTTCTTTTAAGTCGTTTAGCTTGTGGTTCATTGTCACAGGCGCCACTTCTAGCTTCTGCACAAGCATATTCAGCGATGCTTCTGTTGGATATCGCCGCAGTATCAAACTTATCCAGATCCCAAACAATAGAGCTACTGCATTCCTCTGTTGGTTTGTTGAAGTCTTCCAATTCCTGCACATACACTGGATGGACACCGCAGCTCTTCACCTCAATTCCAGGAGCTGGCTCAGGACGAAATGTAAACTCGATGCGATTGTAATCATGGGTACCTCTCTTGGTCAGACATTCTTGACGAGACAAGTAGAGTAGCCAAAGATGGTCTGACACAGCCTGGCCGAAAAGATCTCTGAAATGTATAAAATTAGTAGCAGAAGATTGTTTGGGATCAGCTTTGATCCGGCAGCTAAGTACATGTGTGTGATATAAGTCAGAGAATTTGATTGTAGGTGGGTGTTTATGGACATGGAAAACAGAGCAAATTGCATATCCCACCAACTTTTTTTCATTACAGAAATCTGGAGGCCTGTTTATTTTTATTGAAGAACCCTTATTTTGATTACTGAACCACTCGGGAATATTACTTACAGGAACAACAATGCTGAACTTACTTCTTGGAATTGACTCTCCCTGGAAACAAAAAAACAAGGATTGACAAACTAAAGCATAATTTGAACACAGGTGAGAGGAAAAGGAGAGAAACTGACCTCAAGGAAGCATTTTAGCATTGAAAAGGCCAAACTGTTGTAGCTTTGCAATTTCCAGCAGTTAATGCAATGAATTGATGAGAAATTCGTCTTGCAAGATCTTAATGAATCAGATATTGTTTCCAGGGAAGCACAACCATCTACTCTAACTGCCCATATATTAGATGGAAGTTCTGGCAGAAATTTTAGCCTCTTGCAATCATCTAAGTTGAGATATCGAAGCTTGGAAAGAAGATTAATGGTTTCAGGAAGTGAAGCAAAATGGTTTCTTCTGAGATTTAACTCCTGTAACGAGAGTAAGTTGCAAATGTCACCAGGGATTGCGTCATCAGCTAGACTACAGTCACTGAGATCCAATTTCTTCAGAGAACTCAAACCGGACAAAGATGGCAACATAAAAGTGTTGGGATTCAATGATGTTGACCCTTTGCATCCGTGAAAAGATAATCCTTCACGATTCTTCATAAAAAAAATGGATGACACCGGTTGTGTTATAGCAGTTCCACTTAAGTCAAGCTCCTCCAAACTTTCTACTTGCCCCAAATTTTCTGGCAAATTTTCAAGTTTGGAACAGCCGGAGAGTTTCAGAGTTTTGAGAGATTTCAAACCATTTATGGTACTTGGAAGTCTCACAAGATTGTTGCAACCAGTCAAATTCAACGAAACAAGTCCAGATAGAACTTCAACAGATGATGGCAGTTCTGTAATAGCAGTTCCATCTAAAAGGAGCTTCGACAAACAGTTCATACTTCCAGCAATCTCTGGAAACTTCTTCAATTTGTAGCAGCCAGAGAGATTCAGAATTTTAAGATATTTTAAACCATTTATGGTACTTGGCAGACTCTCAAGATTTTTGCAATCTTTCAAATTCAGCAAAACAATTCCAGGCACATGTTCAAAGGGCAATGCCAGTTCCTTAATAGCAGTTCCATCCAAAAGTAGCTCCAACAAGTTCTCCATTTTTCCCACGATCTCCGGAAAATTTCTCAGAATTGAACAGCCAGAAAGTACAAGTTCTCTGAGAGATTTCATAGCAATCTTCCTGGGAAGAATTGTAAGATTTGTACAACCTTTAAGATTCAATAAAATAAGCTTCTTGTGAAGCAGCAGATATGGGTGAATCACAGACAATTTTGTTCATCCTTCTAAAATCAGCTCCTCTAAATTTGGAGCCCCCGTGAAATCTGGTGTCCTGATCAGGTTCTGGGAATTGCTGAATTTCATGATTTTCAACTGGTTCAAAGACTACCAACAAAAGATATTTGCTTTGCTTAATTTATTTCATTATCAACTGAAAAAAATAACAATAATAAGTGACAAAACTAATCTTACTTTGATTCCCTTCCACAAATTCTCAATGCTGCTAGAACACATGTTAAGTTCAAAAGTTTTATTCAGCTGCGAACCTGATGGCAGCGATTTTAAAGGATATCCATGCCATTCAAGTAATCGTAACTCGCTAGGGAGGAATTCAAGGCCTTCAGGAAGTTTAACCCTACTGATTTTGAGTAGTCTTAGGTTGGTCATCTTAGAAAATGCTTTAGCACTCAAACTCACTTCTTTTGGATATTCAAGCATTATTCCTTCCACTACTTCAGTTCCCTAAAAAAGATTATTAGAGCATGTTGATAAAAAATGTGAAGAAATTAATGATCAAGAACTGAGAAAGACTTATATTACACTGTCACTTACTGTGTTTCTTGTCAAGACATGGCAGACATCTTCTTTCTTCCACAATCTACTGCGTTTTCCAGGCTCTTCAAGGGATTGTCTCCTAACAATTTGTTGACCCATTTCCTGTAATAAATCATGCATCTCTATTTTTCCATTATATGAAAGTTTTATCAAAGATTTGTCAATAAGAACTCTTATTCCAATGATTGGGTAAAATCACAACCATCCAGAATTCTTGTTACATATTTTTTCCCCTTCCCTTTAAAGAAACATGCAATGTCCAGAAATATTTTCTTCTCCGTTTCTTTTAGCCCATCAAAACTTATTTGAAGTATATCCAAAATTTCATTTTCAGAATTTATCTCTAGTCTCCCCAGAGCACTTCTCCATTCATCTGCAGTTCTACCAAACAAAAAGGAACCCAAAACATTCAGAGCTAATGGAAGACCATCAGCATATCTCACAAAAGAACTGGTCAACTTCAAATATTCTTCAGAAGGCTGATTATTTTCCAAAGCTTTCAAACTAAAGAGTTCAAGAGATTCACCATAATCTAATGCCTCGGCCTTGTACACTTGATCCACCCTATGTTTTATTAGCAAATGTTCGTCCCTTCTTGTTATTATGATTCTGCTTCCTGGACCAAACCAACAATGCTTTCCAGCCAATTTATTCAATTGGTTTATATGATCAACATCATCGATAATGACAAGAACCTTTTTACGTTGCAGCTTCAATTTTATCATTTTGATTCCATCAAGGTCATTGTATACACTAACATCAGATTCCATTAGTGTTTTGGAAAGAAGTTGCATTTGTAAAGGTACTATGCCTCTTCTTTCTGAAATTTCCCTAGCATTGGCAAGAAAACTACTTCCTTCATATTCACAAGAAATCAGATGATCATAAACAACTCTTGCAATTGTTGTCTTACCTATTCCTCCCATCCCGCAGATTCCTATCATTCGAACATCATCCGATCCTGTATTGATAAGCAACCTTAGCTTCTCTAGACGTGCATCAATTCCTACTAGATCATCGAATGTTCCTAATGTTGTAAACCTTAGTTTACTTGATATCTCCTTTACAATTTCCTGAATAAATTCTGCCTCATGCCTGCAAATTGAAAAAACAATACTCATTTTTAAAATCTTGAAGGTTTAATTCCTAATTTATACATAACAATGATAAAATTGTTACCTGTCCTTCAAATCCCATCCAGAGAGATTGACCACTTCTTTCAAAGCATCTCTCCATTTATCCACGTTTTCTGTATTCTCCCCGAAAGCTTCCTCATATTTAGCAAAAGCTTCTTGAAAATTTTCTGTCTGTTTTCTTACCACAGTTGGTTCCACATCATAGAAGATAGGAAAAACAATTTGTTGATCAGAACTCATGTTCTTGCATTCAACAATCTTAACATCCAAACACCATGTCGAATAAGCATAGTTTCTGGAGAAAACAATAATAAAAAATCTCGATTCTTCAATTGCTTTAAAAAGTCCTGGAGAAATGGATTTTCCTCTCTCAAGTTCTTTGTCATCCCTGAATACATTGATTCCCTTTTGATTCAATGCAGCATACAAATGATCTGTGAAGTTTTTGCGGGTGTCCTCACCTCTAAAGCTTAAGAAGACATCATATTTCCAACGATAGAAAGAAGAAGAAATAGATAAAGGGACTCCTTCAATACTCATGGTAGGCAATGCTAAGTGCCTGAAAATTTGGAATAAATGTGCATGTTAAGTGATCATCACATCAGTTTAGGTGTTGAAATAATTTTACATAATGTTTACAATGAATAATATCATTCTTATATCGATGATCAATACATACGATGATTCTCACTTGAAACAAAGTAAACAAGGCTCCTCCTCTTTTTTTTTTTAAGGAAACAAATATTTAAGATTTTGAAGTTAAGCTGACAATAAAAGAGACAAGTATGAACTTACAGCTTTGAGAGTTTTGCAGCCGCTGAATTTAGACAAACTTTTGCTTGAATGTATTGCTTCAAAGAAAGTAAAGCTTAGTTTTGTTTTTGATAATGGAAAATTGACCAGAGGATTTTGTGAGTTGCAAGGTGAATAAGTCAAATAATTGCTCCTCTTTGAATGCCGACTGCACGTCTGGTCAAAAGTCTACATTTCTGACAGAGGAAGATACATAGAAAAAATCACACCTTGTCTTTAAAATATTTTCCTCCTTCCTCTCTCTTTCTCGAGTCATGTTACATTACAACAGTTGTACCAATGTAGTCGAAACCGAATGGCAAAAGCTAATTGGCACTATTGATGATAAGTAGCAGTGAGTTAAAATTTGAAAGGGAGAATGTAATGCAAATCCCAAATACACGTTTATAATCATACAAGGAAAAGAAAAGTTTGCCAAAGAGATGGCATTTGCTACCAACAAATCTGTGACAATATAGTTACAGAGATTTTCAGATTTATTAGAGTTCTCTAAATCGTTTAGCTAGAGGTTCCTCGTCACTGCAGCCTGTAAGAATTCGCTTACAATATGTTGTAGCAGCATCCATCATTGATTTAACAGAAACTTGGTCTGATTCATTTAAATTCCAAAACTTTAGATCCATTCCTGCGTTGTCTAAGTTGAATTCTTCAAGTCCATCAACATAACTGGGTGCACACCACAACTCTACACCCGGGTGGGCCGAAGTTGTAACCCAAACTTTCAACTGCAATCACTGAAATAATGATCCACAAAAAGTAATAGCCATACATGAACAATGAATTATCATTCCGTTGAAAATAATGGGTCTTCTCCAAGCCCGAGTCTTCAGCCAGCAAGCCCAGCCCATAGCTCTCTTCAAGTGACGGCTGATGTACACGAAAACAACCGAGTTCGTTTTAAGCAGACAGCAGCACAGAGATGAGCTGCACATTTCACGTAGCAGATAAATATGTTTGTGGGACGTTTGAAAATACTTAAAAAAATGAAGTTCGCGGAGAGGAACAAACAAACTTGACGTTGACAAATGAAATAAACAATAAACAACAATTATAAAATGTATAAAGAACGGAAAGTATATACGCGGATAGCATGCTTTTTAAGTCATGATACAATAATTACTTTCCTTAATACATTATTTGTCTTTGCTAAACTGTAATGTACATGAATTAATCAAATACACTTTCAGGATAAAATGAAACATTTGATTATTTCTTGTATTATGTATTAATGAAAGTAAATACAAATATCATTAAATGTTGTAAAATTGGTAAAAAATAATATTTTGTTTCTACACATAAATAAAACATAAGAATTATGATATAAAAAAAATATGAATTTTAATATAAAAAAAATTTAAAGAATGGTGAAAACATACAAGAGAAATTCTATACTTTTTTGTCATGTTTTACAAACCATTATATGTCACAGGTTAACTTATTTCTGTTTTTTAAAAAGACATGTTTAAAAAGATATGTAATACCATGTTTATAAATTCTAAGTATATTTATTTTTTATTCAATATGAGATTCTGTTACGTTATTTTTCATCTAATTTTGTAACGCTCTCATTACAATAGACCTTTCATGACATTATTCTCCACTCAATTCTATGCTGTCTTTGTTACAATAGAACTCCTTACATGTTCATTCTATTCTATTTTAAAATTTATGAACCTCTTATAAAAATATTTATTACCTGTAAGTACTTGATAAAATATCATAATCGAAATAAATTTAATACTGATACTATCTATTACAGGTTGAATCATTACTTTCTCTCTATAAAATATATCTAATAAAATATATAATATTTACTCTTATAAATTTTAAAAATATTCTATCCTGAATTTTTTAAGAATACTCATTTTCTCTCCGACATAGAATACCGCTACATGCAGCACCGAGTCATAAAGTTGTAAGGAGGGGGAGGGGGGCGCCATGGCCTGCCGCGCCAAATGCTTCTGTTTTTCATCATTATATTCTGCATTATTTTGGAAATTCTCCAACAGAATGCAGTCTCCTCTCTCAGCCTGCAATCTGAAATCCTCATTGTACATTTTATGCATTTAGGGCAACCTAGGCATCACCCTTAATTACGGTATATATTCAAGTTATTCTCGGAATTGTAATCAAGCTGTGTAAACACCATTCATCTAGTTCAACACAGATTACAGAAAACAAGTTTTTCTTCATTCTCTTTTCAAATTTTAACTCAGTTCTCACAGTGATAACCTGTAGTTGAAAATATTGTGTCCGAAATGAAAACCAAGCTCTTCACTGTTGATGTATGTTTATGTACATGGAAAACAGAGCAAATAGCATATCCCAACAATTTATTGTCTGTCATAAGTATCTGGAGGCCTTGTTATTGTCGTTGAAGAACCCTCATTTTGGTATATATAAACCACTCTGGTATTGTACTTCCTGGAACAGCCATGTTAAATCAAGATCCTGAATCTCACTCTAACTGCACCAAAAAAATAATAAAAATAAGGGCCGAGATAAAATGACATACAGTTACGAATGTGCAGTCCATCCATTGTTTGTCGATGGAAGATCCTGGCCGAAGTTTCAGCTATGATGAAAAGAGCAGGAAAAATCTTAGCTGGAGTTGCAGTACACTTTGTTATATATAGTTCCTGTAATTATCATTTTTCCTGGTAAAGCTTCCCATTCGGACACTTTATTTCTATGATCATTCTAGTAATTTGATTACGAAACCAAACTCTAAACTCTACATAGTTCAGTCTTGATATTTAATGTGGGATGTTATCAATTTATCCTCAATCTCGATCAAGGACCCAGTTACAAAAAATGGTTCAGGAGGGAGGACTAAAATGGAATTATCTTTAAATTTATGGTTTCTGAGTTCATTTTGACAAATTACGAGGACTCAAATAATACAATTCCTACCCACACTGTCACGTTCAGCCGATATTATTGCAGCCGACGTGGTGTAAACGTTCGACAGAGATGAGTGCACCGTACACCATGGGTTGACGCAATTACTAGATAAGCGAGCCAATTGCGCGATTACACGTCAACAGACCAACCTTGAGTTGACACGTTAAAAGTCTTTTCTTTTTGTCCTGATGTGAAGGGTGGTTACCAATTTCTTCACCAGCCTGTCACTTGCTGTCATCAACGTGGCGTGACATCATTTGACCCACCAAAGCATGTGATAGTGATAGATTTTATTTTCACCCTTAGATTTCTTTCCCTTTTTGTTTCAATTTTAAATGCTTTCTTCGTTTCAATTTTTATTATAATTGTCGAGATAAAAATTTTAATAAAAAATATATTTATTTGAAATTTTATAAAACCCATCAAAACATTTTCACTCGTCCTTCCTTCAGTGAATTTCAAGGCTCAAAAGGAGGAGAGTTAAAACGACAAGAGTTAAAACAGAAAACGCGGAGAGAACAGAACAGAGTGACTGAGGGAAGCAGTAGGCCGTTACTTGAATTGAAAGAGAGAGAGAGAAAGAGAATGAATTTTAAAACGCTGAAGAGACCAATAAAGCGACAAGAGAAGGACGCGGATGATCGCCTTAAACTACGCCGTTTCCTTCTCTTTTCTCCATAGTTCATCATCATCACGGTTCTCTTTCTGGTGGACTCGTTCGCTGATCTCGAAAGTTCCAATAAATATGAAGAAAATTTTTTAAAATTTCAGGTATTTGAGTTTTTTCTTTTATTTTTTCTTTTGCAGAAATGGGAATTGGATTTGGATCCATATGATTTCCCAGCTTAGAATTGTTAAATCCTTAATGAGTTTATATGGATTCTGTTTGTTTTTGTCATTTCACCATCTGTTTTGGTTAAACAGTTTTTTTTTTTTTTGGAAGAAAGAAGTTTGATTTTGCTTAACTGCTAAGGTGAATTATGCTGTATTGAAGATTACACTTTCAGTCTATTTATTTTTACAAAGTCGTTAGCTGAATCTGCAAGTTAAGTACTATTGTTTGATCGAAAAACACCCATATTCTTACACTTTCTGTGTTTTTTTTCTTGCTTCAGGTTGTTGTTCTTTGATTGCTGAATTTGTTCTAGGTTCAGCAGTGAATAGAATTGATGTGCAATGCAGAGATCACGTAGAGCTCTTCTACAAAGAAGAGCTTTGGAGAAAACTAGCGATGGAAGGAATCGCTTTTATAAAGTTTCTCTGTCTTTGGTGTTCGTTTTGTGGGGATTTGTATTCCTTCTAAGCTTATGGATCAGTCGTGGCGACAGTTATAGAGGTAATAATCTGATAAAGTTTTATCAAATTTTGAGCTGCATGAATCATGAATTTGTTTTTGTTGCTGCCTTTCAGTTTTGTAATGTTCTGTTTGTGCTTTTGTGCTTTACTTTCTTATCTTGTTGTGAATCCAAGATCATTGTAAATGGGATAGCTTTCCTTGATTATTCGTAAGAGATGTCAGCTTTGTTATTCAGATAAACTTTGGTCCGGTCTTTTTTCTTTCTTCAGTTTTGTTGTTTTGAATTTGGTGGTTTTAGGAACTGTGATAGTTTGCAATGCTATTGATGTTTGCTTCATTGGTTTTTGTACCAATTTGGTGAAATGGGTGCTGTCAATAGAACAACACCTTAACTTTGTTTTCGGAGTGATATCAGCAACTATATGATCAGTAGAGCACACTATTCAACAAAAGGTCTAAAACAGAGTGCAGAAAAGGACAATAACATTCAGAAAATGATTAAAAAAAATCATTAGTATGTTACAAATTTACAATTAAGGATTGTTAGAGCCTCTAATTAGAGGAGTCAAATGTAAGATTTTTGCAGGGTTATTGACTACTCAATGATTCTTTGATATTTTTATTTCAACCAATGTCAAGAGTTTTAGTGCTAAAATCTAATGCGGTAAATTGTGAAGGAAATCGTATGTAACATGTAAATGCGTTTTGTAATTTAAAACAGTTCATGGTTTTAATCCTCTTTTCAGGGAAAAAACTGCAGCCTAGCTGTTTGGCTTTTGACTTTATTGTATAGCATAGTTTCTGATTGCTGTCTGCTTTTTCTTTTTTATCTTTGCTGGATTTAGATGGATCTGTGGGATTTTCAGGTGGAATATCAACGTGGGATGAAGCTAAGCTGGAACACAATAAACATTCCATCTGTTTAGATAAACATCCATCTCAAGAAATTGGTTCTATTTATTCTAGTTCATGTTCAAATGTCGCTGAAAAGGGAAGTTCCAGTGGTGAATTGGTTGTTTCTGAAGGAAATACAGCTTTTGTTTCTGCTGTTGCTCAACCTGCAGTAGATACCTCCAGTTCAGCTTTGAAATCTGAGGACAGGTTTACAAAGACTCACAGAGTTTCTCGTGCTGTTCCTCTTGGTCTTGATGAGTTCAAGAGCAGAGCATTCAACTCTAGAGGTAAATCTTCAACTGGTCAGCCTGGAGGTGTAATACACAGAGTCGAGCCTGGGGGTACAGAGTACAATTATGCTTCGGCTTCAAAAGGAGCAAAGGTTTTGGCTTATAACAAGGAAGCAAAGGGTGCTAACAATATTTTGAGCAGAGATAAAGACAAGTACCTTCGGAACCCATGTTCTGCAGAAGAGAAATTTGTTGTGATAGAACTTTCAGAAGAAACCTTGGTAGAATCATTTGAAATAGCAAATTTCGAGCACCACTCTTCAAATTTGAGAGAATTTGAGCTGTATGGCAGTTTAGTTTATCCGACTGATGCGTGGGTTAAACTTGGTAATTTTACTGCAGCAAATGTGAAGCTTGCTCAGAGGATTCACCTTCAGGAGCCAAAATGGGCAAGATATCTAAAGTTGAATCTTCTGAACCATTATGGTTCAGAATTTTATTGTACATTAAGTCTTCTTGAAGTTTACGGAGTTGATGCTGTTGAGCGAATGCTGGAGGATTTGATATCTGTTCAAGAAAATGTGTTTATTCCCAAGGAAGGGACTGGTGACAGCAAAACAATATCCTCACCACAAGAGTCATCACAGGGTGATGAATTTTATCGAAATTTGTACAAAGAACTGGAAACTGATGACTCAGGAGAAAACTTTGATGTCAAACCTGCAGCGACAAAAAATAATGTGCCGGATCCTGTCGAAGAAGTTCGCCATCAAGTTAGTAGAATGCCTGCAGACACTGTTCTTAAAATACTGATGCAAAAAGTCCGTTCCCTGGACTTAAATCTATCTGTTTTGGAACGATATCTGGAAGAATTGAATTCTAAGTATGGCAATATTTTTAAGGAGTTTGACGAAGATACGGAAGAGAAAGAGAAACTTTTGGAGAAGATTAGATCAGACATAAAGAACCTCCTCGACAACCTGGAGACTGTTGTATGTGGATTTATTTCCTCAATCAATGTTTATGTTTTCTTTGTTCCTACTAGAACCATTTGGTTATGTTTTCATGCTCTTTGCAGGCAAAAGATGTTGGTGATCTTAGTTCTTGGAAATCCGATGTTTCCATGCAGTTGGAAACTCTGCTCGTGGACAATGCAATTCTCAGGTTCGCCTAGATAATAATTCTATTTCTCCCTTGAATTTCTATAACGCCAGAGTTCCTAGATGTGTATTTGAAAGTATAGACACACTATTTCTACTTAATTAGTGTCCTTTACAAGATGCAAAAGTATAATCCTGTGTGATGTCTGATATTATCGCCATGAATTTGCAGGTCGAAGGTTGAAAATGTTCGGGAAAATCAGGTGTCGATGGAGAACAAGGGTGTCTTAGTATTTGTTACATGCTTAATTTTTGGGTTCTTCGCGCTTCTGAGGCTGTTGATAGATATATTGTCGAGTATTTATGCATTATTGATTGATCGGATGTCGACAGAAAAGTCTGGGAAATTTTGTTCGCTGAACTCATCCTGGATTTTCTTGCTAGTGAGTTGTAGCATTATAATTTTAATCCTATCATTATGATTTTAATAGCATATCGTCAAAGGTATAATCCTATTACCCTTAATGAGGGATAATTTTGTAATTCTGTTCATATAAAAAATTATTTTCGTGATATTTTAAAGTTACACGGAGTAAAAATGCAATTAATTTTAGAGATATTTTTAAATATTTTTTCTGAAATTTGTTAAAATAATATTTAAATATAAAATTTTATAAAGTTATATAATTTTAAATATTAGCAATAATTTTTATATATTTTTTTAAAATTTTAAAAATTAACATATATTTTTTTTGAAGTTTTAAAAATTAAAAAAGTATTTTAAAAATTAT
>CP135535.1:8254840-8267504 GCA_032402905.1 Khaya senegalensis
TTTTTCTTTTTCATTTCATTTCCTTTTCTCGTTCTTTTCTTTATTCCTTTTTATTCTTAAAAACAAACACACTATTAATAATTATTTTAGAATTCTTGTTTGACAACTACTATGTATCATTTAGGAGACATTTACATATTACAAAGACATGTATTTTATCCCTATTTTCATTTAATTATTTGTTAAAAATGCAGTACATAAATAATAAATCACTTTTTATTCCAAATTTTCAGGGACTTAAATAGGAGGCTGTAGTATCACTTCCATGAGCATCCAAAAAGTCTCATCATCTTTTCATTCTTTCCCTCACTGGAAATATGATGTCTTCTTAAGCTTCAGAGGTGAAGACACCCGCAAGAACTTCACAGATCATCTCTATGCTGCTTTGAATCAAAAAGGAGTTAATGTATTCAGGGATGACAAAGCACTTGAGAGAGGGAAAGCTATCTCACCAGAAATCTTTGGAGCAATTGAAGAATCGAGATCATCAATTATTGTATTCTCAAGAAACTATGCTTCTTCTGCGTGGTGCTTGGATGAACTTGTTAAGATTGTTCAATGCAGGGACACAGCTGAACAAATGGTTTTTCCAATTTTTTATGATGTGGAACCAACTGAGGTAAGAAATCAAAATGAAAATTTTCAAGAAGCTTTTGCTAAACATGAAGCCTTTGGAAAGAACAAGGAAAAGGTGCCAAAGTGGAGAGACGCTTTGAAAGAGGTGGCCAATCTCTCTGGATGGGAATTGAAGGACAGGTAACTATTATTATATATACTTTTCTGTATTAATGGAGAACTTGGTGTACTTATACCATACATCTGCAAGTATCTGATTCATTTATCTTGTTTGAAAAATCATAAAAAACCTGAGATAAAAGTTAATGATACTGCACAATAACAGTAAAGTGTCAAAGTCACATAAAATTATATCTCATATAACTATTTTACACATATTAGATGCAAAATACAACTTGGTACAAAAGTATAATAAAAATGGTCTTTTACCTTTTCATTGTGTGGTGAAATAGAAAACCTTTCATAAATTTTGAATATTTTTAAATCTTATGAGTATCATGTTTCTGTTACAAACTTGTTTGTGAAATATATCTATCATGTAAACCCACCTTCTGATAAATAGCTTGTTCAAATTACAGGGACAGGGCCAGAATTTAATTTGGGGGGCATGATGATTAAATACTAAAGTTGATGAGGTCAAATTCTAAAATAATTTGATAAATTAAGGGGTACAATGTTCATTTTATAAAATTGGCGATCAAATTTACAATAACTAATAAATTAGGAGTAAAACATTTACTATTTAAAATCAGTGGGTCAAATTCTAAATATAATTGATAAATTTGGGGTAAAATGTTTATTTTTTAAATTGGTGGGCCAAATCTTTTAAAAATTTTGATAAAATTAAGGGGTAAAATGTTTATTTTTTAAAGTTAGAGGGGCCAAAATTTTAAAAATACAGCTTTGTAGGTCAAATTATAAGCATTTGCCAAAAATTTAAAAAATACAATATTTTATATCTTTTTTCAAAATATTTTGTGGTAGTCCCCAGGCATCATTGTAGCTCTGCCACTGGCTGCACAAATCTAATTGCCATTATTATTTTGATGCGTAGTGGCTTGTTTTTCTCTTTATCATAATACGTACTGTCGTTATATACATCAATTCATTAATTGTTACTGTATAGTACAGTGATAATTTTGATGGAGGAGAGATGTAAAAGAGGAACGAGGGATTATTAAATAGTGCTATTCCAAAATTAAGATAATTTTTATAATTTTGATGGTGTATACTTAGGTGTGGGATTTGATTAGTTAAAAAGTGGTCCTCAAATAGCACATCGCTAGAATCAAACCCCGGGCATGTACCCAGTTTTGTTTGATCCTTTTCACATACGAGTGAGAATAAACTTTTAAATACTTTTGGGCCAAGTGGTACCACTAAAAATTTGTATGCTTATAAACCAAATCAATGTTTGAAAATTGTACTTTCACTTTGCAGGCATGAGGCTGAATTTATTCAGGAAATTGTCAAGGAGATATCAAGAAAATTAAGGCCTACAACATTTAGGACTCTTGACGACTTAGTCGGAATAAATTTACGTTTGGAGAAACTGAATTTGCTCATGGGTTCAGGGTCTAATGATGTTTGCATGATAGGGATATGTGGGATGGGAGGAATAGGTAAGACCACAATTGCAAGAGTTGTTTATGATATGATCTCAGGTGATTTTGAAGGAAGCAGTTTTCTTGCCAATGTTAGAGAAATTTCAGAAAAAGAAGGACTGATTGCTCTACAAAAGCAACTTCTTTCAGAAACCTTAACAGAAATAGATATTAGGATATACAATGACTTTGATGGGATCAAACTGATAAAAAGTAAGTTGGAACATAAAAAGGTTCTTGTTGTTATTGATGATGTTGTTCATGTAAGCCAGTTAAATAAATTAGCTGGAAAGCATTCTTGGTTTGGTTCAGGCAGCAGAATTATAATAACTACAAGAGATGAACATTTGCTAACAACGCATAGAGTGGATCATGTGTATAAAGCTGAGGCACTAAATGATGATGAAGCTTTTGAACTCTTTAGTTCAAAAGCCTTTGGCAATAATCAGCCCCCGAAAGATTATTTGGAGTTAACCAAACGTGTTCTAAAGTATGCTAGTGGTCTTCCATTAGCGCTGGATGTCTTGGGTTCCTTCTTGATTGGTAGAAGTGTAGATGAATGGAGAAGTGCCCTGGAAAGACTCAAGAGAGATTCTGAAAATGAAATTCAAGCCATACTTCAGATAAGTTTTAATGGACTAAAAGTGGCGGAGAAAAAGATATTTCTTGATGTTGCATGTTTTTTTAAAGGGGCAGATAAAGATTATGTTACGAAAATTCTGGATGGTTGTGGTTTTGACCCAGTAATTGGAATAGGCGTTCTTATTGGGAAATCACTGATAACTATTGCAAAAGACAACAAATTATGGATGCATGATTTGTTACAAGAAATGGGTCAGCAAATTGTTAAGAGACAATCCCTTGAGGAGCCTGGAAAATGCAGTCGATTATGGAAAGGAGCAGATGTACATCATGTGTTGACAAAAAACACAGTAAGTGACTCAGTGAAAAATTGCATCCTCAGTTCATGATCATTTGTTTTAACCAGTTAAACTCTGCATACTTTTATTAACATATTTATATGTTTTCTTCACTTATCCTTTGCTTATAACTTTTAGGGAACTGAAACAGTTGAAGGCATAATGCTTAACCATCCGGAAGATAGGGTGCATTCAATTGCAGATGCCAAAGCTTTTTTGAAGATGACCAACCTTAGACTGCTCAAAATTGATAATGTGCAGCTTCCAGAAGGCCTTGAATACCTCTCTGACAAGTTAACATTACTTGACTGGCATGGATATCCTTTAAAATCCTTACCATCAAATTTGCAACTGGATAAGACTGTTGAACTTAACATGTGGTATAGCAGCATCAAACAAATTTGGAATGGAATCCAAGTAAGATTAATAGTCACTTATTTATTATTATTATTGTCTATGAATAATTATTGATAATTCTATGCATATAATCCCTTTAAGTAATGTGGTAGATTGAGGAAAAACCTCTTTTCTCTTCTTGTTTTTGACAGCCTTTATACATGTTGAAGTTCCTGAGACTTGGACATTCCCAGAACCTGATAAGGACCCCAGACTTCACAGGGGCCCCAAATATAGAGGTTCTGGTTCTTGAAGGATGTACAAAGTTGTGCGAGATTGATCCATCTTTGCTGGTTCACAGGAAACTTATAGTACTGAATCTGAAAGATTGTACAAGTCTTAGATCTCTTCCATGCAAGATTGCTATGGAATCTCTTAAAAAGCTTGTACTTTCTGGTTGCTCGAAGCTGAAGAAGTTTCCAGAGATTGGGAGAAGTATGAAATGTTTGTCAGAGCTTTTCTTAGATAGAACAGCTATCGAAGAACTGCCACTGTCAGCTGAACTTCTGACAGGACTGACTTTGTTGAATTTGAATGATTGCAAAAATCTTGTGAGACTTCCAAGTGCTATAAATTGTTTGAAATCTCTTAAGACTCTCAATCTCTCTGGATGCTCTAAACTTCAGATTGTGCCAGATAGTTTGGGGCAAGTAGAAAGTTTGGAGGAACTTGATGTAAGTGGAACTGCTATTAGACAACCGGTGTCATCCATTTTTCTTATGAAGAATCTTAAAGCAATATCTTTTCGTGGATGCAAAGGGCCACCATTATTTACATCATGGTACTTGCAGTTTCCCACTAGTTTGATGCAAAGAAGTTCAGCTCCCATGGCTTTGATGTTGCCTTCTCTGCCTGGTTTGTGTTCGTTAACAAAATTGGATCTCAGTGACTGTAATCTCGGGGAAGGGGCAATCCCCGGTGACATTTGCAACTTATTGTCATTAGAGAAGTTAAATCTTAGCAAAAACAATTTTGTTTCACTACCTGGAAGCATTTACCGTCTTTCTAAGCTTAAACAAGTTGAGTTGGAGGATTGCAAGAGGCTTCAATCTCTGCCGGAACTTCCATCCAGTATAGAGAATGTTAGACTAGGTGGTTGTGCTTCGCTGGTAACATTGTCAGATGCATTTAAATTGTACTATCCAGATACGCATATAATTAATTGTATAAACTGCTTCAAATTACCTGCCCCCATTGATTCGGCATTTGGAATGCTAGAAGGGTGGTACCTTGGGGTCAGTCTCACTCTTTCTCTCCCTTGCGCTAATCATTATGCATAAATATGGAAATTTTTTAATCTTTATTTATTTATTTTCTTTTTTTTTGCAGGAAAAGTCAATTCCAAGAAGTATGTTCAGTGTAGTTGTTCCTGGAAGTGAATTTCCAGAGTGGTTCATCTATCAGAACCAGGGTTCTGAAATAACAATTAAAAGGCCACCGGATTTGTATAATAACAGAGAATTGATGGGATATGTCGTGTGCTGCATTTTTGATGTTCACAAGCATCTGCCTGCTGTCAGAATTCATTCTAGACGCACACACGAGCTTACTTGCCACATGAAAGTTGATGAAACGTATTTTACTATGTGTCCTTATATTCAATTTGATGTGCAATTTGGTCGGGCTGTATCTGACCATCTTTGGCTCCTGTACTTATCTCATCAAGAATACATTGAAGCAGAATTCCTGGAGGAGCCTAAATATGATTACATCAAGTTTTATTATCTAGCTGGGTGGAGTCCAGGATTAAAGGTGAAAAGGTGTGGTGTCCATCCAATTTATTTACCATAAGTTAACGTTACAACTCAAAGAACCTCTAATGGGGTAGCAGACACATATTTTCAGAATACATTGGTAAGTCTCAGAAACTGTAATAACTATTTTATTTTATTTTAGTTATTTATTTTTTACAATAATTTCATTAACAAAGAGCTCAAAATTTTTAAATATTTGTAATTCTGTTGCTGTTGTGGGTTAACCAGCTTGTTCTCAAAATTTCTTTTAATTCTTTGTAGATGCAAATTCTGATAATTGCTATCACTTTGCTGGTTGAAGGTTGAAAAGATTCAGGAGAATGAGGTATCCATGGAGAATAAAGGTGTCAATAGTTTCTTGTATGCTTCATTTCTTGGTTCTTGGCTCTTCTGAGGGTACTTGTCGATACATTGTTGAGTCTTTTGTTTATCATTGAGTGATTGAACGACAAAGAAGCCCAGAAAAGTTTGTTCCATGAACTCATCCTTGGCGTTTCTGACAAGTGACTTGTAGTATTGTCATTTTATTATCATCATTATGATCTTGATAGGATATTTTTGAGTTATTAAAGGCATCTACTATCTATGAAATTCGAACAAAACTTGAAGTACTTTTGTTGAGACGATGAATTTGAAGAACAAAACTAATACATAAAACCAAATTTTAGGTAAAACACAAAAATTAAAGTTGTTTTGTGAAATCCTAAAAGAAACGAATCGAAGCGAAACAAAATTTAGGAAAACGCAGATGACACGAAAGGGACATACCGCCACCCATATCTGAAAAACTTGGTTCTTTTGGTTTGTGGTTCATCTTCCTCGTCATCAGGGCTGAAACTTCCACCAGGTTTTCCCGTCGATTCTGCATAATCTTCGGCGTATAACAAACGAACTGCACACTTGATCACCTCGCAACTCTCGATGCGATAGTAATCGCCGAGATCCCCAAGATAAAACTGGAAAGAAGCCAAGTCGTAGTTGTAATAAAAATCACGAGACACGCCATTCTTAAACCACATGCCAAAATCGTATCCAAGAAATACATGTTCTGAATCAACAGAATGAGGTCCACTGTAACCATCACCCCATCCGAACAAAGAGCCCGAAGCAAGATGCTTACGATTTGTGTCTTCTGATGATTTGAGTTCACATTTGCAGCCAACTCGAAAACCCCGGCCATTGTCACGATAGTCTCGAAATGCTACAACAGCACACAGAGCAAAGCTGACAAAGCTGTCATTATACCAACCTGGTAGCAGCTTGAGGATTATGGAAGATCCCAAACTCTTAAAGGTAAACCATCCTGGAATTTCACTTCCAGGGAAACTGAGACAACCAGTAGGTGGTGCTGTATATGATTCCTGTAAAAAAAATTATAGAAAAAGATGAATTCCTGCTTCATTATTATAAAACTTGAACCAATACATTTCTAGGTACAGGGGATAAGAGAGAGAATATATATTTATATATATATATTCAGAATTAAGCTAAAACAATAGTATTAGAATAAAATCAAAAAAGACTTTCTTAAAATAATACAAGATGTTTCTTATATCAGAATTTGGAAAGAATTTGCTTTATATTTATTTAATAAAATTATGAAAAAAAAAAAAGGCATTACGAAGAAAAAACTAAAAAGAACATCAAAAACTTTCTTACAAGAGAGAAGAATATGGAAAGAACATAATGATAAATTGTTGTTTGATCTTTGAAGAATGAAACAATCTTCATTGTCTGTTTTAATGTTTGTCATAATTTTTAGCAATGAAACAATCTTCATTGTCTGTATTAATGTTTGTCATAATTTTTAGCTAAAAAATTAAGTAATAAATAACTTCCTCCCCTTTTAGCATAAAGAGGAAGAATTTTGGTTAAATAACAGAGAAAATAACACCTAACTAGTAAGGGAGAGTGATAATACAATATACTTTTTTAATTCTTATAAAATATTTACTAGATATATTTTAAAAGTAAATATTTTGTTAGTAAATTTATCATATTTTTAAAATTTAGTCCGATAATCTACAAAGTAAATATTTTACCTTTAAAATTATTATTTTTTTTAAAAAAAAATATTTTACCTTTAAATTTATCAATTTTTTTTTAAAAAAAATTGGCCCTTCAAACTTTTTGAAATAAATATTTTTCTTTCAAGTTTATCAAATTTTTCTATTTGTCACTTAATTATAAAAAAATAAATATTTTACTCCTTAATTTATCAAATTATCTTTTTGAAAAAATTTAGCCTTTCAACTTGACTATGTTATCATTATAACTCTCAAAGTTTTAATTCCAACCCCAGCCTGCTTACAAAAATAAAGAAAGATGCATGCAACAGGGGAAAAAAATTAAAGCACGTAGCTAGGACAAAAAACCTAAATAACTTTATGTTGAAAGAGAGAGTGAAAGAGAATGAGGGGAAAAACCTTGTCATTTTCATTCCTCCATTCAGTGGCCATAACCTGAATTTTCCGTAGACCAACCTTGACGATTTTTCTCAGGGCATTCCGATCCAAATTGAAGCAATTAACAAAGTTAAAAACCTGTGAATTCCATGAAGTTGGTGTGAATAGAATTGATAAACCTGCTAAATCTTGCAATGACGTACAACAATGTGCTTCCAAATCACTTGTATCCCGTGGCAGCTCTGGTAAGGATTGAAGCCGTTCGCAATAGCTTACGTTGAGCCAGAACAACTGGGAAAGATGTACAATGCTTTCTGGTATTTGCTCAAAATTGTTTCTATCTATAAACAAAATTTCCAGTGAAGATAACGGGCCAAGATTTTCAGGTAATTCCGTGATGCCGCAATTAGTTAGAACCAGCTTTATCAGAAAGTGCAAGCCTGAGACATTATTAGGCAATTGCAGACTCATTTGCGGCTGATCCTTGTGTCTTCCCAGATATAATCTGGAAAGGTATCTCAAACATACAATAGATGAAGGTAGTTCTCTTATTGCATTTCTTGCAGCTTTCAGCTCTTTTAAAGCTTCTAAATCTCCAATTTTTTCAGGCAATCTGTATAGTTTTGTGCAACCGGAGAGATTTAAATGTTGAAGAGATTTCAACTTACATACGCTGTCCGGGAGACTCTCAAGCCTTGAACAATTTTCGAGATTCAATATAACTAGTGTGGATAGAAACTCGATGGATTTGGGAAGACAGTTTAGGCTTTGGCATTGTCTCAGGTTCAGGATAACAAGCTTATTTAGACGCTGAATGGATGAATGAGTCTCAATCAAATTTGCACAACCTTCTAAATTCAAGCTCTCGAGATTTGGAGCCAGTGAGAGGTCTGGAATTTTGTTCAGCTGCTTGGAGTTACTTACATTTATATGATTTAACTTGCCAAGATGCTGAAAAAAAAGGACCAACACAAATAATTAGCATCCACGATATCTGAAAATTACTATGGAAAGATTGTCATATAAATGATAAATATCTACCAGAAAACCATCCCAGAGTTGCTCAATATTGCTATGAGGCATTTCGAGGGAAATAAGATTCTTCGGATGAGTATTTGATGGCAATGATTTGATTGGGTATCCATGCCAGTGCAGATATCTCAGCTCAGAGAATATAGATTCCAAGCCTTGAAAATGATGCACCTTTATTTTGTTCTCTCCGTGCAGTGAGCTATAGAATTTGACGAATCGCAATCTATACATCTTTGTCAAAGTATAGGGATTTATGTATATTTCTGTGACTTTAGACATGTCTAAAGAGATGCCCTCAATTGCTTCAGTCCCCTATTAATCAATAATAAATCCTAAGTTAACATCAAATTTATAAAATTGAAACATACGATGGATTGAAGTGGTCAAATTGGCAATTGCTAATCCCTACAGACTTCAAAACTGTATGTCACGTTGATTAGTATATATAGTTCATATGTACAATATTCTATAAAAATTATATCCACAGACAAAAGCAAGTGCTAACTCATATAAATATATATATAATAGAGGTAAAAATTGAGATGTGTATAGAATACTCACGGTATTTTTCGTCAAGACTTCATAGATATCCTCGTGATGCCACAATCGACTGCGTTTTCCAGGATCTTTAACAGATTCTTGCCGGACAATTTCTCTACCCATTTCTTGTAGCAAATCATGCATTGTTATCTTCTTGTTCGCTATAATCAATAGCGACTTATCAACAAGATTACTTATTCCTTTTTCTGCAAAGAAGCCACTTGCATCAAGGAATTTTATTACAAGATCTGCATCATTTCCCTTAAAAAAGCATGCTATGTCTAGAAATATATTTTGCTCGTCATCGTCCAAGCTGTCGTAACTTATTTTGAGCACCTTTTGGATATCCATATGCGGGCTTTTTTTCAGTTTATTTATTGCACTTTCCCAATATTCTTCCCTCTTTCCGAATAGGGAGCAGCCCAGTACTTTAAGAGCTAGTGGAATACCTTGAACATATTTTACAATCTTATCCGACAATTCCGTGAATCCCACATCGGGATAGTTTTTTGTAAAAGCATATTGACTAAAGAGCTTAAGAGAATCTTCACGTAACAATGGCTTAACCTCGAATATTTGATCCACATTGCAAATTTTGAGCACTTGTTTATCTCTTGTTGTTATTATAACTCGACTTCCTGGCAAGAACCTGTCAAAACCTTCCATTAACAATTTTATTTGCTCCGAATTTGTCACATCATCAAAGACAATCAAAACCTTCTTGCGGCTGAGCCTTTCCTTTTTAAAATTGCGACCTATACTGGGCATGCCAATATTCCCATTTTCATCCTCTAACAACGTAGAAAAAAGTTCTCGTCGCAGTTGATCTAATCCGCCCATTTTCTCGGATTCTTCTCTAACATTGTGAATAAAATGAGAACCTTCAAAACGACTAGATATTTTGTTGAAAATAGCACTAGCAATTGTCGTCTTGCCTATGCCACCGATGCCCCAAATCCCTAAAGTGTAAACATCTTTGGACCCATTACTTAATAATGATTCAATTTCAAAAATACTTGAATCTACTCCGACCAGTACCTCCTTGTTATCACTTGGAGATACTTCATTAAGTCTCTTCAAAATGTGTTTCGAGATTTCTTCTACAAGTACAGATTCAGGCCTACGAACATGGAAGACTAGTAAGGTTGGATAGATTTTGCTTTTGGAAAAGAACACAGAGAGAGAGAGAGAAAGGCAATGTATATTTCTAATTCCAAAAATAGAGTTCAATGAAGAATTAAGTATTTTTGGAAAACCTTGACTGCAAAGATTTTATTACCTAAAATAAAATAAAAACAAATATTCAAAAGAAAGAAAAAGGTTATTTGGGGGTTCTATTATTTTTTTAGTTATTAAGATATTATACTTCACATAAATTATAATTTCGTATTTGGTAAATACATCCTGATTTTTCCATAAAGTTACAGTGTAGTTTGAAGGAAGTTAATTTCCAATACATCAAATAATTTCAAGAATTCAGAATGTACAAATACTCTTAGTTTTATTAAACAGTTTCCTATAGTGATTTTATGCAGCGAAAAAAGGGAATTAATCTTACCTCATGACATGAGAATCAAAGCCAGAGATATTGGCAGCTTCCCTCAAAGCAATCCTCCATCATTGCAGCTTGTCTGATCTTTCCCGAAATCGTTCTTCAAGCTTCGAAAATGAATCTCCGAAAATCCCGGTCTGATTTCTCACATCTGATGGATTAACGCGATAGAAAACCGGTATTACAATTTTTCCGTACTTGTTCTTGCTTTTCAGAATGTTTACAAGTTCATCGAGACACCATTTGGAATAGGCATACCGCTTTGAGAAAATAACAACCAAAGTCTTGGATCCTTCAATTGCATTCAAAAGAGACGGCGAAATTTCCCCTCCTCTCTTAAGTTGGTTATCCATGAAAGCTTCAATCTTCTTTCGACACAAAGCTGAATAAAGATGGCTTGTAAAATTGTTGCGCGTGTCTATACCTCTGAAACTAAGAAAAACATCGTATTTTGTTTGAGAAATAATATCAGTGAAAGAAGTTGAAGAAGAAGAAGCAGCCATGATTTTCCAATAGAGGAGAGAGACTGCTTGTATTAGAGATATATCGTTTCGTCTCTCTTTCTCAGATTTAAGCTACCGCGTAAAAAATATATTATTTAATTTCCCATTGTTTCATCAAATGATAATATTATTTTCATCCCATATCCAGGAAGTTGCCTGGAAGGCAGCTGCTTTGACTCCGAGTTAACAAGTTTTTAACAACTAGATTAATTATATATTCTAAATTCCGAACTCATTGATTTCACTCTTGAGAATGTTACAAACCTATAATCCATTTAAATTTAAAATTATAAATATTCATCATCAAATCATTGAATATTTCATCACTCATGAGTTAAAATTTTAGTATATATTTGGTACAATTTTTCTAATTAGGCTTTTTTGAATAAATCTTATAAACCATTTTAAGTTAAAATTATTGCTTCTACATCTTTTAACAAAAATTACATAATTATTTAAAATAAAAATGTTTTTAAGATTATATATACTTCATCTTTAGAATTAAAATAAGGATACTTTAAATAAATGACCCTCAAAAAGCTTTAAAAACTCTTCTCCCAAAAGTTTGAAATCTATTACTTTTGGAACAAGGGTAGTAACTTTTTCAATCTTTCGTAATAAGCTCTTCACCAATTATAACAGAACAACAAAACCATTTATTAGAAAAAATTTTTAATATTAAAAAATTATTTTGGCAAATGGTAAAGTCATCCAAACCGTCCACTAAGTCAATAATAGTTCACCGAACACATTCGTTTTAATTTATCAATATTTTCATTTAGACCTCCATTGTTCAATAAAATTGGTAGACCATCCGATTGTTATTCTAAATATTATGTAGTCGTCAACATTCCATTTTTTTTCTTCATAGATTTTGGTTATTGACCAAATGAACTTGAATTGTAAGTGAACACAGAATACACGGATGATATTCTCTTAATAAATCAGTAAAAGGTTGTTTTCAACCTTTTTTTTTTTATTGGGTGAGGGGTGGGTGTTGTGGTGGTGAGGGGCTAAATTACAAGATTGTATTTATTTCAAATTATAATTGAAGTTCTAAATTGGATTTTGGGATCTCAATCACGAACAGACATTCCAAAAAACACTCAAGATTAATTGTAATATATTTCAGCATTTGTGTTTTGCGTGTTCAATTATGCGTTTCAAAACCAAGATTAATTATAGTAATAATAATCATAAAAACTCTACATTTCTGTGCCCGACAAAATGAAATGTCATCTCCCCTACTAAATAATAGCAAATGAGAAGAGAAGATTAGGTCAAACATAAGGCTGGAGGGTAGGGTTTCCTTGTATCTTCCTTTGTCACATATGATGCATATATATTTGTTTTATAGTCTGAACACAATCCTACCAGTCACC
>CP135535.1:8267692-8373426 GCA_032402905.1 Khaya senegalensis
ATATTTCAGCATTTGTGTTTTGCGTGTTCAATTATGCGTTTCAAAACCAAGATTAATTATAGTAATAATAATCATAAAAACTCTACATTTCTGTGCCCGACAAAATGAAATGTCATCTCCCCTACTAAATAATAGCAAATGAGAAGAGAAGATTAGGTCAAACATAAGGCTGGAGGGTAGGGTTTCCTTGTATCTTCCTTTGTCACATATGATGCATATATATTTGTTTTATAGTCTGAACACAATCCTACCAGTCACCACTCATATCGCGTATTCTTTACGCCAACGGAGAGAACCAGAAATTCATTGCATTTTTAATTCTATTCCACCATCTAAACAATCCCATAGTGTTTTTCTTTTCCAAAGTCTTTTCAATAATTTCGCGGAAGTTGCCTTAAATGCCAGCTGTGTCGACTTTGAGTTAAATTACTATTATCTGAAGAAAATTTTTTTAAAAAAAGAAATTGAGTTAGGAACTGAAGATTACCATTCATGTGTAACGAAGAACAAAGAATTAATTAAAAAGGGGAAAACGTATTAAACCCAAAGACCATAAAATTAATTACAAATTTAATCTAAATCCAATGCCTCAGCATTTGTTGTTTTGTGTGTTTAATTATGCGTTTCAAAATCAAGATTAATTATAATAATAATAAAATGAAAATGTCATCTCACCTACTAACAATAGAAAATTTGAAAATTTACATCAAATAGGAGGGTATGGTTTGCTTGTTTCTTGGCTTAATTATATAGTCTAAACGTGATTCTGCCTGCCCCAACTCATTCCTTTTTGTATCTAGGGAGACGACAAAAGAGTTGAGCTAGTTTAATCCCGCCCATAATGAAGGTCTTAACTGATATAGGCTATTATCGACTTCGGTAGCACGGAGAGATAATGGTCCATCATAAGCAAGAGCTTAGGCTAAGCTCATCACGGACCAGGCTCAACCCGAGCCTATTATAAGTCAGATTCAACTGCTTATTTATTATATTAAAAATATATATTTATTATAAATTTATATAAATAATTTTATTTTTTTAATTTATTTACATATTAAATAATTTTTATTTCTTTATTTTAAATTAATTTAAATTTATAATATTAATTAAATTATTATTTTTAATTTTGATCGAGTTCAAAACAATGATATGAAGCATAATAAAAGTAAAATTTGGACATAACAATAAACTACAAGCATGCATGAAATAAAAATATCATGTGAAGTATTAAATAAAAAATAAAACAAAATTACATATATTTTTTATATCCTAATAATTTATTTTTATTTTAATTTTTGAAAAAAGAAAACGAAGAAAAAGCTGGCATTACCAACCCACTCACTAAATGCTTTTGCATCCAACCAGTAGTTTTGATTTTTCTTAAACTTGCTCCATATGAATTATCATTTGTCAAGCGCACATCAGACTTTCCTTTTTCACCTAATATTAAATGGGAAGATCACTTCATTAGTAATTTCATTTGCTCTTGTATCAAATTCCGAATCTTCTTTTAAAAAATCGCTTTTATTGCACCCTTTTAAAGTTTTAATTTATTTTAAATCAATTTGAATTTGAGGAACAAAACTAATACGTAAAACCAAATTTGAGGTAAAGCACAAAAATTAAAATTGTTTTGGGAAATCCTAAAAGAAACAAATCGAAACAAAACAAAATTTACAAAAATTCAGATATCACGATAGGGACATCCCACGTCTTATGTCTGAAAAACTTGCGTCTTTTGGGTTGTGGTTCCTCTTCCTCATCATCAGTGCTGAAATTTCCGCCAGGTGTTCCCTTGGATTCTCCATGATCTTCGCCATATAACAAACGAACCGCACACTTGATCACCTCGCAACTATTAATGGGATTGGAACCCATGACATCCCCAAGATAAAACTGGAAAGAAGCCAAGTCGTAGTTGTAATAAGAATCACGAGACACACCATTCTTAAAATACATGGCAAAGTCGTATCCGAGGAACACATGATCTGAACCAACATAGTGAGGTCCACTGTAACCGTCACCCCATCCGATAAGAGAACCCGAAGCAAGATGCGAACGATTTGTGTCCTCTGATGATTTGAGTTCGCATTTGCAGACAACTCGAAAACCGTGGCCGTCGTCACTATAGTCTCGAAATGCGATAACAGCACACAGAGCAAAGCTAACAAAGCTGTCATTATACCAACCTGGTAGCAGCTTGAGGGTTATGGAAGATCCCAAACTCTTAAAGGTAAACCATCCTGGTATTTCACTTCCAGGGAATAATATGAGACAACCAGAAGGTGGGTTTTCGTATGATTCCTGGTTTTTTTTAAAAAAAAAGATAAATTCATGCTTTATTATTATAAAGCTTGAACCAATACATTTATAGGTACAAAAGATAAGAGAGGAAGACAAAGAACTTTTGTGGAATTAAGCTAATACAATAGTACTAGAATAAAATTAAAACAGACTTCTAAAAATTAGAGAAGAATTTGCGTTCTATTTATGTATAAAATTGAACAAAAAAAAAAAAAAAGCATTACGAAGGAAAAACTAAAGAGAACATCAAAAACTTTTTTGCAGGAGAAAAAATTATGGAGAGAACATGACGATAAATTATTGATTGATCGGTCGAGAATGAATCAATTGATGTCATGTTTAATTATCTTTCTCAGATATAAGCAACCGGGAAATAATATGTCATTCATTTCCCTTGTTTTGATCAAATAATATTTTTTTTTTTTCAAGTTCGTCGCATATCCAAGAAGATGCCTGGAAGGCTCTTCGTTAAGTCTGAGACATCAAGTCTCTAACAACTAGATTAGTTGTATATTTCTAAATTCCGAATTCTTTGTCTTCACTCTTGAGAGTGCTACAAACCTATAATCCATTTCTATATGTTTAAATTTAAATTAATACTCATCATCAAATCATTGAATATTTCATCACTGATGAAGTAAAATCTAGTGCATATTATCCCAGGGGTCCATTTGATATAATTTTTTTAATGAGAATTTTTTGAGTAGATTTTGTACTTGTAAAATATTTGAAGTTAAAATTACTGCCTGTATATCCTTTAATAAAATTTACATCATTATTTAAAATACACAAGTTTTTAAGATTATATATTCTTCATTTTTTAAAAAATAAAATAAAATAAGGATATTTTAAATAAATGAGTGTCAAAAAACTTTAAAAGCTCTTCTCCCAAAAATTTGAAAGTCTACAACTTTCGAAATAATGGTAGTACCTTTTTTAATCTTCAATGAGCTCTACTCCAATTATAGAACAGCACAAAAAGAAAATTGTTGAAAAAGATTTTTTAATATTAAAAATTAACTTGGCGAATAGAAAAGTCATCCCAAATGCTCACTAAGTCAAAAATAGTTCACCCAACACATTGATCTTAATGTCAAAAAATATTTTCATTTAGACCTCCAATGTTCAATAAAATTGGTAGAGCTTACTAGTTTCAGAAATGGTCATCACCATCCCATTTTGCAATGTCCGAATATTGACCCGTAATGAAACAATTATTATTCTGCGTATTATATGTATAACGAAGAACACAGAATTAATTAATAAGGAAAACAAAAATCAAACCAAAAGACCATAAAATTAACAAAATGAACTTGAAGTGTGCGTAAACACAGAATGCACGGATGATATTCTCTGAATAAAACAATAAAAAATTGTTGTCAACATTTTTATTTTGGGGTTAAATCACAAGATTGTATTGATTACAAACTGTAATTGAAGTTCTAAATTGGATTTTAGAATCTAAATCACGAACCAGACGTTCCAAAAAAAAAAAAACTCAAGATTAATATCATATATTTCAGCATTGCCTGTCCAATTACGGGTTTCAAAATAATAATAAAAATACTTTAGATTTCTGTGCTAGACAAAATGGAATGTCATCTCGCCTACTAAATAATAGAAAATGGGAAGGGAAGATTACATCAAACAGGAGAAGGGTAGGTTTTCCTTGTATCTTCCTTTGTCACAGTTGATGCATATATATATATTTGTCTGAACCCAATCCTATCAGTACCCACTCGTATCGCATATTCCTTATGCCAATGGAGAGAACCAGAAATTCATTGCATTTTTAATTCAATTACACCATCTAAACCATCCCATAGTTTTTTTTTTTTTTTCCAATAACTTCGCAGAAGTTTCCTTAAATGCCAGCTGTGTTGACTTCGAGCTAAAATTCTATTATCCGAAGAGAAATTTGAAAATAAATAAATAAATTGAGTCAGGAACTGAGGATTGTCATTAATTTGTGTGGTCAATGATTGTTTTATAAATTAGCCCTATCAATCAAAGCAATGATAAGATAAGAGAGAATTTTTCGAATCATAAGATTTTTCTCAGGATGAATGATGAACTTTTTCAGAATTTGTTTGTCTTATTTACTGGGCATCCGCAAGTTTAGAAAGAATTACGTCTTCAAACAAAAACAAGAGTTGGCAAATCAGATGCATTTTGTATGTAAATTTCGATGGGCGTAATAAATGGATCCCATCTTTTCGCACCACCTCATAACACTTGGTACTGTAATCCTTGACATAGAACAGGATAAAGGCCTTGTTAGCGCAACAATGTTTACCAAAACCATGTCCAAACTTATTGGATACATCCGTACCCCAAAATTAAGTGATCCGCTTTGACATAACCAATTCTCTCAATAAAATTCCATTCACAGTCCACAGGCCAATGATCATCTTCGGTTTTGACTTTCCAATCACATTCCACAAGATAATTCCGGTCACTTTCATCATAGTCTTCAAATGATACAAACCAAGGCAACAGATTTATTATTGAACCGATGATGTGGCAGCTCGAGAGTTGTTGAAGATCCCCCACTTTGGAACTTAAACAACTCCGGAATTTCACTTCCTGGGAAAATGATACGAGTCATACGACCACCAATTCCGGAACATATCTGTATCATGCAAATCATCACTTTTAACCATACGGTTAGCTTCAATTAATTAAGGTCGTATTCGTATTAAAAAGAGAGAGGTAGAGACACACTGATCTCGTTCTTTCCACCATGAAGTTGCCATAAGCTGAATTTTTTTTTTTAAATGCATCTTCGGCAATTTTTTTGAGCTCATCCCTGTTACAGTTTATAACAATTTTACAACCCAATGACCCGATGATTTATGAATGACGTCTGAAGTGCCAATAATATTGATGAACCTGATAATTTCTTCTAGTTACGTGCAATGATTTGCATACATGTATTCTAGACTGCACGGAAGCTTTAGTAGGGATTGAAGCCTCTCGCAAAAGCTTATGTTGAGAAATCTCAACTTAGAAAGGTTCATGATGCCTTCTGGAACTCTCTCAAAATTGTTTTTTCCTGGGCAAAGAGATTCAGGTAACTCCGTGATGCCACAATCTGTTGTTACATCTAGAGACCTTGCACTCCTGCAAGCCATCCAAAGATACTGATATAGGCATATGAAACCCATCTGCTCATCACCCCTGAATCTCAAGACATAAATCAACAAGGTTATTCAAACATGCAATGGACGATGGTGCGTCTCATGTTGAAGCTCTGTTAGCATCCAACTCCTTCAAAGCATCTAAATTTCCAAGTTCGTCAGGCGATCTCTGCAGATTTGAGCAGCCTCAGAGATGAAGATTTTTAAGTGATTTCAACTTGCATATGCTTCTCGGGAGTTGCTCAAGCCTTGAACAATTCCGAAGACTCAATGTAAAAAGTCTTGATAGATACTCGACGGACGAGGGCAAATCTTCAATTGCAGTTCCATCTAAACAGAAAAGAACTAAATTATAAGATGGGATCTCTGGCAACCTCTTCAAATTTGAGCAGCATGAAAGAAAAAACATTTCAAGAGATTCCGAACCAATGGTAGTTGGAAGACTCTTCTAACTTCTGCGGTTGTGTAGATCAGATTAACAAGCTTCTTCAAATATTGGAAGGATGAATGAATCTCGACCAAACTTGAGCAATCTTTTAAACTCAACTTCTCAAGATCTTGGGCCAGAGATAGGTCTGGGAGCTTCTTTATTTTTTTGGAGTCACTGAGGCCTTGACTTCTGTAAGTTAACAAGACTCTGATCCAAAAATTTAATAAAATAGAATGACAAACACAAATAATTAGCATCCAGCAACGGTCTTAAAAATTATTGATAAAATATTTTCATACGAATGTTAAAATATACCTGAACACCATCTCAAAGTTGACACTGACAAATATTGCGACAAGTCTTAAGCAGTCATACCTCTCTCTTGAAAGGAGGGCATCTTCCCAGGTCTGGCTTAACATTTGCAGCAGCAGAAACTCTACCAACGAGAACACGGTGTACCTGCTTTATCAGCCAGTCAAGAGCTCCATAACTTAACACAATCTGATAAAATGAATATAGGAAGTCATTAAACTTGCAACTTGTGAGAAGACTCCAAGATTGCAGATATATAACTACTGTGCATCCCCTGCTTTATCCTGTGTTTCAAGTAACTAATATGCTTTATACTCAATTATATTGAGTCATCTCATAACTGTTGGTCCGAGTGATTGACTTTCAGCTCTACCATTTTCTGCAGGATGCTTGGTTTCAACCACTCTGAAGCTCAATCCTATAATTTGACAATGTGATTATAAAAATACTTGCTAATCCAATTCTTAAACAATTTTAGAATCATTAGCTAAACCACTCACCAATTTCCTGAACCGGAGAATATATAACAAGGATATATCTTTGCTTCGGTAGCTTTTGTTACTTGTTCAGTACTTTGTTGGCGTAAATCTTCCCTGTACAGCTGTAAAGGTAACACATGCTCAATGAATCTCTATACTTGCTGTTACTAAAGCATGATAATAGTTCCCTGGATTTAGATGAGTCAAAATTCAGAGCAAGTCAGAATCTGAGATTTAACTACAAGCCCTTGGTGCTAAATCCTGTTGAGCAATTCTTCCTCCAAATCTCTTACTTGATCAAGAATGTTAACCACCTGTTTGCATTAGCACAAATAGAATATATTAGTACAAGATATGACATCCTAAGAACATCAGCCTGCCCAAAGTAGCAGTGAGTATAGAAGATGATGGCGTTGAACACATTCAGAAGCCTGTTAAAAAGAGCCTCCAATTTCAACCAAGCCCATTGTGGTAATAAAAATTTAAGAGGAGAAATTATGTGATTGCCACTTTTTAGTAAACAAGTAACTGACATGTCTTTTACTCTTCTTTGCTTTTGAGAGAAAAAATATTTCTGAAAACAGAACCAGCAGTTGTATATTTTGCATATAAATTTTGATTTGGCATATCTCAATGTTTTTGTGTCAAGTGATCAGGCACCACAAATAAATAAAAGCTTAAAAACAGTTTGATTTTCTTCTTATTTAGGCTTCTAACTTGACAAATACATCCGTTTAATAAAAATAAAACTATAACATCAACAAAATGATAAGACGGTTCTTGGGTTTAATGAGTCCTAATTATCTTTGTGCACTTATTTTATTGATACATTTTGATCAAAGAACGTAATAATTAATGACTAGAACAAGTTCTGACACAAGTAATGTACCTATTTTTTCATAATCAACTTCTTGTACATTTCAATCTTTTGGCCTGCGGGAACGACTTCACTTCCTCATTAGTGCTGTGATCTTTCATTGATTCCCCAAAATCTGGAGCGTACAGTAAACGGATCCCACATTTTTTCACCACATCGCAACACTCCTTAAGATTGTAGAGGAAGATACCACATTTGTTCCTCTCCCTGGTACGCTCTTTAACACAGAACTGGATAAAGGCCTCATCATTGTAACAATATTCACCAAACATACTGAATAAATTGTACCCCAAAATTATGTGATCTGAATCGAAATAATGAGTTTCCCCAACTTGCCATTGACTATCTTTGGCTTTATCTTTCCACTCACAGAACACTGCAAAACTCCGGTCATTATCACGATGGCCTCCAAATGTTAAAATGATGCAAAAAGCAAAACCCACAACTGAAAATTTGTTCTTGAACTGATGATCACCCGGTGGCAGCTCTAGAGTTATGGACGATCCCATACTTTGATAATCAAACCACTTGGGAATTTCACTTCCAGGATAACAAATATAATCACCAACTCCCAATGCATATCTCCATTGCTTGCAAATCTGTCCATTTTAACTTTTAAAAAAGATTATAAAATGAATTAATATCATTTTAGTATAAACAAACTGAGGGATACCTGATCCTGTTCATTCCACCATGTAGTCGCTATAAGCTGAATTTTTTGTAGAGCATCTTCAACGATTTTTCTGAGCTCATTTTGATCCAGTTTAAAACAATTTCCCAAAAAAAATCTCTGAGAACTGTCAAATGAAATTCGAATTTTGAATAAAATCGATAAACCTGATAATGATTCCATTGACGTGCAATGACTTGCATCCATGTAACATAGATTGCAAGGAAGCTTTGGCAGGGATTGAAGCATCTTGCAGTAGCTTAAACCGAGTGACTCCAAGTTAGAAAGGTTTCTGATGCTTTCCGGCATTCTCTCAAAATTGTTTCCGTCAAGATGCAATTGCTTTAGTAAGGATAACTGGCCAAGACTTTCAGGCAACTCCGTCATGCCACAATCAGTTACTTTTAGATACGTCAGACTGTGCAAGCCGACTAAAGATACTGAAATAGGCAATATCAAATCCATTTGCTCATGACCCCTGAATTTTGAGAAATATAATTGACCAAGGTTAGTCAAACATACAATGGATGATGGAATTTCTCTTATAGCTGTTCTTTCAGCCATCAGAATCGTCAAAGCTTCTAATTTCCCGAGTTGGTCAGGCAAACTCTGAAGATTTGAGCAATCAGAGACACGAAGATCTTGAAGAGATTTCAAGTTACATATGCTTCTTGGGAGCTGCGTAAGCCTTGAACAATCAGCAATATTCAAGCTAACAAGCATTGATAAACACTCAATCGATGAAGGCAGTTCTTCTATAGCCGTTCCACCCAAATGCAAGTGTTTTAAGTTACAAGATGAGATCTCTGGAATCCTCTTCAAATTTGAGCAACCTGAAAGATTTAGGTCTGTAAGAGATTTCAAATTAAATATGCTACTTGGGACACTCTCAAGGCTTTTACAATTGCCAAGCTGCAAGTAATCCAGTTTGGATAGACAACTGATGGATGAGGGCAGTTCTTTGATTGCAATTCCAGCTGAAAATAACACTTCTATATTACAGGATATCTCCGGAAGCCTCTTCAGATTTGAACAATTAGAAAGAACAAGTTTTTTAAGAGATTCCGAACGAATGCTAGCTGGAAGACTCTTTAGACTTTCGCAGCTGTCTAGATTCAGGCTGACAAGCTTATTCAATTGTTGAAGAGATGAGTGTGTCTCAACAAGACCTGAACAGCTTTCTAAATCCAATATCTCAATATTTCGGGCCTTTGAAAGGTCTGGTAGTTTCCTTAGCTGAGCAGAGTAACTGAGGTCTACATTTTTTAAGTTAACAAGATTCTGAAAAAATAAAAAACAAGAAATTGAAAAGAGAGAGAAAGAGAAAGACCAACAAAAATATATAATCAGCATCCAGCTACGATCTTAAAAATTATTGAGAAAATATTTTCATACGAATATTAAAATATACCTGAACGCCATCCCAAAGTTGTTCAACCTCACTCCCATGCAATTTAAGTGAAACAAGATTCTCTGTATGAATGTTTGGAGACAATGATTTCAATGGACATTCATTCCAGTGAAGATACCTTAACTTAGGAAGAATAGATCCTCCACCTCCAAGATCATATACCTTGCACCGGTTCTCCCCATAAAAATTCAAGAATCTCAATGTACGCATCTTTTTGAACGCACGAAAACTTAAACTTAGCTCTTCGACTTTAGGCATATCCAGAGAAATGCCCTGGATTGTTTTAGTTCCCTGATAAGCAATGAGAAGCCAAAAATCAATGTCGAATTTTATATAATTCAACAAGGCAATTACTGTAAATTGATTAAATAACTTGTAATTACTGCATAAATAGACAATATTTACATGATAACTTTTGCAACATTTTACATACAAAGTATACAAATAATATTTTTATACTGTTGTCAATTTCTTTTATATTTTATTACTATATTACATACATAAGAGTGTGCGCGCATGAATGTGTGTATATATATATAACATTATTTTGAAATATTAGTCTTTGAAAAATGCTTACAGTATTGTGTGTCAAAACTTCATAAATATCTTCAGCATGCCACAACCGACTGCGTTTACCAGGATCATCAACAGATTCTTGCCGAACAATTTCTCTGCCCATTTCTTGCAGTAAATCATGCATTGTTATTAAGTTGTTTGATATAACTATAAGACCTCTGTCAACAAGAACACTTATTCCTATTTTTGCAGAGAAGCCACTGGCATCAAGAGATTTTATCACAAGATCTGTACTTTCACCTTTGAAGAAACATGCAACATCTAGAAAAATATTTTTCTCTTCATCATCCAAACTATTATAACTTATTTTTAGCACCGTTTGGATATCCATATGAGGAGTTCTTTTCAGTTTCCTTATTGCACTTTCCCATTCATCTCTTCTCCTTCCGGATAAATGACAGCCCAAAACTTTAAGTGCTAATGGAACGCCTTTAGCATATTCCATTACCTTGTTTGATAGCTGCTCATAACTTGCATTCGGGTGATCCTGTCTGAAGGCATATCGACTAAAAAGCTTAACAGCATCAGCTTCCACTAATTCCTTGACCTCGTATATTGTTTTCACTCCACAATTTTTAAGAACTTGTTTATTCCTTGTTGTTATCATAATTAGACTCCCTAACTTGAACCAATCAAGACTTCCGACCAAGGATTCTATTTGTTGGAAATGAGTCACATCATCAAAAATGATTAGTACCTTCTTCCGACCCAGCCTTTTCCTTTCAAAGCTAAGGCTGATATTGGGAATGTCAGTCTTCACATTTCCATCATCCAATAACGTAGAAACAAGTTCCCGTCGCAAGTGAGATAAACCACCGGCTTTTTCTGATTCCTCTCTAACGTTCTGAATAAAGCAAGAACCGTCAAAATGACTAGAGATTTTGTTGTAAATAGCAGCAGCAAGTGTTGTCTTGCCAATACCACCGATTCCCCAAATGCCCAAAGTGTAAACATCTATGGACCCATAACTTAATAGCGATTCAATCTCTCCAATGCGCGATTCTATGCCAACCAAGTCTCTATTAAGATCATTTGGACATAGATCATTCAGTCTCTTCAAAATATCTTCAACAATTCTCTCTATGAGAACAGATTCGGACCTAACAAATATCAAAACAATCATGAGTTTAAATGGTTGAGAAAATAAAAACCAAAGTCAGTTAAATTTTAAATGCTAATAATCAATTCTAATATGCTTACTTACTGAAACTTCAACGATGATAAAAAATTCGAGTCACAAAAGTTACCTAATGACTTGAGAGTCAAAGCCAGATAAATTGGCGGCTTCCCTCAAAGCAATCCTCCATGTTTGCAGCTTGTCCATCCTTTCCTTAAATCTTTCTTCAAGCCTGGAAAATGCAATTCCAAAAGCTCCAGTCTGATTCCTTACATTAGATGGATCAACGCAAAAGAAAACCGGTATCACAATCTGTCCATAGATGTTCTTGCATTCGAGGATCTTCACAAGTTCATCGAGACACCATCCGGAAGAAGCATAACCTTCTGAGAAAATGATAATTGAAATTCTTGATCCTTCAATTGCATTCAGTAGAGACTGTGAAATTTCATCTCCTCTGATAAGTTGATTATCAATGAAAGTTTCAATCTGTTTTCTGCACAAGGCTGCATAAAGATGGCTGGTAAAGTTGTTGCGGGTGTCCTCACCTCTGAAACTAAGGAAAACATCGTATTTGATTTGAAGAATATTATCGGCAAACGAAGAAGAAGCCATCGCAGTTCAGTTGATCAGAAAATTACAGAATAGAATGCTGAGAACAGGTGGATCTTGACGCAATAATTTTATGGAAGATGTCTTGCATGATAGCTTTGCTGACTGTTAGCTGAAATTAGATCCAGGAAATGCGCGGAGAGGTGACAAAAAGTCAAATAACTTTTGTTTGAACCTGGCATTTTCATTCCAACTCACCCTGTATTCTTATATTTTTAAGATCTGTTAACATAATAATATTAGAGATGTAATTCCTTTAAAAATACACCGTTGGCCGCATGAAAACAAAAGTTATTAAATTTAACAACAACGGCACTGCTATGCATAAAAGTGAATTGATCAAAATTATATAATTATCACATTCTATTTTTTAGAAAAAAAATAAATTTATATAAAATAATGTGCTAATAATACAATACTATATGTATACAATCACATGTACGTATGGAGTTTATATGAAAAGTGAAGGCTGAAGTACAAGAACTTGTACCTTTGCTAACTAGAAATAGTAGGAAGAAAATATATCAAATTAGAAAAATATGACATAATACAATATAATATAATTGTCCCCTTGCAATAATATTTCAAGAAGACGAGGTTTTCATCGGAGTCCAGAAGTTCAAGTACATAATCAAAACTCATCCAAAACAGATACATCTATCGCGTCCAAAAATGTGGGGAGGAATAAAAATCAAAACTAAAACTTCCAAATGTGACCCAAAAACAATGAATAGAAGAACACGATAGATGGATTTCAAATACACCTTTTGAATCCATTGTTCTCAAATTACTGCAGCACGCCGTAAAATCCTGACGTTCAGGAAGTACTGTAATCCTATGTACACAAAACGCCCTCTTTTCTAATGTTTCTAAGTAGAATTTTTAAGCCACAAAATGCTGGAATCATGGACTGGTTAAAATATGCAGAGAAAATATGAATTGTGAACCAAAATTTGTCATCCAACTAATAGTACTTGTAAGACCCAGACTGCGCTGGTGGTGGTGGTGGTGGCATCCGATTAGGAGTACGACGACTGCCGGAGTTTGAACCAGATCTCACGTCACCATTCTCTGCTGGATCACTATAACCCCGACTGTGACCGTTGGAAGCTGACCGAGAGTAACCACCATGGTTCACAGGTCCATTGGCAGCTGCGTCAAATGCAGATCTCCAGTCATCGCCAGAAGCTGCACTTGTTTTAGGGCTGCTTTCTGCAAATTAGATAACCCAAAGAGTTATAGTTTCGCCATTATTCATCAACACATAAGAGTTACAGATTATCTATGAAACTCTTTTATCATCATATAGTATAAACATAAATGCATAATCCGTTCAAGCTATGTGTATGAACAAAAGCCTATGTACCTGCACCACTACCACCATCAGACCAGCTAGAGGCGGCAGCCGCTCGGTTGTCATGAATGCTAAGTTGGCGAGTTAGTTTAGATAGGAGTTCAGACTGCTTCTGATAGCGATCCCTCCTACGCTTCACATTCTGATCCTCCTGCAGCAGCTCTTCAATCCTTGCAGTGCTTTGTGCACTGCCCAAAGTCAAACAAAAATATCCGTAAGAAAAATTAATTATATATTTTTAAACTCTCCACAGTTGCTATCCACAAAGTTATCGTTAATTGATGGATAGAATGCTTCAACCTGACAGAGCTATATAACTGATTCAGCATGTCTTCCTTTGCTTTCTCGACTTGGCAAAGAACAACTGCCTGCTCATCCAAAATCACATAAGTCTTAAAAAATTTATAAGCAACCGGCATTAAGGAATTAAATTTGCAAAGTTAAGAGAGTGAGCTTACTTTGGGCACATTAGCAGCCAAACTATTCAAAACTGCTTCAACATAACCACGGACTTCTTGAGACATCCATCGAAGTTCTTCTTCAGGATCAGCAGGTCTTCGAGCCATAGTGTCCTACAGAGAACCACATTAACGAGAAATTCACACAATTAGAATTTCTATGCTCGTGCAAAAGGAAATATCATCATTCACAGGTAAGTAGCTCTTTACTTCAAAATTTGATAATTAATGAATTCCCACATGGAAGACTAATATAAAATTTGTCAAGTGGAAGACTAATATAAAAATAAATCAAAGAACCACTTTCAGCCCACCTAGAAAAAATTAGATTGAACATGAGAACAAGAGTGAATAAACTCACAAGAGAACCGTCAGAAAGGCTCTGGCGCATAGTATGACCGCTTTCAGCTACTCTTACAAGTCCCCCCCTAGCTTGAATAACTTTGCTTATCTTGTTTATCCATTCCACCTTATCAGCCACGCTTTCAGCCTTCAATACAACAGCATTGTGGGCTGCAAGATAAAGGCAGTTTGATTTGAATATCAGAATATTCAAAATAAATAACATAGAACATCCACTGCCTGAAGAGCACTATGATATCAAAGAAAGAGTACCTTTCAGAACAGTTTTATATGGAATCTTGCTAGTTATCTTAAACACAAGACTTATTGCTTTCCCAGAATCTGGTCCATTAGCCTTTTTATCCTTTGAACTTTTTGCCGGAGGTTCCTCCTCATCTGGAATCTCTTCAATATTACATTCCTGCACAGGTAAATGCACATACATTGGCAAGAAGATGATAAAAATCCCAAAACCAAAACTAGTTAATCCAAGATCAAGAGAAACATTCAAACAAATAAGCACAGATTCTTCCCTTTCTACAAGTTCTACTACAGCTCTCACCTTCCACCGATGGTAATAAATAGTGAAAATAGCTTGTTAACAATACTGAAATTGAAACTGAATGATAAATCTTCATACCTCCAAAGTGATGACACCACGAAAATGTCTTTCCTCTTGCTTTTTGGTGTACCCCAGCTACCAAACAAAGGATGATTGGGATTAAATTATGCTCATTGTAAGTGTCTATTTTTTACAAAGACAACATGTTCAAAAATCCTATGTATCTTAGATGGAAGGATATAAAATCAAGGAATGGAGGCTAGAATGTATCTCAGTTCCAAAAAGTTATTACATTGAAAGCATTTAGCAAAGTTCATTGCACCAGTGAAATGTAACAACTAGGTTAGATTTGCCATACCATCACATTTTTGAAAACCATCAAATTAATCAACAACCAAATTGAAAAATTATAATGTGGAAGTAGGCAGATAATAATAACAAAACTTGTATGGTACGGTTCACACATCTGAGTACAACAACACTTCCATGTCTAAATGTAAGCTTAGATTTGGTAGTAAACCTAAAGCACTATGTTAGTACAAACCTTTCCAGTTTTCTCATTTAATACAAACCATCGCTTGCTCCATCCATTAGTTTTTGCACTTTTCTTCAATAAGAAACCTGGACACAATGGAAAGTTAAAAGCTTCTACACATGAAATTTAGAAAAGATCTCAGTTAAGTAATTATGTAGTTTTGAAGAGGGGGAAATTAACATGCCTTTGCCCTAAGCAGCTGGGTAATGAGATACCAAAAACTAACAATAAGATACTGGTCAATGGCCACCTAATTGGAGCAATGAATTCTTGACGACATAGTAAACTATGAAGAGTTTGAAAATATAGAGCATCAAACAAGAGAAACAATAGGAATCTCCGGAATAGAAGATATTCCATTCTACTAAAAGGAGATGGATGGCCTGATGATTTCAGCAATCATCAACACAATAATGAAAAACTATTCAATACACAGTAATAACAGCATTTAGAAAAAGACTGTTAAAAAAATTCTCAGGAAAACCTAGTAAAACAAGATGCAGGCTGCTTATTACACAAACCTGCTGTTATTTCTCCTTCAGGGCCTGCAGTCTTTAAAGCAGAACTCTCATTTGCTTCTATCTCTGATTTACTAGATTTCTCCTTCATTGACTTTAAGCTTCCACCAGTTTGTTGACCACCTGTTTGAGGACTAGTGGCCTAAAAGGAGAATATATGAAAAACAGTAAGCAAAGATTTCAAAATCTTAATACAGGAGGGGAAAAAAGGAATAAGAGTCTGCTCAATGTGTTCATCATTTTAAAGTCAAACTCCAATAACATCAGGAAAAGGACTTCGTACCCTGTTCAGTATTGCTTGCTCTGCCTCATTCGCTTTCTTCGAAGATCGGGTCTTCACCTCCTCCTCTCGGCGCTGTCTTTCCATCCTTATAAAAACAAAAAGATTTCATCTAGCTTCAATACTAGTGAATAACCAATTATCTCAAACTTAAGTTATATGAAAGGACCCAAATAGCATTTAAACTGTAACAAATACCAAAAATTCAGATATTCCGCACGCACAAAGATGGGAGAGAGAAAAGAATTGGACTATGACATAAATTTCAGAAAAGCTTGTGAATGTTAGCATTTTCTCAACAGCATGTTTCAGAAAGATATTGATACACCATCCGCACAACAATTACCCAGACAGGCCATACAAATGTTGCACAGATCCACACACACACAAAAGAAGTGCAACCATATCACAGCTTTGCATAACAAAATGTAACATATAAGCCAAACATTTTGAGAATACCTCCTCTGCACCAAACGAATGAAATGTTGAGGAGGGACAAAAACTCGCTCCATGTCAACTAGTGCAGTGACCATCTTTTTTGCTTCATTCTTAAACCCATCTAATGCAGCACTTGCAATGGCCACAACCTTGTAAAAGTTTCAAAACAGTCAACTATTGGGGCAGAAAAGAAAACTTGAACTATACAGATAATTTCATGCAAATACATTGACAAATATTGTGACATGATCATAACCAGCTATACCTCTCTCTTGAAAGGAGGGTATCTTCCCAGGCCACGTGTAGCATTTGCAGAAGCAGAAACTATATCAACCAGAACACGGTGGACCTGTTTTATCATTCAGCCAAGAACTCCATTGGTCAAAAGACAAAAGAATTGGTTAAGCTTTTCACGTCATCCATACAGAAAATTGTGTAGAAGACAGCTAATGAAGTGATGTAATAGAAAATAGATATTAACTGAATGTTGCTCTCAAAGTCAAAATAAAGTTGACAAAAGACTTCTTATTGAATAAGGACTCATCAATAAGCATACTATTGACCAATGAGATCATGAAGGACCATCAACAGATCTGATGTTAAAAAGATAGATTATGGCTTAAAAAACTTAAACATTCAACATCATAAGAAAGGAAAAAGGGTAAAAGCCTTTCAAAGTCTACAACTAAGGGCACTTTAGATGCACGTGTTCAATTACCTCGTCAACACAAAGACGTGATGGTTCTTTTGCAAGTTCCAGGACACCCTTTATCAGAGATCTCAAACCCTTCTCAGGGGATATGAGATATGGTTGATAGCCATCTGCTTCCAACACAATCTGATAGAAAATGAATACAAGTAGGTCTCTCAACTTACAAATCTGGAAAAGATTAGAGAGGGAAAGGAATTGGTCTAAGCAGTAGCAAAAGCCTACCCTCTTCACATTATTGATATCAAAATGTCTATCCAAAGGGAGCTGTTTAATCCTGTTCGGAAAATTCCCCTCAAAACTGGCAACAATTTTCCAACCAGAACCCTGTAACAAGAAGTTATGACAGCTCATATTTTGGAATCAAGAAACATCGTAGGAAATTCTCACCAGCTTTCATGACTGTTATAGAAAAATGCTAATCAGTATCATATAATCCACAACAGTAACATAACAAATGCCAAAGGCCATACAAGGAAGCACAGCCAGGGTCGCCCAAAAAAAAATTAATATCACAGCACACAAATTTATACTACATTTGACTATTTTAACAAGAACATGTACAGGAACCTAGAGGTTTATCAATTAACCATGCTCTTAAATACATAAGAAAAGAGAAAATAAAAATGAAAATATGAGGAACAGATAGTATATTCATATAATATATCAAAACAGTTAAGATTACAAGCATTAAGAACCATTTAGATACATATATCAAAATAGTTCGGATAACAAGTACGAAGTACCATTTAGATCCACTTTAATTACACAGATCTGAATCATACAGGGGGACCTTCTAATTACTAGTAAATGACCTTTTTCCAAAATCAGAAAAACCCACCCCTACATTTCCTGGACTAGGTCTACAAATTAACTGAAAAAAATTTTCAGATTAAAAAAAAGGGGGCTTCAGAGGAGCTCTTCAGAACTAAGATTATAAAGTACAAACACTATAATTTTAAACTCTTTTGTGTACAATAATACACAGTTGGATTGGCATACAAGCTAAGAAAAAAAACAAGAAGGCCAACCAAACAAGAACACATGCTACTTGGACACTTCCGAGCCCAAAGAAAAAAAACAAAAACGAAACTCACTCACCTCACCAGTTGTAATGTGTTGGAGAAACTTATCCTCAAATTCACGGCAAAGTTCCAAAGCTATAGCTCTTGTGCCCTCAGCACTGTCAACCATCTGCTCACCAAGCCGCACTAGCTCATCCTGAACTATTTGAGACTTCCCTTGTAACCTGCATAGATGCAAGGAAAAAGGTGTTAAAAAATATGAAAAATGATTGAGGACCTGTTGATAATATGTAAGGCATGCTGTGTTCAATTGTATATGGTCATTGAACAGCAGTGCTTTATTTCAAAGCAATCTGCACGACAAAGAGTGATACAAGCAACAGTTGACAACAGAAAGGTCCAAACCTATCAAGATAGGGCAAAGTTTGATTATTTAGCATGATTCAGTTGCTCTGGGGTAGGGGATATTTACATTGCCAAATTTTATGTCAATGCCACTTCTAATAGCAATATAAGTTCCTAAGATTCAAGCATGTTTATGAAAACTGAAAACATCACTTCTAGACATGCCAGAAAAAATAACATAGCTATTGAAGATACATAAGAAATTAACTGGAAAAAGCAATGCAGCAAGTAGAGTATAATTCAATACCCCGAAAGGAGGTTTGGAACCCGAATTTTCATACGCTTGCGAATCTGCTGTGCCAAAGCATCCACCAAAGCTACTCTGCCTAACTTACTCTGAGGAGCACCAGTTAATATGGATTTGAGACTTTCACTCTCTGCCCTCCATGCAGTTTCTAAAGAGCTCTCAGATCCAGACTGCACAGAAGCTATTGACACTGATTGACCAATTAACGCAACCCACGGAATATCGGCTGTTTTTGTGGGACCCTGATTTAACAGGAGAGCCTGCACAGCAGCAAGTGCTTTCTGGTCTGCAGAAGCTTGATCTATTTTACTTATTACACCAACAGTTCTGGTTCCTGTCATCAAGAAATAAGCCCCCAATTTAATCAGAAAAAGAATTAACAAGAGAATGGGCTTTAGCAATAGGAAACAGGAAGGCAATTTATGTGCCTGGAATTTCAAAGAGCACTGTAAAGAATTCAATATTGCACCACAGTGTATGAAAATTAAAAATATTACATCTTGGCTACCAATGCAAAATTCACAAGCAAAAATATTTTGAAAAGAAATGAAAGGTCAAAGCCAATTACCATCTCCGTCATACTCCTTGGCAACTCTTAGAGCTCGAGATGAAGCAATTTCTGGCGCTTGGGCAGCGGGAATAACAACTAGTAAAATAGCATCATTGTGCTCAGCATATTCACTAACCTATGCAAGGGCCATCACAAAAGATTATTACTAACATACTTTTTACCTTTCATACTACATAAACAGACACAATGACCACATTTTTCCTTTGTTGACAATACATTGAAGGAACATTTACAAAATATATTAATAAAAAGTACAACGGCCATGTTAACATTTAAAGCAGTTCAAGGTCTACAACAATTAGCAAGCACTCACCATTGACTCATCCATGATTCGTTGATCCAATCCAGGCAAGTCAATTAATTTCAACGGGGGTGCTGAAAAAATCATGTCAGACAAAATCATGAGATATGGCACCAAAAAAGCAATAATCAATATGCACTACACCACGGCATTAAATGAATCAACTAAGTATAATTCACAACACAAATAAGAAGCTCAATGTCAGTGGTAGTTGAAACTCGAACAAGTTTTAAACAGCAGAGCACAAAAGCTTCATAGAACTGCATGAAGTACGTCTTTTTGTAGAGATCTGAACCAGCAAACACAACATCAATTCAGATTGCCATAATCAAACATGTAAATTTTACCTTCACAACCATACCAGTTAACCTCTAGGTTAAATTACATGAAATACATAAAACAGAGACATTCTAAAACGTGGAGTTGTTCATGGAGCTAACCTACGAGTGTATTTTAAAATTCCAAAGAGATGCTCAATCTTAGGTGGTTATTATTTGTTCTGATCAGCTTAGTATGACAGCAGAAGGTAGTGAAATGCAGATAACACTAGCAAATTCATTTTTACAACTACTCATAATAAGAATACTTTCTTCAATTTTCTTTTTGTAAGGTTAAAATTATGCTCATATTTCCATACAGCTAAAGAATTCTAATTCAAGGATACCAACTCTTTCAGATATTCTGAAATTCAAAGGGATTCCTCTTAATTATATGCAACTATTTATTTGTTCCTGTCAAGTTGATCTAACAAATGATAGAACAACAACAAAAAATCACCATTCCTAATATGGCAGAGGATTTGACTAGAACAATAAATCAAGCAGCATATAAGATTTGTTAGCTTCTGAGCACAGAAGGATACAACTACCCAACCTGTCAATTACAATAAAGTGAGAGTTTTAGAAACATCTTCCAAGACCTAACTATGACAGAAGTTTCAGTAAAAGGAGTGACATCTCATTCATCTTGAATGCTTTATCAAACATCCACCAATTCCCACCTATTTCTTGTCCTTCCAGTTGTACCTTCTTAATAACTAACAAACTGAAAGTTGAAATACAAGAGAATACAGCATGAGAAATGAAGCAGGGTTCAAAAACTACCCGATCAAATTGAAGAATGAATGGACTCATCAAAGCATAACGCTCCTGAATTCAATTCTACATTCTATATGTAATGCCATGCAATGTAAATTGCATTAGGGCATAGCATTATGCGACCATCCATCAATATCTTCTTCCAGTAGGGATTCTACATCCTACACTACCATGTATAACCAAAAAAATTTTAACTGCTTGGGAGGAACTGCACTATGGCTCAAGATATTCTCTAAAGTTCAAATAGAATATGAACCATAGAATCATCAATATAACTTACTTACCCAAAGATTCCAATGTTCCAAATCAATTTTCGACCACATAATATGTCAAGCCTCTGCTCCCCCTGGTCAAGACAACATCCAGGAATATGCGAGTCTGCCACCAGTTTAAGTTTGAGGTCACTAGCATCATCTTTGGGCTCAAGAGGCTTGTTTGCCAGTGCAGATTACCAGGAGGTCCAGTTTGCCTAAAACACACTGTGAGGATAGGCAAGAGGGAGCAGTAATTCACAAGCTTCAACAGTCTACGTTCACCAAGACTTCTCATATAAGCCCTTTGACAACCAACATGGTTCTTATCCCTTCAATATAAATATAGAATTGGAATCCACCAATGGAAACTGAATTAACTCTACACTCAGCCAAATTGAAGATAATTACTGATGAATGACCACACATCATAAGGTCCAATCTCCAAAGTCAGTCGATTCCTTGAAATTCATTTCCAACCAGAATTACTCATGTGAATTTTCAATACGCTCTGTCTTTGTTTCTACCTCCACCAAGGACAAAAAGAAAATAGTAATGGTGTTCGTAGAGGATGTTTTAAACAATCCCTAAGCTATTTGACATTTGGGTAAAAAAAAAAAACCTCTCAAGCAAATAAAAGAGAAAAAAAAAGGGAGGATGCATCACTGTTGGCAATGAAATGACTCCCACTAACAGTTTCCATCTTGAAAAAACCTCTTTATCAAAGCCTATGACAGATTGGGAGTTGGTAGGAGTTACGTTAAATTGATATATTTCCGAGATTCCTGACATTTGCCAACTTTAAAGATTTCATATGCAATACATTTTACAACTCTTATATGTTTGTCAATGCTTCCACAACATTCAAAAGTATTTCCAACCCAAAAATATATGTAGCACAATTCACAAAACCAGCAGAAAAATAATTAGGCCAAATTTCATTTCAGAAATTTTGAAACCTTAAACAAAACATTTATAACTCAGATAATGGCATGCATTAAAAGAGATTGAACATTATAAATAATTAATGAACAACCTGTACTTGTGCGTAACTTCAGATATATTTCATCCCGACCCTTGCCTGAGGCACCCTTGCTAAGCCTATCCTGTAAAGAATGCCGTAAAGCACCTGCAGAACAATGATAATTTAATAATCCACATAAAATTGTCTGACAGGAACCTATACAACAATATCTCCTAGTAGTTCTAACATCATCACTGACCCCTCTGTTAGCTTTATTTTGCTGAGAGCTCAACTGCAGAAATAAATTTTCTGCTTTGTGCATTTAAAGATTTCCTTCAATTATAAAATTAGAGTCAAGAAAATCTTTTGGATCATATTGGCTATTCAAATTTCCCAGTAGGATTCATAAGCAATGCTGACATAAATAAAATAACACCTCAGCAGAGGCGAATCCAATCTGAAAGGCCATTGAGCAAGTCCAGGTACAGTGACCAAAAGCAGGCATCTGATGGTTATTCTTAACAGAAAATGACTAAAATCAACAACGAAAAATAATAAAACCATACGAAATGAGGATGTATCAAGTGATGTTACTAACTTGAAGAAACTTGTTGAGATTTATTGTCAATTTGCAGAATAATAGATTTGCTGCTCAAAGAATCATCCTTCTGTAAATCAATGCTTATAGGAGCCCGAGTAGCACCATTTTCCCCAGTAGGCTGCATAGAAAAGAAAATAAAAACACAGGATTTAAGATATAACTTCCTATAAGTTCCATACAAACCGGATGGCCCAAGAAATCCAACTTACGAGAACCGGATGTCCAATTAAACTGTTCAAAACCGCAGATTTACCAGCTCCCTGACGAATTTATAAACAAATAAAGAAAGTAAAAGGAGTAAGAATTACCAAGCACTGACAGCATAACTACAACAAAGCAAGCAAAAAAACAGCAGTAACTATACAACACTTAATTCAAATTTTCAGGCTGCGGTTACCGAATCCAAATTGTAGTAACCAAAAGCCACACTTCTTATCACTTACAACCAAATCAATTTCAAATTCAAGTTTCCTCACAACAACTAACTTAATCTCCCTTGGATTCAGTTGATCGCATCAGATAACTAACGTACCAAAGATCTAACCACGCAACAAACAAAAGAGTTCAAAAATATAATTTCGATTCACACAAAAAACTCAAAAACAAAAGAAAGATGAACTCACAACATTGCCGAGAGCAACAACGTTAAGAAAAGTTGAACTCCTTCTCGAACTAGAACTGGAATTCTCATCAACATCTTCGTCGGCAAGTAAAGCGGAAGCTTGCCTCATCGAATCCGACAACTGAGCGAGTTCTTCGATCGCCTCCATTACTTGCTGTTCTCGAATCTGAATTAAGTAAATCCGATTACTAAACGCAGATCGAAAGGAAGCGAATCGAATCAGAAACCCTAGATCTGCTGTTTCTGACAGAAGTTTTGAAAAGAGAGCGAAGAAAAGGAACAGAAATGAAGAGAAGAGAAGAGAAGAGACGAGACGACGAAGAATTAGGAATCCTTTTCCCTTTCTCTCTCTTCAGAGTTTTTCTGAAAATGAATTTTCAATTCTCTCCCTTTTCTTGTTTTGAATCTTGTTTTCACGCGTTCAATTTATTTCTTTTTTTTTTTGTTTTTTTAAAAAACTTTTTTTTTCAAGTTTTGGGTTTCCTTAATGGTTTTAAGTTTTGCGATGATGACTGTTTTCATTTCTTCGTTGATTCAAAGTATTATTTGCAGTCAAGTCCCTCTTATTTTTTCTAAAATCGTAAAATGAGGAAGTTTAACTAATTATTCGTTTGAGACTCCTGCGTTTCTAAAGCTAACTCATCTCTTGTCAACAGTTTATCCTACTCAACCCTTGTCAACCTTTTAACAAATTCATTGCTGGAATCTTTTGTGCTTCTAAAGTCATTTTACTCAAAAGCTGTCAATTTTGATGATAGTAATTTTGTTTAACATTATTTTAAAATAATTATAATATCTTTTATTTTAAAAAATATTCATCAATGGATAAAATATTATATAATATTTTTAACCTATTATCAAAATTAATTTAATTTTTGTGATCTCATAATGCACAAAAAAAAAAAAACTCATAGAGACATAATATCAAATTTGTTTGGTTTGGGACGAGCATTTTATCTAATTTTAAATATAAAGTTAAAAAGTTATTTGGTAATGAAATTTACAAATTTTTTTACTAAAATTTAATATCTAATACTTTATTACATTATTTTGACTTAAAAATTATCACATCTCATCACATCTTAAAAATTAGCATTAATAATAATTAAAAATATATATATATATACTTTAATTTTAATATTTATTTATTTATTTAATTATTTTATAATTTTAAAAAAGTAAAAATAAACTGATGAATAAAATTAATAATTAATGATATTTACAAAAAAAAAATTAATTTACTTCGAGTCAAAAAATTATTGGACAATTATGTCAAATTTACTCTCAAAAATACATGAATTATCTATCTTGATGATATTAAATAAATGTATGATTAAAATTTAAAATAATCAACAAATGAAAATGAGTTTTTGAATTATCCAAGGGACTTTATCGTTAAGTTTAAAAGATATAAAACTTTTTGTAATTAACAAAATAAGCAGGACTTGGATGTAGAAGTCCTTATTTTAATTTATAATTATTTGATTTAAATTTGGCTGGTCCTCATGAAAAATCAACGGTTGAAAATGAATTTACGGCAAGTTTCAGGTGCTGCGTCTGATTTTCTACTTTAGGCAAGAATTGGATATGGAATTGATAATGGCCACGTCATCAAAATTGATATGTGTACTGATCCAATACAACGCGCACTATGTTATGTTCCGTGCCACGTGAAGTAAAATCAGCATGGAAATTTAAAACGTAACAGTCTAATAAAAGAAGCTTCTTAGGAGTCAATTTTCTTTAAATAAATAAATAAAATTTATATAAAAATAATAATAAACTAATTCAATAGTATGAAACTTTTAATTAGAGACTGTAAAAGGATGGGAAGGAATTAGAAGAGTAAAAGTACGTTGTAGAATTGGATCAAGTTTGACCCACAAATTTATTTATTATTTATATTATTTTTTAAAATTTTAATAAAATTTATTTAAATTTCCGAGTTAATTTAAGTTTAATAAATTTATATTTTATTTATTCATACAAAAAATTTATTATAATATTTAAAATATTAATTAAAAAATATTTAAAAATAAATTTAATGTAGATGAATTTAATATAATAAATTATAATAAAAAATTAAAAATTTTATTTTTTATATTAAATATTTTAATTTAATTTTTTTTATTTTACACTTTTTTGTATATTGAATAATTTTATTTAAAATAAATTAATATAAATAAAAAATTAATATAAAATAAATAAATAAATAATTTTAAAAATTGATTGATTTGATAAATTAAAAAATAAATTATTTTTCTTAATTAATAGGATTATATTACTATTTTTAATTTTTTTTTAATCTAAAAAAATGATAAAGAAAAAGAAAACCCAAAAAAAATAAAATCTCATTCTCTTGTTTCTGTGTAATGGCCTGCTGCCACCGCCTCCTTAACTCCATTTCCAGAAGCTTCCAGTAATCCTAAAAAAGTCCCAGAAACCAAAACCTAATTAAATCTACAACCTGTTATCGATATCCAGCGATTTTAATCAATTTTAGTTTGAGTTAAAGCAAAATGTTTAAGAAAGCAGTGGAGGCAAAATCCCACCAGCGACTTTCCGGCGCAGACAGGAAGAAGCTGAAGAGAACTCTCAGAGACAGATTCCCTCGCGCTTCTGATGCTGACATCGACGTTTTACTCCCTCCCAAGGTAGAATTTAACATAAATTATGAGAATTTATCTTTGTTTTATTTTATTCGCATTTGTTTAATTTTTCTTCCAAATTTTGTTTGAATATTCTGTATAGACAGAGATCACAGTTTCGAAGTTCCAGAATCGTGTTCTTGTTTATAGCGTTGAAGGTGGTTTTCCTGTGTTCTTTGACGCTGATGGACGAGGCACGGAGATTTTTCCTACAGGTTTGTGATTACATTTATTGTAAAATCATATTTTATTTGTTGGAGATGTATGAAAAAAGAGAAATTCTTCTGGATTGCTAATTTGAAACTATTGAGTTTTCTTGTGTTTCTGGGCTTTAAAAATGACATTTGAATGCTGAGAAGTATGCCCGTCTGACGAATTCATCTATAATAACCTAGTTACAGTCAATTTTTTTTTGCATTTGTAGCATGGATGGGAATATCATAACTTTTTTTTTTTTAAATCTGACTAAGACCGTGCATTGAGTTTTAGTTTTATTGTTAGCTGTCGGTACAAACTTGAGTTCATTGTTCTTTTTGGTTTACTTTCTTCCCTGCAGCTGAAGGCTTTGTAAGCAAATTAAATTTGAAGCAAATTGTATGGAATTTACACCTTAAAGTCAAGTTAATAGTGAGATTATGCTCAGAACTATGCAGAGCGAAGATATATTTAGGCTTAGCCTTTCCTTTTTGAGAACACAGATTATCTAACACAATCTTTATTGTAAAATACTTTGATGAAATATGAGGTATGGGAATTCTTTTATTGCTGTGCATACTTGATATTTGAGGGTTTTTTTTTTTTATTTGTTCCAATTTGTCGATTCTTCATTGAGCAGTCTTTGCTCTGTGGAAAGTGCCCGAAATGCTGCCATTTTTTATGCTGAAAGGAGGTGAGGTTTCACGATTTGTCATTGGAGGGGCGGATTTGATGTTCCCTGGTATTAGTGTACCCACTGAAGGTTTGCCATCATTTTTATCTGGGGAACCTTGGGCAGTAAAAGTTCCTGGCAATCCAGCACCTATTGCGGTAAGCTTATTTGGCATTACATTTACCAGCCATTGCCGTCAGAATTGGTGGATGGCGTGGATTAGTACACTCTTCAGCATTTTCAAGACTAAAATGATTTTAATGCAGGTTGGTTCTACTACTATGAGTACTGCTGAAGCTCTGAAAGCTGGTCTACGTGGAAAAGCTCTGAGGATAACTCACTACTATCGTGACTTACTTTGGCAAGTATAGCTGGAAACTATATGAGGAGTCAGTTAATTGATTCTCAAGTAACACTATCTTGGATTGTTTTGCAGGGAATCAGTAGAGGGCCATTATGTACCAAATGCAGGGTTTCTAGAAGATGTGGTACTTGAGGATCCTGCCTTTTTGTCATCATTTCAAGTTTTCGATGTGCTTGAAGATACTGCCAACCGTTCAAATGATCAACAGAATGCAATCTCCAATGAAGAAGGCATTATCAATTTAAACAATTTCGTTTCTGAACCTACCTCTGCTTCATCGACACAGAACAATTCTGATAGTCATGTAGCAGAACAAGTAACTTCCGATGTGCGTGATTTGAAATTAATAGAAAATACTGGCGCTGATGAATCCAATGAGGAGCAGCATGTTCTATCTATTGGGGATGTGGATGCTTATTTGGACAAATGCCTTCTGCAAGCTTTGCATACAACAGTTAAGGATAAAGACCTTCCCATGCCTGGAAGCACATTGTGGTTAGTATCAGCATCATATTATTGCACATGCTCTCTGTGTAATTGGCACAAAGATACATGTGTTTTTGTGTTTATTATATTAATGAAAGAGATTAAATTTTCAATTATGTGTGACAATAGTCAAATGATTGAGGCATTCATACATTTGATACTATTAATTAGGCTGTATTAAATTCTCTTATTCATTTTCCTACTACTGTGATTTTGTGACTTGACCCAATGGATGATGGTTAATCGTAGTTGCTGGTAGGTTCATATTGATATACAATTTTGGTTACTAACATAATCTTTTTCTGTCAGTGGAGATTCATGGTTGCTATTGGACCTTTAGGGAGTTATTTAGGGATGGATCACATTAAACTATACTCGAATGTTTTTAATTTTAATAATGTTCTTGCTCATACACATGCACACAAGTTTGCATTGCATGCATGGACATAATTCTATTATCATATTGGTCAAACATTTTATAACTCACAATTAGCTCACGCATGTGCATGCATTTGATAACCCTACTGACTATTATACTGATGGAACATTGAATTGTACTCATTATCGCATCACTCATTGTTTTCCATTATTTATTTTATCCAACAACAAAATTCTATTGATTTTGTGGTGCATGCATGGACGTAATTCTATTATTATATTGGTCAAACATTTTATAACTCACAATTAGCTCACGCATGTGCATGCATTTGATAACCCTACTGACTATTATACTGATGGAACATTGAATTGTACACATTATCGCATCACTCATTGTTTTCCATTATTTATTTTATCCAACAACAAAATTCTATTGATTTTGTGGCGGGTACAGGTCAAACCATGTATTACCCTGTAGACCTTCCGGTATCACACTCGATATCAAGAAATCGTCTCACAAAAAATTGTCTAAGTGGTTGCAAGCTAAATCATCTGCAGGACTGGTGTGTTGCCTTCTAACTTTTTTTTTTTTTTTTTTTTATAGAAACTATTTTAAACATCTGAAATTTGAAATTTCTAGTTCATATTTAGACTATTTTGAAGGATATTTCAATCGAGAGATATTATGTTGGTGGAAGTCTGTAGTTTTAAGAAAGAGAGAAGATGATGGGCCAGAAGGCCCCCTTTTCCCCCTTCCTTTTCTTTTTGTGTGTGTTGCAGTTGATGCTTGCATTCTAGTTGCTTATTAGATTTTCCATGGTAATGGCAGATTTCAGTGAAAGAAGATAAATATAAGAAGGAAGCAGTTTTATTTTCTGTTAACCGCAGTCACCCAGACTACTTATCCTTCAAGCCTGAAAAACGACAAGCAGAGAAAATTAATCAGGCTGTTGATCATGCTGCTAGTGAATCTCGGCCATCAAAAATTCTTGAAGTAGCAGAGATTTATAAACCAAGTGTGCATGTCAATTCCATTTTCGCATCTGTTGGTGCTGATGCAGGGAAACTTTACAGTTTCTCTGAAGCCTGTGATGTTGTTTTCAATTACATCGAGAAAGAAAATCTGGTTAAGCCAACTGACAAATCCATTGTGGTTCTGGATCCAACATTATGTGATGCATTGTTCAAAGGAGCCATTAAGAAAGGATCAACGTACCCAACAGAGATACATAAGAAAGATTTAGGATCAACATTTGTAAGCCGGATGCAGGCCCACCATGTTGTGAGCAGAGGAAGTGAGTCAGTTGTTCGTAAAGGTGGTCTGAAAACAATTCAGATAGTGACAGAACGGCGACAGGGAAACAAAAAGGTGACAAAAGTTTCAGGTTTGGAAACGTTCTTGATGGATGCTGAAGCACTAGCATCTGAGCTACAGAAGAAGTTTGCTTGCAGTACAACATTGGCAGAACTACCAGGTATGTTCCCTTTTACCATTTTTCCTCCTTCTCCATCTAATTACTGAACAGAACATAGCATTGATTTAATGTTTTACACGGAGAGATAGACTAACTTACATGTCAATGTTGGAGTATGCCATGTAAATTTCTAGCAAAACTATGTAATTGCCATAAATTAAGAATATATTTCAAAATTTAATCTTTTAAACAACTTTCCTAATTCTCCACAAACTGGTCTTTATTTGCAACCAAATGACACAGAAAAATAGAAAGAGCTCTAGCGTCATGCAAGTTTTAGCCGGCGAAAAAGGCATACCAAATAAGCTCCAAATTGATTGGTGTGCTGTGTGCTTTTGCAACATTTGCGTATCCAACTCACATGCTCTTGTCGGTTAAAATTGTCTTGTTTATGTTTTGTTCTTCCAGGTAAGAAAGGGCAGGAGGTTCTTATTCAAGGTGGAGTGATTGACGATGTGGCGAAACATCTAGTCGAACAATTTGGGATTCCAAAAAGATTCATTGAGGTTCTTGATAAAACCAGGAAGTGATGAATGAGAAATGGTTAGTGTGTAATGCAAATTCAGATGCATAAACTTTGATTTGTTTTGGGTAATTCATGAAGTTACTTTTGTAATGTTTGGATATTTGAGTTGCAAGTTACTTTCAATGATCAGTTTTGATGGTTAGCCATGCATTAGGAAATCCCACATTTAGCTAAACATGTACATTCAAATCTAGTTTTTTCTTGCCACTCATTTACGCAATGGAACGGAAATCCTAGATGCCCTACATTTACTTTGATCATACTTCCTTATGTTTTATTTTGTGATGCCTCTCATCGACCGCGACATGGTCCCAAATTTTGTATGTTGCATTGGCTTCTGACAGTTTATGAGATAATAAAAATAAAAATAAAATGGGCTCGGGTTCATTGTTCGATTGGTATAGATTCCTTTGTCTATTTGTCTGAAGCCTCTGTTCGACCATAGTTAAAAAGAAAAGTTTATCGATCAAGCGATCTTATGATGATGCGTGACATCAGAACTAATTTAGGTTAGTTAATTGATATTTAATGAAGCAGGTAAAATCTGAAGCAAGAATTAAATAAATTACTTTTTGAGTTAGAAACAAAAGAAAGTCTCAAATTTTTATTACTTTATTAGAATTGATATAGAAAAATTATTTAATTAATAAAATAAATAAAATTTAATTAACAAATAAAAAGAGTTTAAAAAATTATAAATTATTTTTAATTTATTAATTAAATGATAAAATTTATTAATAAATATTTTTTTAATTTTATAAATTAAATAGTATCGTTATAATAATGTAATTCGATAGAATTGTATTTTTTAAAAAAAATTTAAAAATAAAAGACAATTATATATACTTTAGTTACTTAAATGACTTACTTTGAAAGATCGATAATATAAATTATATTTATAAATTAAAGATGAATCACTTGATCAAAAAAATTCATGAGGCAAGAATCTAACTAATCTCAACGATTTGACTGCTATCAATTATTTAAACAAAGATTATACTGTCATTGCCTTATAAGTGGAAAGATCCGACCCTTCCAAAATAAAAGATTGCCTGACATTGAACTTATAATGTACAACATTAATTGCTAATGAGGGTAATCTTCAAATTAAAATACTCTCTTCCTTGAATGGTTCCAGTACATTTTCCACAAACCCCCGTTTTACATTTAAAAAAAAAAAAAAATGAACGTTCAGGATCAAAGGCAGCATTACTAGTTATCTCCAAAGATTTGATTCTTGCTAATAATCTTAGCTAAACAAGCTTAACTTTTAAAATAGCTGAGATTAGTTATTGTTTTTATTTAATTAGCTTTCCATTACTTCATGTGATGATGCAAGTCATGCTTTTCATCTCATCCAGGATGAATTTTTATATTTTCGATCAACAAATATAATGAAATGTGCAGAGTGTTCAGATTTCATTAATTGCTTTTATTGGCCTTTTTGAATGGTTCCTGCCTTTTCTTTTTATAATATTATAATTTAAGCAATAATCATGTGATTAGTTAAATAATCAAAACCAATATTTTCACTAATCTCAAAGACTACTGGGACTCTCGTTAATTAATTAAACACTTTGATTACTTAAAAAGCCTAACAATTCAACCAAATTATCGTAAGTACCTTCCATTATAAAACAGTTCAGTATTTGTATCTTCTTCCATAAGCAGAGAATAATGTCTAACTCTAAATCCTTGACATGCGCAGACCTCACATGGAAAATGAAGCTCATCGTTTCCGTAACCAGATTCATCATGAAATTTATTTGCCGCTCCGACGGTACAGTCAACCGCCGTCTGTCGGGTCTCCTCTTCGATCACAAAGCACCTTCTTCGATCCAACCCATCCGCGGCGTCAAAACCTCTGATATCATACCTATTTTTTCGTCTCTTTGTCCCCTCTGCCGATGGTGGAAGCGATGCCGACATGCCGGTTATTGTATACTTTCACGGCAGAGGATTTGCATTGATGTCTGCAGTTTCAATGATTTACGATAGCTTCTGTCGAAGATTTGCTGCGGAACTCAATGCTGTTATCATCTCCGTCAACTACCGGCCCCCACCTCAATATAAATATCCATGTCAATACGAAGATGGGTTTGACGTGCTTAAATTCATCAACGAAAACCCAAACTTTGAAGGTTTTCCGACAGAAGGCAATCTGAAGCACTACTTTCTCGGAGGAGACAGTGCCCGCGGAAACATAGCTCATCACGTAGCAGTCAAGGCCTGTAATTACGAATTTCTTAACCTGAAGTTCACCGGAGTTATAGCAATACAGCCGGGTCTCGGCGGAAAAGAAAGGACTGAGTCGGAAATGACGATCGTTGGAGCTCCTTTTCTTAACGCCGAACTAATAGATTTTTTTTAGAAAGCCCTCTAGCCGGAAAGTTCAGACAGAGACCACCCGGCGTTGAATATTTTTGGGCCGAAATCCGTTGACATTTCGGGGCTAAACTTTCCGGCGACGATGGTGATTGTCGGGGGGCTTGATCCTTTGAAGGACTGGCAAAAGAGATACTCCGAAGGATTGAAGAAATGTGGGAAAGAAGCTTATTTGATAGAGTATCCGAATGCATTTCACTCCTTTTATGCTTCTCCGGAATTGGTTGAATCTTCTTTGCTTATTAAGGAAGTGAAGGATTTCGCAAATTGCTAAATGAAACATGCTTTTAATACTGTCGTAATTTATTAATAGTAATCTTTTAATTTCAATTGTCTTAAAGTTTTAAAAATCTTATACCATTATAAATTTATATTTTATTATATGTTTGCTCGTAAGGGTAGAGTTGACTCTTAATACCGGGCACTAGCCATCCAAAGGAACAAGAAGATGACATTACAACAACCATATTAAACAGCTTCCTACTTTAATGAAATCCAATGCAGTTATTATGATCCAACTTTCTACTTCATTAGTTATAGCTCAACTCAACTCACCAATAAAAGGGTAGTAATTAAAGGGTTTAATTTGTATATATTTTTTAATCAAATTTTTAAGAGAGTTTTTTGTCCTGTTATCCGTAATTTTACATTTATTTTTAAGCAGAATCTACTCCCAAGTAACCTAACTTAAAAAATTAAGAGACTTGCATTAGCATCTGGGGCAGAGAAGAAATATAATTGCAGTACAACAGTGGCAGAGCTACCGGGTATGTTCCTTCTACCATTTTTCTTCATTCTCCATGCAACTACTGAACTGAATATACCATCGATTTAATGATATCCATGAAGAGATAGACTAACTTATATGTCAATTTCGGACTTTTCGATGTCAATTTCTAGCAATACTATGTCATTACCTTAAAATAAGAATATTTTTCACAATTTAATCTCTTAAAGAAGCTTCGAAATTTGAGCATCCCCTAAAACAATGTTCTTAATTCTCCACTAGTTGCTCTTCATTTGCAACCAAATGACACACTAAAAAAATAGAAGAATGAATGAGAAATGGTTAGTGTGTAATGCAAGTTCACATACATAAACTTTGATTTGTTTTAGGTAATTAATGGAGTTACTTTTGTAATAGTTGGGTATTAGAATTGCAAGTTACTTTCTATGTGCACCTTTGATGGTTTGCCATGCTTTAGGAAATCCCACATTCAGCGAAACATGTACATTGAAATCTGTTTTTTTTTTTCCCTTGCTTCTCATTTATACAATGGAATCTAAATACTAGACGTCCTACATTTCCTCTGATTATGATTCTTAATGTTGTATTTTCTTTATATTTCATGGGAAGCTACATGGTTCCAGATTATGTTGCATTGGCGTTAACATTTGAGAGTGTATCCGACAATATAAGTATAAATGGGTTCGGGGACATGGCTCAATTGTTAGACTTCGTTCTTCCAAAATTATGGGTCGGATGTCTATTTGTCCAGGCGATAACGATGATATCTTCAGCTTGAATCGGTGCTTCACTTTTTCTAACAACGGGGGAAGAGGACTGCCATGGACTTCTAACAACATAGAAGAACTATTTTATTTCATAGATTATAATGTTACATTTATGTATAATATTGAAAGGAATTGTGTATTTAACCATGATGACAGTACATATACATGTAGAAGAAATTGTGTACCATTTCATTGGCCTTTATTGCAGCAATTGACAAAGTAATCGCATGATGATGTGTGACATTGAAACCAATAGAAGTTAATTGATTGATATTGAATGAAGCAGGTAAAATCAGATGTAGAAGGAAACAAATCACTCTTCATGTATTGAGTTGAAAACAAAAGATCAGTATCTACTTCTAGAAGCCATGAATTTTATTTGATTGAATCACTCTCTCACTTTCAAATTGAGTCGGCAATATGGACTGACTGTACCATTGATTTGGCCTTTCATTAAATGAAAATACATCTGAGTGCAGCTATAAACTTAGTTTACGGTTAATCTTCCATTGCAGAAGGGAGAGTATTTGATTCTTCTTCTATAAGCAGAGAAAAATGTCCAACTCTAAATCCTTGACATGCGCAGACCTCACATGGAAAATGAAGCTCAGAGTTTCCGTAACCAGATTCATCATGAAATTTATTTGCCGCTCCGACGGCACAGTCAACCGCCGTCTGTTGGGTCTCCTCCTCGATCACAAAGCACCTCCTTCGATCCAACCCATCCGCGGCGTCAAAACCTCTGATATCATCGTCGACCCCTCACGAAACCTATTTTTTCGTCTCTTTGTCCCCTCTGCCGACGGTGGAAACGATGCCGACATGCCGGTTATTGTTTACTTTCACGGCGGAGGATTTGCCTTGATGTCCGCAGATTCATTGATTTACGATAGCCTCTGTCGGAGATTTGCTGCGGAACTGAATGTTGTTATCATCTCCGTCAACTACCGACTCGCGCCTGAGCATAAATATCCATGTCAATACGAAGATGGGTTCGAGGTGCTTAAATTCATCGACGAAAACCCAAACTTTGAAGGTTTTCCGACAGAAGCCAATCTGAAGCACTGCTTTCTCGGCGGAGACAGTGCTGGCGGAAACATAGCTCATCACGTAGCAGTCAAGGCCTGTAATTACGAATTTCGTAACCTGAAGTTCACCGGAGTTATAGCAATACAGCCGGGTTTCGGCGGAAAAGAAAGGACTGAATCGGAAATGACGATGGTTGGAGCTCCTTTTCTTAACGCCGAACTTATAGAATTTTTTTGGAAAGCCTTCTTACCGGAAGGTTCAGACAGAGACCACCCGGCGTTGAATGCTTTCGGGCCGAAATCCGTTGATATGTCGGTGCTAAACTTTCCGGCGACGATTGTGCTCGCCGGAGGGCTTGATCCTTTAAAGGACTGGCAAAATAGATACTACCAAGGATTGAAGAGACGTGGAAAAGAAGCTTATTGGATCGAGTACCCAAATGCATTTCACTCCTTTTATGCTTCCCCGGAATTGGTTGAATCTTCTTTGCTTATCAAGGAAGTGAAGGATTTCATGCAAAAGCAAATTGCTAAATGAAACGATGATAGTGTGTGTTTTTAATTAATTTCATAATAATCACGAATAATTTGCTGTATAATTTTGCATTAAAGAATACTACTAGATCAAACGATGATGATGATCCTCTAAATGCTTTCTCTATGCATATTTTCACACTTGGAATCAAAACATTGATCAATAAAATGGGTGGATAATAAAAAACAGAATGGATAAATAACTGAAACTAGAGTCAATTATTTTCATCAATGAAAAGCTCTTCATTGTAAAGACCACAACCATATACATACTACTAGAAATCAAAGCCTAAATATGGCCGTCATGCATGTCATCTGCATTTTCATGGAAGACCCAAAAAGATTTATTGAAGATGCTTGGTTGTTGGGTGTGTTTGATATCGACATTATCTTTAATTTTTGCCCTTCTTTATCTCTTGCTTTTGGCTAGGTTATTTAATAGTTGGAATTGCTTGTATTATTATGTTTGTTTCTAAGGTAAAAGTTCACTATAATTTTGCAATACTAGCCATCCATTATGTTGTAAAACTAAAAATAATTGCATCGCACATATCGAGGACTATAGATACTTCATCAAAACAAACAATGGATATAGAACCATACAATCAATTTGTAAAATAATCCAATAGAATTTTATCATATACCTAACACATGGAGGGAGAGTCCCAAAATTGAAGCTCAGAGAAGTAAAAATCAAAGATTAATTACCCCAAGGCATCAATAATTTTGAAAACATGGGATATTCAAAGTCACGCATAAAAATAATTTTGAAGGAGTAATTTTCTGTTAAGTGGGGATATGTAAGAAGTTGTTATGTGTCTGAGTAAACATGGGATATTTATCAAAAGACTTCTTGTTGTCATAACTTGTTAATCGTTTTCTCTTTAACCTAATTGGTTTAAAGTCCTCTGCTCCAAATAAACCCCCAAAAAGGGGTTTAAAAGTCCGATGTAACAGTCGACCTCTACATTCCAACAGATAAAAGTCCAGCCACAAGCTTGCCAGTTATTTTCTATTTCCATAGCGGAGGATTTGTGTTTTTTGCTGCCAATTCAAAAGGCTACGATGATTTTGGTCTTCAGTTCTTCAAAATAGGCAGGCATGAGCTTACTGCCCTTTCAGATGCAGATTGAGGATGTAATCTTGATGATAGGAGATTTGCTGGAGCATATTGTGATTTTCTTGGTGATAATTTGATTCGTTGGTCTTTTAAAAAGCAGTTAAGTTGTTGCAAGATCCAGCAATGAATCAAAATATCGTGCACTGGCTGTTGCTTCTGCTGTACTAGCTTGGATACACTCTATTGAAGGAAATTCAAATGCTACCAGTCTCAGCCCTGTACTTTGGTGTGACAACTTGAGTGCGGCTTCTCTTGCTCAAAATTTAGTATTGTACTCTCGAACCAACCATATTGAATTTGATGTTCGCTGTGTGAGAGATCTTGTGCTTAGTAAACTTCTAGATGTAGCAAGTAATGAGCAGATTGCATGTATCCTAACCAAGCCATTATCGTTTCCCCAATTTAGTTACATAGAACCAAGATAAATGTTCTTCGCAGACCATTCAGCTTGAGAGGATGTTAAGGTAAAGCATCAGAAGCATGCATCAAGCAGTGAGATTCAAGTTTCAGCTTCAAGGAGAGCATGTGAAGAAGTTACCAACCAATACACTAGCAAGGCAAGTAAAAAAAGCTAACAGCTCAGTGCTCAGTGTTAGCGGATGAAGGTTGAAGAAGCTTGATGGCTGCTGATCTGTCAAGCTCTGAGTGAAGAATGAAGTAACTTAAGGATGCTGAAATGTCAAATTCTAAGCTGGTGTCAGCTGGACATGAGGCTACTGTTAGCTTAGTTACCTTCATCGGATTTTTAGGATTAGGATATTTATGACTTAGTTGTAGAATATTCTAGCTAGTTGATGTTACTATAATTAGTTTGTTTTTCATTCAACAAGAAGGAAGCAATTCATTAAACTTTTCTCTGCATTTTTTCTAGCTGTCTCAAATTGTCCAAACATATTACAAATATTGATTTGATATTTGAATTGCAGGTTACTTTCTATGGGCAGCTTTGATGGTTTGCGATGCTTTAGGAAATCCCACATTCAGCTAAACCTGTACATTCAAATCCGGTTTTTTCTTGCTTCTCATTTATGCAATAGAATCTAAATAGTACAACGTCCTACATCTTCTCTGATTATACTTCCTAGTGTTGTATTTCCTTTACATGGTTCCAAATTATGTGTGTTGCATTCGCTTTTCAGATTGTATACCATAATATAAATAAAAACAAAAATGGGTTCGGGGACATTACTCAATTGGTAAAGCTTCCTTCTTCCTAATTATGGCTTGGATGTCTTTTTGTCCAGGCAGTAACGATAAAATTACATTTTAAAATAGCTTATAATAATATAATGTAAGCAACAATCATGTGATCTGTTAAATAATCAAACCCAATATTTTCACTAATCTAAAAGACTTCATTCTTGTTAATTAATGAAACAATTTGATTGTTTGCTTGTGGTTTCAGACCAAAACACAAAAATAATCCAATAAAACCTATTTTAAACTTGCCATGATTGATATTTAAAATTAAAATAATTAAAGAGATATATCATATGAAGAGAGTAACTACATAAAATTAACCTTCACAAGCTTGCTTATTTTTGACCATTCAACCAAATAATAAAAATAAAATACCTTCCATTATATAAAAGAAAAAAGTTTCCAAACTAATCACTTTTTTATTTTTAATTTATCAAATTAATCAATCTCACGATTCTTTTATTAAATAAGTTAAATAACAAATAATTAAACTAAAGTAATTCCATAACTAAGAATATAAATACACGGTCTCTTTTCTCTCTCATCTTCTCTTTCTTTACTTTATTTTTCATTTATTTTTAGTAAAATATTATAATTTTATTTCAATTATATTTTATAAAATTTATACTGGTGTTAATTTAGTCTTATTGTGTTTGGTAATCGAAAGTGACAAGTGCCATTTTCCATCAAGGCCTTGACTATAAGTGGGCCAAGATAGTATAGAATATTTGGATCTGTTTGTCATAGTTTGAAAATTTTTGAACATTTTTATAATTTAATAAAATACTTGGGACTAAACTTTCGGTCATGGCCATTTTTCGACGGAGAAGACAGGAAGTGAATCCGAAATCAAGCTTGTTGGAGCATCGTTACTTAAAACGTTGATCTTACAGATTGCTTTTTCCACTGTAGGGTTACTTTAATCTAATTACTTGTTATTTGATTTGTTTAATAAACAACTTTTAAAATTAATTAATTTAATAAATAAAAAATAGCTAATTTCAAAACTTTCCCTTAAAAGAGAGTTGAGCAGCTGCATTTGCATTTGCTTCACAAGCAGAGAAATGTCTAACCATGAATCCTTGACGTGCGCAGACCTCACATGGAAAATGAAGCTCATCTTTACCGTGGCCAAATTCGTCTTGAAATTTATTTGCCGCTCAGACGGCACCGTCAACCGCGGTCTGTTGCGTCTCCTCGATTACAAAGTTCCTTCTTCGATCAAACCCATCGACGGCGTCAAAACCTCTGATATCATCGTCGAACCATCTCGAAACCTATTTTTTCGTCTCTTTGTCCCCTCTGCCGATGGTGGAAACGATGCCGACATGCCGGTTATTGTCTACTTTCACGGTGGAGGATTTGCCTTGTTGTCTGCAGATTCAATGGTTTACGATAGCCTCTGTCGGAGATTGGCCACGGAACTCAATGCTGTTGTCATCTCCGTAAATTACCGGCTCGCGCCTGAGCATAAATATCCATGTCAGTACGAAGATGGGTTTGACGTGCTTAAATTCATCGACGAAAACCCAAACTTTGAAGGTTTTCCGACAGAAGCCAATCTGAAGCACTGTTTTCTCGGCGGAGACAGTGCCGGCGGAAACATAGCTCATCACGTAGCAGTCAAGGCCTGTAGTTACGAATTTCGTAATCTGAAGTTCACCGGGGTTATAGCAAATCAGCCATTTTTCGGCGGAGAAGAAAGGACTGAATCCGAAGTCAAGCTTGTTGGGGCACTGTTACCCAACGTCGATCTTACAGACTGCTTTTGGAAAGCGTTTTTGCCGAAAGGTTCAGACAGAGACCATCCGTCGGCGAACGTTTTCGGGCATAAATCCATTGATATTTCGGTGCTAAACTTTCCGGCGACGATTGTGATTGTCGGAGGGCTTGATCCCTTAAAAGATAGGCAAAAGAGATACTACGAGGGATTGAAGAAATGTGGGAAGGAAGCTTATTTGATCGAGTATCCGAATGCATTTCATGCTTTCTATTCTTTTCCTGAGCTGGCAGAATCTTCTTTGTTTATCAAGGAAGTAAGAGATTTCATGCAAAAGCAAATTGCTAAAGAGAAGAATTGATTATCTCTAATTCAATAAAAAAGATTTAAGGTTGGAGTAGAGCAAAGGTGAACTGATAGAGAAGCTATACAATGTTGTACCCATGCTGTAACTTGTCCTATTAATTTCAGTTCTTACGAGTAAATGCTGTATTTAATTGTCTTTATACAGTAAAGGAGAATGTAGGCTATCGATTTCCACGTGTGCCATTGCCCTTTTTTGGTTTTTTTTTTTATGTTAGACTTGAGACCTAATTTATAAGATTTAAAATGATAAAAAAAATATATTAAAATAAATAAATCACATGATAAATAGCAATTGAAATATATAATAAAAAATTTAAAATATATTTAAAAAAATTTAAAATATAAATAAATAATACTTAAAATAATTTTATAAAAATTTAAAATAATTTTTAAGAGAATTAAAAAAATAAAAATAATAGTACCTATAGGTAATATAGTGAGTCCCGTAATAAATAAGTAACTAATAATATCTTTTCATTATCTATTTGGGATATATAAAATGTTCTCTTGGATCACTTCAACATTAAATAAATATTAAGACTTCTCTATATTAATTATTAGAAATAGACTAATATACATATATGTAATCATATATTATTTAACACAAAATTTAAAGTGATTAATGTAACATTTGAAACAGTATAAAAAAATAATTTAAAATATGAAATAAAAATCGTGAAATGCTTAATAAAAAATTTAAAATATTTAACAAAAACATTTGAAACTCAAAGAAAAAACTTGAAATATTTGAATATACGATTACATATTTGTATGGTAATCAATCCCTTAATTATTAAGTTTAAATCAAATACAATTTCAATAAATCTCATAATTATTTGTAATATATCTCACACATGCTTTACATTTAAAATTTTAATTTCTATATTAATGCTGCATAGCCTAATATTATCATATGTTCGAGTATCATAGCCTAACACAATTTCATTTCAAGATTTTTTTATTGTGTTTTTAATATTTTTTATTATAAAATATAAGTTTTACATTAATTATTTAAATATTTAAGTTATATATTTTTTGTATTTTTTAAAAATTTACATAAATTATTTTAAATTATTCATATTTTAAATTTTAATTTAAAAATAAAAAATATTAACAGCTACCATAAATCTTTTACATTAAAAAGAATTCTCGAAAACAATGTCATGTTTTCAAAATTATTACTTTTGAAAATGAATAAAGTTATTGAATGTTTTTGGAGCGTAATTTTCAAAAAATAAAAAAAATAATCAAATTATTATTTTTAATTTTCAAGTTATTAATTAAAAAAAAAAAGTTGTATTCTAAGAAAAAATTAGTTTCCATAAATGTTTTAGTTGACCAGTAATAAACGAACACGTAACTGTCTGACGCAATGGATTCTGAATTTTGTGATTAAGACCAAGACCAGCTTTAAGAAATTATCTGTCTCTGGGACAGAGGGAGACGAAGCCAGACAAACATGCCTTCAGTAAATCCAAAATCGGCATGCTCAGGTCTCTCATGGAAAATCAAGCTCTCCAGTTCCATTGCCAAGTTCGTCATGAAGTTCACTTGCCGCTCAGACGGCACCGTCAACCGCCGTCTGTTGAGTTTCCTCGATTACAAAGTACCTCCTTCGATCAAACCCATTAACGGTGTCAAAACCTCTGATATCATAGTCGATCCATCTCGCAATCTCTGGTTCCGTCTCTTCATCCCCACCACCACCGATGGCGAGAACGATGCTAGCATGCCAGTTATCGTGTACTTTCATGGCGGAGGGGGCGCATTGTTTTCTGCGAATTCAATATCTTACGACAGCCTCTGTCGGAGACTCGCCAGAGAACTCCACGCTTTAGTTATCTCCGTCAACTACAGGCTCGCGCCTGAGAATAAATATCCAAGTCCATACGAAGATGGGTTTGATGTGCTGAGATTCATAGAAGACAACACAAACTTTGAATGCTTTCCGACAAGTGCTAATCTGAAGAACTGTTTTGTCGGCGGAGACAGTGCAGGCGGAAACATAGCTCATCATGTTGCAGTCAGGTCCTGTAATTACGAATTTCGTAATTTGAAGATCATCGGAGTTATAGCAATACAGCCGGGTTTCGGCGGAGAAGAAAGGACTGAATCCGAAATCAAGTTTGCTGGAGCTCCCTTCCTTGACGTGGAGCGTATTGACTGGTTTTGGAAAGCATTCTTGCCGGAAGGGTCAGACAGAAATCACCCAGCGGCAAACGTTTTCGGGCCGAAATCTGGTGATATTTCCGGGCTAAACTTCCCGGCGGCAATTGTGTTTGTTGGAGAGTTCGATCCTTTAAAAGATTGGCAAAGAGATACTACGAGGGATTGAAGAGATGTGGGAAAGAAGCTTATTTGATAGAGTATCCAAACACATTTCACGGATTCTATTCTTTTCCGGAGCAGCCAGAATCTTCTTTGTTTATCAAGGAAGTGAGGGATTTCATGCAAAAGCAATATGCTAAATGTATGTGTTGAAATGATGATGCAAATTTTAGATCATCTAGAAATATTTATGCAGAGTACAATAATCAAATGAAATTATCTGCTCATGTGTATGTGCCTAACCATTGGAGTATCGGAGCTAACAACAGTTAGAACAAAAGGCAGATCGGCATGCTACTAATCTTCAAGTCCAAGAGATGACAAAGTTCACACAATAAAATTGGGCCACCAAAGAAGCCAAAATAAATAATTTGCCTGTCAGTTTCACAAGCTAGTAGGCAGTATGGCACGCTGCATTGGTGAATAATTATCGCAATGCGTGTAAGGTAGGTATCCTATGGATAGTTTTAATTGTCGTGCCAATTTTAGCTTTTCTAGCCACATACGCTATTATTATTATTGTTTTTACTAGACCATAATTAATTTTTCAAAGATTCCAACTGCAGTATTGGAAGATTACAACGCCGGCTATTATAAAAGACAAGACTCGTGACATACAGACTTATGACTTGTAATGTATTACATCTAAGCTTGCCTTTTTGTTATTAGAAATTGATTACCTTAATTTCCATCTTATGACAAATCGACCTAGATATTTTATTGGAATTTTTGTCGTCGGGGTGACTAGTTTGATTGATTGATTGCCTAATTAGAAAATTGGCAGACTTTGATTTGATTGATTAAGATTAAATATTTTGTATCTCTGTCATTGACAATCTCTCGTATTTTACAGTTTACATTCTTATTCGGAGCTGGCAGAATTTCCTTTGTTAAGATTTTTTAAAAGTTAATTAATCTTCCCCTTTTATAACTATACATCATCATCTGAAATCTTATTACGATAATGAACCAAAGATCCATAAGTGAGCAATATAATAAAAATTACTGCCATTATTTAGCAATGAAAGTTTGTATTAAACTCCAAGAATTGCTTAAAGCAATCCCCCACAACAACTCCTCCAGCTACGAGCACCTGGGTCCTATCAAAATTAGTCTTTACCCATACCAAAGATGCTGGATCCCAAGAGAGAACAACACAGCAAAAATGCTTTCCACATCCAATCAGAATGCTCCATGGACAGTAACGGAGCCCCGACGAGCCTTGTTTCTGATTCAGTCCATTCTTCCCCTCCAAAAAATGGTTAACTAGCTAGAACTGACATGTTATGAGCCAAGTTTCCTCTGGCACTGTCTCTGCGATAAAGCAACTTGTAAAATCAGGAAAATCCGGAAAACCTACCATGTTTGCACTGTCAATGAATTTTAACATATCGATGCCATCTTCGTACTGACAAGGACGGTGGTTGACGGAGATGACGACAGCCGGAAGTTCACGGTCAAGATTTTGGCAATAATCATGGACCCTTTTGAATTTGCAGCCATGAAACGAGTCCTCCCAATTTTTTTATTTTTAAATGACATCTTAACATATAGTTAATGTAACACTCATCAAAGGACAAGTTTATCTCAAATTTTTGATATGGTTAATGTAACAGACATCAAGTACATTCATCAAGCTGTTTATACGAAGGTTTGATAAATGATCTTAGAAATTATAAAAATTTTGTCACTAATTGATTGTCACGTATCAGTAATGCATAAGTCCTCAAATGAATCTCGTATATACCACCCTCAAGAAATCAATATTCTCATATACACTCCTAGAAGCTTTAATTTCCTTCTGGCAAAAATGCTTTCCAATTCAGTACGTTCCACTGTAACTATCGAAACTCCGTTGAGTCTGATTTCTGATTCAGGCCGTTCTTCTCCGCCCAAAAATGGTTGTATCGATATGATTCCGACCATCTTCAAGTTGTAAAATTTGTGTTCGTTAGGGAGAAGTACCGCGTATGCATCAAGATGGCGCCGTCACTGTCTCCGGCGAGAAAACAATGCTTGAGGTCAGCAAAAGAAAGAAAAAGTCCAATGTTTAAGCTGTCAAAAAATTTTAACACAACAATTCCATGTTCATATAGACTCGGGTACCGATGCTCTGGTGCAACACGGTAGTTGACGTAGACTACGACGGCAGGAAGTTCCCGGCAAACCTGCCACAACAATCGTCGTAGCCCCTAGAATTGGCAGACATTAAAATGAATCCTCCGCCTTGGAACTAGACAATGACTGGTAAGCTGGTGATTGCACTTGGATCAGCGGGTGTGTAAAAGCGGAACCAGAGATTGCGAGAGCAGTCAACGAGGATATCGGAGGTTGTAACGCCGTAGCAATTTTGATCAACTTTCAATCGATGCTAATCCGAAATGGCATTTTCTCTCCGGAGACAGCGCCGGCGGGAACTTGGCGCACCACGTCGCAGTATAAGCCGGAGATTATAATTTCTGCAAGTTGAAATTCATCGGACTGATAGCGTTACAACCATTTTTCGGAGGAGAAGAAAAGACAGAATCCGGAATCACAAATGGCAATAACCCACTTTTGTCATTGGATTTAACCGATTGGTACTGGAAAAATGTTTTTGCCAAACTGTATATGTAATATTAATCTAGCCACGCCCTATATATTGATTATTGTAGCAAAAAAGTCATGTCAAATTTATAACTTATTCATGCCATGTAATTCCTAGTTAATTCAACAACCAAGACAAAGCCAAGTTTGGTTATTTGAAGAATACAAAGTGATCAAGCTTAGTGTAAAGGAGCTTGGTTATTTAGCACAAATGGGCAAGATAAAAAGATAAGCTTAGCACAAAAAGGGAGATAGAATGGGGACTCCAGTCTGTGGTTGATGAAATAAAATTTACCAATTAACTTCACACTTTACCTTACCTTATTCCTAATCTAAAACTCAAATTGATCAATCTTCAAGCCCAAACAAAACCCTAATAAATTTGATGTGATTCGACTGTAAAGGATGGTCGATGAAATGGTAGTTCTTTTTGTAAAGTTAAATTTGGTGTGATTTCACCATGACTACGAGCAGAGTGATTTGTTTCAATTATATTTTATTGTAAAATGTAAAGTTAAGAACTAATTTTATTTTATTTTTGATTTTATTTTTTTATATAGTAAAATATAAAGTTAATTAATAAATTTTATTCAAATATAAACTGAATCTAATTATTATTATATATCACTAGATATTTAAAATATAAGGATAGAAAAAAGATTAAATTATATATCACTAGATATTTAAAATATAAGAATAAAAAAAAAGATTAAAAAAGAGTTCTAATTTTATATTTTAAGAGTGTTGGGGTGTGAATTAAGATTGAGTTGATTTTTTTATTAAATTTAATAAATGATGGAATTAAAATTGAAACATTTGAAACTTTTCATATATATCCTAAAAATGAGGGGTGTATTTGATAATATCCCACAAACAATTTATAAGCAAGTTTTAACAGAAAGTCTGGTTCCGTCTTTTCTTCAAACTTGTTGCTGGAAACAAAGGCGCTAAAAATGGCGAGATTCGGAAGAAGACAACCGCTGTTACTGCAAAGGCACAGTAATCAGATCAATATAAGAAGATTATTTTCTCCTTCAAAGCGATCGTTTCGTTTGATTCTCGTTTGCCTCGCTTTCATCGCCGTTTGTCCTCCTGTTTTCTTCCACTTCAGACTCCGCCGCTTCCATCAGGTAAAAAACTAAATCCCATCCCGATTCTCTGTTTTTGGATCTATGTAAGTTTGTGTAAATTTAAATGTTAAGAGTTTTTATTAGCTTTAAGTTTGATAATATTCCGATCCGAAGTGAATTTTGGTTTATGATTCTGTGTATTCGTTTTGATTATGGGTAGGTCGGATCTAGGTAGGATTTTTATCGAATGCTTGGTGCTAATTTTCTGGGAATGTGGTGATCTAAGATTCTGATAACTTATAATGTGTTTGGGAATGATTTTGAGGGTGCTAAAAGTGCTTTCGTGTGTGTGTGTGTGTGTGTGTGTGTGTGTTTCTGAGGGTGATACGATTCTGCCAAAGGGACCCTTAACACACAATTAAATTAAAATTTTTTTCCAAAAAGTGCTAGAAAAAAAAGGTTAAAATACATAAGCACTATGGAACATAAGCGCTTGCATTCAAATGGAATAGTGTTTTGTGTTCTTGTCGAAGTAGTTTTTGTCCAATATTAAATGTGCTTTTGTAGGTTTGAAGAAGCACTTGGAGTATGCTTAGAAAAACAATCAATATGTAGCACTTCTAGAGCAAGAAAAGCATTTGAAGTGCTTTTTCAAGAAGCAATTGATAGGTGTTCTCTAAAATGTGCTTTTAAGTGATTTGGTAGAACGTATTTCTGCAGAAATGCGTACTTTTTTAGAAATCACTATCATATGTAATCATATTCTTGAAGTGGCATAGTTTGTAATTTTTCTTTCTTGTTCCTTCGTTTAAGAATTAGTACCATGGAGCATATTTACTTTTAGTTAGGTGAATGCTATGCTCTTCATTTACTCTTTAGATTGAACATTATTACTAGATATTACTTAACCTTGTAATTGATATTATATAAATGTGGAATAATACTTTATTTTTTGCAGATGCAATTAAAAAAGTGTGGCTGGCTGAATGATTATCCTTTTGTGTGTGCCCATGGTGGTGATTCAACTAATGCATTTCCCAACACAGTAGGCATCATATTTTAAATGTGGATTTCTTTTTCCTGTATTCTCATTTGGATGATTCAGACAACATTAAGCACACTATTGAGTTTAGGTTTGGTTTTCTTTGTCTACCATGGTGTAATATTTTTTTACAAAAACTTCTACCAAGTAAGGGCTTCATTCAAGCTCAATCTGCTCAAATTGTAATTGTGTGATCCATGAAGAACTAATTTAATTTTATACAGTAACTGGAATCTTATAAATGAGGCCTGTTGTCAGGGAACAACGAAAATCCTCTATGCAAAAAAGCAGAATTTTCCTCTTTTCACAAGAATTTTTTTTCCAGAGTTCTTGTTCTTTGAGTATTAGAAGATTTATCTCTTTTTCTTTCGATTTTGACTTTTCTGTTACTTTTCCTATCATAGATGGCTGCATATCGATCTGCCATTCACTCTCAAGTAGACTGCATAGAGATTGATGTTTCTCGTTCTTCAGATGGAGTTTTGTTTGCTCTTCATGACAGGTACTTAACCACTGCCTCTATGGGGATTATCTTATGCAAATCAACATCAATGAAGAATGCTTTACTGCATGAAGAATACATTTTACTTGTAACCTGCTTAATTTGCTGACAAGAACCTGTACCTTCTGCTGAATTTTCATTTTGGGCACCTTTATTTTTCTAATTTATCGGATTGAAGCTATTGTGTAGTGCATTTAATAATTGCAAGAGTTAAAATCTGCATCCTTGACTTGAACATCTGAAAAACATCTAGTTAACATCATTTCATATTCATGCTGGAGTATTATCACTATATGTTACAAACTTGGAGATTATTTTTGAGGCTGCTTGGAGATTTGATTTTCACATGACAGGCAGGGACTTGCAGCGGATATCTGGTAACAAAACTTCTAAAGTTGGGCACTTGAGCATGAAAGAGGTGAGAATTGCCATATGTTTCTCTTTTCATTGTATTAAGCAGTTGAAAAAAAAATAAATAAATAAAGATTCAAAGTCTGTTATTGAAAAAAAAAAGCAATAACTTATTACTAGATGCATCAAGCATCAACAATAAAAGAAACTTTAAATGAAAATTCGTGGGTTGTTACTTTAGGGAACTTAGCGAGATTTAGGGCTGAGATTTGAATGAAATGGATGAGGTTATAAATTTTTGATGCAAAGTACCATGAAAGGAGAATTTTTTCTTTTTTATTTTGACACTTTGTAGATAATTTATGGGGTACTGCATGAAATGTCAGTATTTCCTTTAGAAAGGTGGTGGCTATTTTGGTATTGGCTTGTTCATTGGAGCTGGTACTTAAAATTAGAAGATGATTGACTACACAATCTGTTAAGTTGCCCTATACTATTAGGGAATGTTTTTGGATTTTTTAAGGTTTGGTGCAGTGGCAAAAAGTAGTATCTATTTTTGTTTAATTTAATTCTCTCAAACCTCTGCATATTTCTTATTAAAACAGTTCCTTATCCCAAAAGCAGGAGAAAAAATAAAAAAAGAATATAATTTGTCCTATAAGATATTTATTGGTGATCTTTACCTGTGGAAAGAGATGTCTATAATTTTCATACCACAAGATGTCCATCAGTGATGTTGATTGAGATTATATATTAGTTTGTGATTTTAGATAAAAGGGCTAGATGCATCACTTCAGTTTGCGCAGAAGTCTCATGATCAAGTAATTCCTACCATGGAAGAAGCCTTGACGGTAACTACCGAACACTTTGATTATCTCTCTAACAAAACTTATTCTATATTTTCTTCTTCTGAATTCATTTTAGTACCTTCTGAACTAAATATATTGTGCTGCCATCATCTTTTGGCGTGTTGTTAGTTTCATTTGTTCTTTTGAAGCGTCATTGAGCCGAAAATGAGTATCTTACTATTTTTGTATGGCTGTTCTCAGTTCATATCAAACTCGGTACGGCAGGTGATTGTGGATGGAAAGGTTGGCCCTCCGGCATACGAAAAGGGGCTTGCAGAGGATATTCTTTCTGTTGTGAGTTTATAATTTGCTCCTCTATTCCTTCTGATCCTTGTTTTATATTTTAAGCTTCCAGTCCAAAAATGCAATTATAAAGCTTAATAAGTTTTTTCATGCTTGTTTACTCTGCAGAGAACCACAGTTCATTCTTTATACCTAATTAAGCTATGTATGCAGTTTAATAATTTTTATGTCCTTTGAGTTGTTTTGATCAATGCCTTTCTTGTGGGACATTATTTATGGTAAACATGGTTTATAGTTGTTAAGAGTTACTCATTGATTATTAATGAAATTATGGTTCGTGTTGAAGGCTATAAACACTTTCACATTTCCACCAGTTATGACTTTCTTAATCATGACATTGTTGGATGTCTGGAAAATTTTCTGGAATGTTGCTACGTGGATACCTTCCTAGGGGAGTTGGTTACACCCTCGGTAGAGTTTAATCTGGTTGTACAACAATCGTAGCACAAATTTCTGGTTAGCTGCATAGTCAATTTGCTTTCTAGTGGTTTTTGTTGTCTCCCGGAAACCTCTAATAATATATGGCAGCATTCATTTAGAAGAGAAAATGAAGACTCCAAATATCCAATATATTCACGATAATTCTACAAAATTTCTAAAGGGCAATTGTTAACTAGTTTGTCTGGCTGTCAATTTTTTAATTTATGTGGTTGTCAACAACTGCAGCTCTGAAGTTTTAAGTACAAACATTTTCAGGTCGAAAGGATAAAGTGTGACAATTGCCTTGTTTGGGCCAAAAGCGACAACTTAGTGAGGGATATGATCAGACTCTCATCTAATGTTACAGTAAGAAGCTGTATTTATCACTTAAGGATTGCTTTGCTTTGTATATGATAATTGATTTAGTTATGAATGCACTTAGTTTTAGGCTAACTCTACAAGAAACATATAGTTTTCCACAGAATGTCTACACTATAAATCACAGCCATTTAATTTAGATGATATGTTGAGTTGGAACACTTAAAGAACATGGTCTGCAAGAAGTGTAAATAAAATCTTGTCATGGAAACTTAAATCTGAGTATGGTTCATTTTGTGTTCTTTTCACTGCTTATTATTGTTTGTTTTACTAGAATATGATGATTGTGCAGGCGGGCTACATTGTCATGGTGGACCAGGCCACTGGGGTTCGAACCAACTTGTTGAGGATTAAAAAAGCTAAAGTAGTTGGCATATACCACCCATTAATTGATGAAAAGCTCGTGAGAATTCTCCACGGGTATGTATGAACTTGGATGCATTAGTTTTTGCATATTGCTGTTCACATGTTCATGTCCAAATTCATAAACCACGTATAACGAAGAGCACTCTAACAGGAGGAACAAAAGGGTGTATGCCTGGACTGTGGATGACGAGGATTCGATGAAGAAGATGCTTCATGAACGTGTAGATGCTGTTGTTACAAGCAATCCCATTCTCTTTCAGCGTCTTATGCAAGATATCAGAACAGAATGTCTTGAAGGAGGCTTTTCCTTGGAACGATGACCCTGTTTTAAGGATTTAGAATCAGCCCATTTGCAATTTTATTTTATTTTATTTTTTTTGGGGAGGGAATCTAAATGTGCTGATTGACGAGTGTTGATTGTCATACAAATCTAAATTATGCAGTTGATTAAACCATATTGCATACAAGCTGATTGTACCGAGCGAATACGAACCGCTAGATTTTCCACGTGTGTCATCCTAATAGCATATGCGTTCTGTCATCTTATGTGTTGCCACGTGTCAAATCATTATTTAACATTAATCACTTCCAATTCCGAATGTCATATCGGTTGGGTCACGCAACAACGTTGCCCAACTAAATTTCAGATTTAGAGTCGTAACTAACCCGCAAGAGTTTTTATCCTCTGCAACCACTACACGCGATTCTCCCCGTCAAATCCCCTAGTCATATAGAATTTGATTCGTTGATTGAAATAACTGAATTGATGATCACTGTACTTGAATATTCCTTCTAAACAACATCTGATCCGAACAAAAACTGAACAATATCTCGGAACATGTTAAAGTTAAAATTCGGCAGATCACAAAAATTTAAAAAAAAAAAAAGTTTGTAAATTCAAGAATAATAATAAACAAAGGAATCCGATATCCTCAAACTCTGAGAAGTAACAAATTTAATCAACTAATACCCAGAATTTGATTCGGGCTCTTCATTTTCATTCCTTCAATCCCTTCTCTTTCATTTCGATAACAATTTAAAAAAAAAAATTGGGATTCGGACCTTGGCTGAACAAAAAAATCGTTGATCCTCTCCTTCAAATCCTCCGTAGGTATATCATATTCTTCTTATGTTGTATTATTGTTTCTAAAATTTTGGTTTTCTGGGTTAATGTTGATTTTTCTACAGAGGTGCAGAACCGAAGCAGTTAGCATTCTCTACAGCTCTTGGAATCAACATTGGAGTATTTCCCATCTACGGTGTGTTCTCTTATTAGTTATTTTTTTTCCTTTTCTTTTTTTTTTTGGGAATCATAGGATCATCATGGTATGAATAATGAAATTAATATCTGGGAATCTGGTTGTTTCTTTTTTTGGTTTTTATGTGGATATGCAGGAGTTACTGTATTCCTATGTGGGATGGTGATCGCAGTGCTTGGATCTCATTGCTGTGCTCCAAATGTTATGCTTGCTAATTTCATTGCTACTCCAATAGAATTAAGGTATTTTCTATGATTTTCTGTGCTACAAGTATTGCATTACGGTCCCCATTGGATAATGCCTTGGAAATACTTTCATTTTTGTTTGAAGTATTGGTTCGTTAATGGTTTATTCCGTTCTACTCGGCTTAAGGTTCGCCCCCCACCATCCAATAAAGATATCTGATTACGGTCTTGGATTTAAAACAGCTTGTGGGTAACAAAGGGATAGCCAGATTCAGCACACAGCAAAATGGATTTTATATTCTTAACAGCTTGAATTTTTTCATCGGAGTTTATAAAAATTTATGATGTCTATGGGCTATGGACAGTTCATATTATGTTTAGAATGAAAAGCTGCCACTGCATTTTGCTGAATTTGCAAAACACCATTCATCTCCTTGGTAGTTCAGACTGCATTTTCCTGAGTCGTAAACTTAGACTGATGTGTGACACAGGTGAATTATGCCATCTAAACATGAAGTATATTGAGAAAATGCTTATGGATAATAGAGTATCACAACTGTAAATTTGATGGGCTAGATGATACCACATATAAGAATGTGGTTTTCATTGTATTCAATATGAAGATTGATTCATGAGAATTTTGTAATTTCATGCAAATTAGGAATTCCAAAATTTTAGCCTCTTTGATCTACTCCAAAAAATTTCTCTGACTTTTATATTTTTATATTTTTTTTCTACCCCAGTTTGCTGATAATTATACTTAAATTGCATCACAATCTTTGCAGTTGTTGGGATGGCTTGTTGCAGGACATTTTATTCTTGCTGCTCTCTACATATTACTTTTGCCAGCTATCAAGATCTTGGTTCACAAGTTCAGTTCCATTCCTTCAAGCCCAAAGAAGCCACTCCATCCTCACTCAGAAATCAAACCAAAGGTGAGGGATGTTTGATTGATTAAAAGTGTAAATTTGCTTTTATCATCCTGTCCAGAGGAAACGGTTGACACAGTAATGTTTGATTGATTAAAAGTGTAAATTTGCTTTTATCATCCTGTTCAAAGGGAATGGTTGACACGGTATTGTTTCTTGTGCATAGAACTACACCAAAAGTTGGTCTGTGTAAGTTTCATGCTTTACAAACCTGTTGTATTCTATGTTGTTGTCAACTCAGACAAGGATTTATGAAGATTATGGTAACAAAACGAAGCAAGTTTTTCAGGTTTTCTGCTTCATGGATGTATTTCAATGATTGTACTTTATTCATCAAATTGACAATTAAGCCATTGGTGTGGTTTAGGTTGTCTTAGCTAAATTTACAAATTCCAGTCCTTTTTGCTACAGAGATCTTCTGCTTCGGATATCAGTACTAGTTGCCATACTTACGGAATACTGGCTCGTCGTTAGCCACAACAAGTCTCGTAACTCATTGACTGATGCAGCGGATGTAAAATGTATAGTTGCTAACACCTTCAATCTACGGTACACTTGTAACTTTTAGAGCTAACTCAGATCATTTAACAGTTATGAGTTATTGTTAATAACACCCCGAGCTCAAAGAGTGACAAGACTCCACTCTTTGATCTCAAATTCTTTCATATTAGGCTTGTTTGAAGAGTATTTTTCTTGATCCCCTGATTTTTGAGTTTCTCAAGACATCCAAGAGCTAGGAAACTTACCTAGACTTTATATAACACTCTACCTTAATTTCAAAATTTTTGAACTTCTCCAACCTTGCCTGAAATATATGTAACTTTTCAGTTAGAATATTTGCTAGTTTTTGAGCATCTATTTGATAAATCCTGTCTTGCATTTGATTTCTGAACAAATAATGTGCATGTAAGCTGAAAATAAAGGAGTCAAAACTAGCAAATGTCAGTAGAAGCGACATCGAGAATGGAAGTAGTATTGGATTTTCAAGTTTTGGGCAGTTGAGAAATCAGAGCAGAATGGGATTATTTGGGCCTTCTGATATTTATAATCCAAACGAAAGAGGACTCATTCATGGTATAAAATGTCATAATCAAATGTTTAAATATTTTAATTGTGAGGATTAGTTTAAGGCTTAATTATCATAATAAGAATCTTAGCTCTAACACCAGCAATTGGTATCCTACGTTTTCCCTAATGCGGTAAGTAGCTTGGCTTCAATTAAAATAATTTAGGTGCTGTTTTCGTGCGTGGCTTCACATTGTCCAATTACATATAATTTATATATATATTTTCATAATTAATAAAATAATTTATTTATTCGTATCAATTCAATCTCGACTTTTTTATGAAAATAATTAAAGTATTCTACAGTATTGAAATTTGACCTACTCTTAAAAGGAATTAAAGATCTATTTGATATATAGATAAAATAATGTTTTTATTTGTAAATCATAAAATTAATTAAAAACTTTAGGTTAGATATAAAATTTGCCGCATTAAATTTAAATATTTTTACGTTATTGTTTAAATTAAAATATTGTATGACAATCAAGACATAATATATACTATGAATTCTACTTTTTTTAAAGTTAATTGATAACAAAATAAGTTATTAAGACAATCAATTTTATTAATTATAAATATTATGGTATAAAATTTTTTAAAATATTTGTTCATATAAAGTTATAGTTTTTTTTAAACTTAATTAGAAGTTTTAAATTTAAATTTGGCTGAATATAGCCCTACTTAATTTATTTAACTTGTCAAATTAATTCATTAATTAACTTAATTTTATAATTAATTTTTTATTTAATAAATAGTAAAATATTAATAATGTATTTAACCAACTAAATCATAGCTTGTTCACTCATTAAATTTGAAAGTCAAATCAAAGAATTTTTTTATATATATATAAATGGGTTTATTAAATTATAATTTTATTTTGTTTGATAAATAAATTTAAGTAACGACAATGATTAGGGATATTTCATTTTAATTTTTGATATATTAGGACAAGAAGGAAATTAATTTGCTAATTTAATTTAAAATATTTTAATTATTTTTTTTTTAAAGAAAAGGTTTACATCACCTAAATCTTCAAATATTAATTTTACTAAAATAATCCTATTTATTTAATTAATTAGTTATTTAAGCAATGAATGAATTAATTATCCTAATATGTAATTTGATACAAATAAATTAATCAAAATAAATTTAAGGTTAAAAATTCTTTTTAATAAAAAGAAATAAAAATCATGCATTAATAGCATTAATTTATTTTATTTTGGAATATATTATTACTTACAGATCGAAGCTACAGAAGTAACTGAAGACTTACGTCATCCCCATGTTCTAATGTCTTGAAATCTACCTGTTTTTTTTTTTTTTTTGTCTTCGCATAAAAAAGAAAACTAAAATGAAAAATCTCAAAAAGTTAGATCCATTGCCTATCATTCCTCCCTGCAAAGCCAGAAACTTTCTGATCTCTCTGTCAGTTTTCGATCACTTATTCACTCCCACATTTCCATAATTAAATTTTTTTTTCCTGTTAATTCGTTTCATAAATCTGATTTGCTCATCTGGGTTTTATTACTTTATCAAGCAAAATCTGAATATTTTTTGTAGTTGATTCTTGTTATTTGTGCAAAATGTTTTAGAAAATAATCCATTGAGAAAACCCCATTTGATTTTTATATAGTTAAGCCCTCGAAAGTGCTTCTTGCAGCTTCAGCATTCCTGCAAAACTTGCATTATTTAACTGTGTACCTCACTACGTTGCGTATTTCTATTGAATTTTGTAATTTCTTCTTCTTCTTCTTCTTCTTCTTCTTCTTCTTCTTTTAATTAAATCTATCCAGAAACTTCATTTTCTCGTCTGTTTTTTCTCCAAAAATTACAAAATTTAAATCTTTGATTTGTTTTTTTCTATATTTTTTTGTTGATTTATATGTGTAACTGTGAATTAAATTTGTGGGGTTTTTGGTTTGAAGAAGTAGCAATAATTGATTATGTCTTATTACAGTCATCCAGTCCCACCTAGCTGTTATTCCTCAACACCTTCTTCATCTGCTTCAGCTGAACTGAAAGTCTACCAAACTTTCATATTTTCTGTTCCAATTTTCTTCACTTTCATCCTTCTTCTTCTATTTTACTTGTTCTATCTTCGCCGCCGAAGAGTTGATTGGTCCTCCCTTCGAATGCGGATGCAAATCAGCAACGACAATGACATCTCCAGAGTAAGATCATTTTTTTCTTTGTATCTTTTTTATCCATGCTTTATTGCACGTACTTATGTTTGTGTGGTGATTGTGTTTTTTGTCAGGCTGAATTGGGTTTGAAGAAAGAACTACGAGAAATGTTGCCTATTATTATATACAAGGAAAGTTTCTCTATCAGAGATACAGTGTAAGTGAACTTTGTGTGATTTAATATGTTTGAATGTTTCTTGTGTTTCATTGAATTCTTGTTAGATTTATTTGTTTATTGATTGTTTTTCGTATTCTTACATCTATGTTTTTGAGCATGTGTGACTTTTAAGTTTCTCTTGTAATGCATGTTAAACCTGGTAAGAAATTCAACAAATTGTTCTTGGTGATCCAATTTGTTGAGCATTTTACAACAATGATTTAGTGACAATACACAAGATTTGTAAAACAACCAATTGTTTTTGCTCGAGTGGGATCAAGCAAAGGATTATGAAGAGGAGGAAAGAAATGATTATAAGAAAATTTCCAGTCCGTTTTGACAAATCATGCTCATATCATTCGCTTTAGAAAAACAACACAAGTTATTTTGCTCAAAAAATTTCTTATGGTGCACTACTATATGAAAGATGTTGAGATTGGTTGCTAGTTACAACAAGATTTCATTTGCTTGTACAGAGTTTATTTATTGTGCTTTTCATTAACTCATTGGTGAATTCAATTTGAATGAAAACAAAGAAGAAAACACAGAAATGGAAAGAGAAAAGCAGAGTGTGTCTTCACAGTATTTTGGTCATTGTCCATTTGACTGATGAATCGTGTACTCATATTATTGCATTCAGTCAATTAAAAATTTCAGGATTCCAATATTTTATATTTTTCAATCATTGACTTATCTGGGAACTGATCTTCTCTAGTTCTGGAAGGATTTTGTTTTAGTGTTGGCATCGATTATCTACAGGAATAATTAATAAGGATCTAATGAGACAAAATTATGGTCTTTATTGAGGTCCTGAAAGTAAATCTCATAGCAGAATGATTATGCATTGAGGGACTAGTGCAACCAAATTGTCTTGTAACTAATCTCTGATATAAACCATGAGCTAGCTTGTCCCTTTAGAACAACTATTGGATGATTTTTAACCAAGGAACGGTCAAATATGGCTCAAAGATCTAGATGGGGTAAATGTCGTGTACTGAATTGTCGGAAAGCTACTACTTTTTTCTCATTTTAGACGTTGAAGTGTTTAGTGATATGGATCCCAAGACAAAATTTTAGAGATGTAAGCAGAGGTACGTGGACATAAGTTGGGGAAGAGAATTGAGAAGTTTTCATGTTTCTGTTCATAGCTTTGGCTTTAAATGTGCCTTGAAGATCTATATAAAATGAACTCTGTTTAATTCTAGTAGACCAACTCATGAGAAGAAATTTAGCATGAATTTACATGTGGAACTTGCAATCATATAGAACTCCATTTAGTTAGCCTAGAAAGACTTGAAATCCAATTTGATTGATAAACATTGACATATTGTGAGAACACTCTTGTGCATGACTGCTATCATCCATGAAACAAGCACGATTCCGTTCTATTTCGGCTTTTCACTTTTCTGATGAGATATACTGTTATGTTTTCAGATGTTCAGTATGTCTTGGAGAATACCAAGCAGAAGAAAAGCTTCAGCAAATTCCTGCATGTGGCCATGCATTTCACATGGAGTGCATTGACCATTGGCTTACCACCCACACGACATGCCCACTCTGCCGCCTTTCTCTCGTTGCTCCTGCTAAAGCTCCCAGTGAATTATCCAACATCCAAGAAGAAACTAGTCAAGAATCTTCTGTCACAGAAAATAGTGATAATACATCTGATCAACAACAAAGGTCCCTGGCTTGTGAAGTGCCACAAGCTGTAGAACGTTTTGAGTCAAGGAATGGAGATGTACAGGGTCTCCAGAACAGTACTCCAAAAGAACAGGGAAGAATCACCCAGTCTTTTGATCAAGAAAGTGATAGTACGGATACAAGGAATGAAACTGAAGTGCATGAACATGGCAGAGGAATCACTGGTAATTTGTAATTTCTAGCGTGCTTGCTTAACTGATCCCTTGTCAGTATTTCCTCTTCTGAAGAATTCTTTTTTGAATTTTAGTTAAGCCTCTTTAATTAGGCTTTCATCAGCAAGCTTTGATTTATTGACTTACTATTTAATCATAGGTGTCTTTCAGGTTCTTTTCATTTGGTTAATGTGCATATTTTAACGATTCATGTGAAAAATGGTTACCTGATAGCTGCAATTGTGCTTGAATGTATAAGAAAGTGACTCTGAAACTCAATGAGATTGAGATCTTGACAAATGTACTGATTGGAAGTGGCATTCATAGTTGCTAATTGTTTTCCGCTAAGACCATCATGCTCATACCCTGAGTTTAGTTATCAATTTGTCCTTAGTACTAACTATATGCTTAGCTTGCCTTATCATAAGCAAAGTTTTCATGTTTGTTCGTGAACCTTGGTAAACCTTGAAACGCTTTTATCTCTCTTTCTCTCATATTTTGGTTCGGTTGGTGGGATTCTAAAAGCCAAAGCCTTCACTCATATATCAAAAGATCTAATTACACTGTATGACAGTTTTTTGGTTGTTAATAAGTTTATTTTCTGTTTCTGCAGCTTGATATTGTGCTTGAACTTGGACAATGAAGTCCTGCCAAGAGATCTAAATATCATCATGCACGCCAAACTTCATGCCAGATCTTGATTAGCATGAAGCTTAATGAGTTGAAAATTTTTTACAAGATATCCAGATGCAATATCATCTTCAATCTGCTGCTTCTTTCGCCATCCCCGGCTCAATTGCTCAAGGAGTGAGCGAACGATGAGTTTTACAAGGGAAAAATTGTGTCCAGATTGAAAAGGGAAGAACAAAGATGATGAATGCTTTTCATGTGCTTTTAGCCATGAAATCTGGCTTGCCGATCTTCCTTCAATGTAGCATAGTTTCTTGTATTGTACTAAGTGGAACTTTTACGAGAGGCAGAGGTTGCATTCTGCTCTTTGTAATCTAGAATGCCGAGTAATTACTGAACTTACTGAATTAGAAGTTTTTCCTCATCTATGCTCTTCCGAGCTTTTAAAGATCTAAACACATGTTTATCAACGATAGTGTTAAAACTTTCTTAGAGATTCTTTGAATTTCTTTGGCATTTGCTGAACTTCTAATCTTCAAATTAGCTCCGCATTTTTTCATTCTCATCAGCATTCTCACGAAGTAGTTGAAATTGCTGCACCCATATACACAAAAATGAAAATGTTTTTTTTTTTATAAAATATTTTCAACTATTTTAAATGATTTATTATTTATGTGGAAAAAAATTATATGTCTTCATAGACAATAGAAGCTGTTAATGGCTGCAAACTGTCTGTTGCTACGCTTGTTATCTTCCCGGAAGAAAATAAAATTATTATAACGAACACAAAATTGTGTTTTTGTGTTCCCAAAAATGGAAACAACAACATTGTTTATACTTTCTTCTTTTATTTAGTCAGAAAAACAGTGGAGCCAATCCCAAAAAAATAACAATTAAAAAATTAAAAGAAATTACTGATTTGTGAAGTCAATGGGTCAACACTTCCTGGCATTTTCCATTGCAGTAGTAGTCAATCTTATCTTTAACCATCAAATTATATGACAAAGTCCTCTGTTTGAAAGCCTTTTGTTGTTCTCTGTGTTCAGTTTTGGTTTCAATTTTTCTGGTTCTGAAGATCACTTTTTTCTTTCACCTCTTTTTCGGTGCGAGAGCAACTTGGGAGCAGAGGTAATGATTCCTACAAAACCCTTTTCATGATCTGTTTGATTGCTGAGAATATTTGAGGAGAAAAATGAACGGTCAGCTTCTTGTGTTATCTTATCCATGTAGTTCTACAAGGGTTGATTTTGTTTGTTTCTATTCTTTTCTTCTGATTTTCCCGGGGAAATAACAGAGCATGATTCTTTTGTTTCTCTTTGTTGCCATAAAATTTCTGTGTTTTATCTGGATCTTTAACTTCGCTTGAAATCCCAAATTTTTATTATACTGTTACATTATTTTGCATTGATAGTTGTTCTTATAGCATTTCTTTTAAGATCCTGGGCAGTGATTTAAGGTGGGTTTTGGTTATTGATTTCAAAAGCTTTTGACTTTAGCTAAAAATTCAGAATTTTGATGGGTTTGGGCTAGATTTTGTGATACTGATAATATTTCTCTGTAATTTTCTCTTTTAAATTTCTCAATGGCAGATATTACGCATTTGGTTGAAATGGGTTTGCTATGTTTCATTTTGGTGGTAGTGAAAAACTCTAGAAAGGAATGAGGGACTTCATTCTTGACTTTGAAGACTTAGCAGTAGAAATTTGCTTGTATCTTTTGGGGGGTCTTGAATTTGTTGCTGAAGAAGTGATTGCATTTTGTTTAGTCTTGATCTCCTTGATTAAGGACTTTATTGCATTCGTTTTTTGCCAAGTCTTCATATTAAAAAGCTGAATTGGAAGATGAAATGAATGATTTGTAGTAAAGAGGCTTGGTTATTTGATGAAATTGGTTGCAAGTTGAGACTGGTTTTCTGTATCGCAATAATGGGTTCGATTCAAAATTCTGTGCATTATTGTTCTGTATCTAAGGGTAACCATACGCTGTATGCATATAGTAGAGGAGATCGTGATATTGAGAATCTGGCAGCCTTGTGCCTGGAAATGAGTCCTGCTTTCCACAAGTGGTACTTTGAGACCATTGGCAAAAAGACTTTTGGATTTTTGTTGGAAGATGGGCATGTTTATTTCATGATTGCTGACGAGGGACTAGGAAACCCGGTTGGTCTTCAATTTTTAGGGCACTTGAGAGATGAATTCAAGAAAGTAGCTAAAAAGGGTTTAAGACGAAGTTTTTCGGGAATGAATGCAATCGGTGTACAAGAGCAACTAGTGCCTGTCATTCATAGATTGATAACTACGTTGGAAAGTGTCCCTCAAAGCAGAACTAATTGGAAAGCTGAGACTTCCTGCTCAGATTTTGTTGGCCTCTCTACATCACCAAATAATGCCAATGGAGAAAAAGAACTTGCCAGCTCTACAAAAGCCCCTTTGTTGGGAAAGTCTAGCAAGCAAGAGAAGAAGAAAGCTAAGGATCACATGATTGTGATGAGAGATATCGAGTTGGAGGAGCACCGCAAATCAACTGATAAGGCCAAGGCTGTTTCAACAAATTTGGATACTAATAGCCAGAATGGAGCTGGGTCTTCAATCTCTTTACAGAGGGATTTGGGTTCGATGAGGTTAAGATCAAATTCTCAAAGCATTAGAAAGAAGTGGTGGCGCCAAGTACGGATTGTTCTTCTCATCGATGCAGTTGTTTGTTTGGTACTATTTGTGATTTGGTTGTTGATCTGTAGGGGTATTGCATGCAATCGATGATGATTTCAATTTGAAATTGTAAGTTGAAGTTTAATGACTCTGAAGTTTCTGTTGCAAATGAGCAGAGTAAAGCAGCATCAGTCTCATAATGTGTTGAAAACCCATCCGGAGGTATGTTATTCAAATTTACGAATGGGCATGATATTTTGAAAATTCTCTGTATACTTTGACGTTGTTAATGCATATATACACGAAAGTTTGTAAGTTTATTAAGCTCTTGTTTGGATGTTCTATGCTATTTCCTGTGCTTGCGTAGATTTTGCCACTGCAGCTACATTATGAGATATCTTTACTCTCAATATCTCCACCTTGTTTGTTTTCCATTCGATGTACGTGTATTGTACACTCATACATACTATACATTACAGTGTATAATGTTCACCATTTTTTTCTTAGCTAAATTGCAGTTTAATATTCTGTTCTTGCATGGTCATTAATCTCTGTACCCTCTGTTATGTCAATTGGAAAGTAGATAACATGTATCCTGTCGTGTTAAAGAAAATTCTCTTTCCTAATTCCTTTCATTTCCTCTTTCTTTTAATTCTTTAATCTCTCTCTGTGTGTGAAACAACGTGTGATTCAGCAGATGTGATGGAATTCGGAGGCCTTGCTTTCATTCATACTTCTGTTGACATATTTGTTCTTTATATGATTGATTATGCAAGTTCTGCATTTATCAACTCATTCACCACAAGAGTACATACATGTCATGGAAAAATTCTGACAGAGTGTTTGTTTCTTTCTCTTCTTTGCAACATGTTATGAATAGCCCCGCCTTATTTTCACATCCTTTACAGTGATTATGAACGATATATATGTAAAGGAATGCTGTACCTTCCCTGGCTGCCAGAGCCATATACAACGTTGCTTATGAGCGTGGAGCTCTCTCCAAGTCCAGTAAATCTAATGATTTGCAGGTGATATGGACTTGGTTACGGTAGATATATGTATCCTTCTATTTAAGTACTGAAGACTTGCAAAATTTGAAAAAAAAAAAAATATATGTAAAATAAATAATAAATAGTACTTAAAAACACGCAATAAAAAGTTTATAACGAATAAAAATATTTAAAATATAAATAAAAAATTTTAAATATATAATAAATAAAATTTAAATTATGAATAAAAAATTTAAAATAATATTTATAATATTTTAAAAAATAAATGTAATAATGCATATATAAATTATAATTTAAAATATATTTTGTTAAAATAAATATTTTAAAAATTAAAAATTTCATAGCCAAGCGGTCCCTAGCTAGATGGATTCTTAATTATGGAAATTAACTTGGTATATTCTCTGTCAAAAGACTACGACTATTGTTTATTGCATGGCTTCGCTGTTAACAAAAAGAATGCAATATTCAAGCATGCATGTAATAATTTAGAGCATTACTATCAATAATAAATTCTTTTTATCAAATTTTTTTTTAAAATAATCTTTTTTTAAAAGTTTTTTTTTTATGTAAATGATAATTTCTAAATAATTTATTCATTAATTTAATCAATTTTATTAATTTTAAATAAATTTATTTTCACATAATTATTTATTTTAAAAGTAATATTAATTAATAAATAAATATAAATAATATTAATTTATTTGACAAAAATTATTGTAAGTTAACGACAAGTATATTGTTTGTCATCTATAGGGCTTGCTTTTGATTTCTATTTTCATTTGAAAAATTTTTTTCTGAGTGAAAAATAAAGTTTTAGATAAATAATGTTAATATATTATTTATTATTTATTAATTTATTATTTAATATTAAAAAATAAGTAGTTATGTAGTAATAAATTTATTTAAAATTAATAAAATTAATTAATTTAATAAAAAATTTTAAAATTAATTATTTATATAAATAGATAAAATAAGATCATTTTCAAAAAAATTTCATTTGTGGGCTCTCGCTATCTTCTTCCTTTTTATCTCTTAGTCTAAATTTGCCCACAAATAGATTTGCGAATGGAGAATAGCAGCCGCAAAGTTTGTGTCACTGGTGGCAATGGCTTTGTGGGCTCATGGATTGTTAAGAAGCTTTTACACAAATGGTTTACTGTTCATGCAGCATTGATGCCCAATTCGGGTACATTACCTTTCTTTCACTTGTCAATGAAAGATCCACAATTTTCCGAAAATAATGAGATCGTCAGTCAGTTACATCGTTGTTGGATTAATTAATAAAATTCCTAACGTACGTTAATTGCAGAGAAATCTAAGGTTGATTTTGCAAACAGCTTATCGAATGCGGATACAAAGATTAGTTTTGTTTGAAGCTGAGATATATGATCCAGATTCATTTGATAAAGCAATTCAAGGCTGTAAGTTTGTCTTCCATGTTGCCACTGCCATTCTTTTAATCTACTATATGCCTTTATTTTCACCGCAGCAACATTAATTAATTCTGATCATCCCGTATGTATAGTTCAAGAATATTGTTGAAGAGTGTGTTGCTGCTGCTAAGAAGATTGCAACATATTAGGAACAGTGAAGAGATTAATTTACACAAGCAGTTTAACTTGTGGGTCACCACTCGAAGAAGAAGAAGAAGAAGAAGAAGAAGAAGAAGAAGAAGAGATCAATGCTTACAAGGATTTGATTGATGAAACAGTTGGACACCTCTTGATCGTCCATTTACTTCCTCAACTGGTTCTTTGAAGGAACCCTGCTTCTGCTTCTGGCAGTTGATCTAAGGAGACAGAGATGAAAAACCTTTTGTCTTTGCGATGCCCATTATTTTTGGTTTAATTGTACAGATTCTTAATTCTTTTGTTATAATTCTTAATTTATGAAAAAAGTTGAGAATTACAATGAAAGAGTTGAGAAGAGATGCGATATATTCGAATGAACCGTAACACGATCCCGAAACAAGGCCATATATCTGTATGATTAACTAAACTTGTGCATGTTTAGTGGGATAGAACGAAGATTGAGGAGAAGGGTTTTGGGTACAAACACCATAAGAAGAAGACACTAGATGATTCCTTCAAGTCTGGTGAAATTAAGGACTGGCTTTATTCCACAGAAATCAATTTCTTTGAATGAGTTTGTTTGTTTGTTTTGAGGTTATTATAACTTTTAGCCTGCCTGTAATAAATTCTCGATCTCTTGATTAGTTTAGGAAGAGATGAGAAGAGAAGCTGCCCCATGTTTGTCGCACCAATTGATAACCATTTTAGGCAGGGCAACGTGTGGTTCTGTTGACAGTGGCTTGCTTTTACTTTGGTTCAAATATAATTGAAATACATATATTTATATGTACTTGAAGTTGGACCTTTGTTGTCTTGGCTTTTTGAACCTCCTCGTGTAAGAACGTTTAATTAGAAAACGAAAGGGAAAAAATAAAAAAAATAAAAATTGTATACATAAATCAAAAATCAACAGAAATTAAAAAAAAAAAAGAAATATGTTGTACGTCTAATGTTTTTTCTTCTCAATTATGTTTTCATAAACTTTAGTGATTTGATGAAATTTAATTTTGGATAAAAATTAAAATTAATAGAAAAACTTTCACTATGTTCAATACACTAACTACTTCTCCTTTACTAAATTTTTTCAATATACACATCTTAACTAATCACAAAAAAAAAAAAAAAATAATTTTATTTTTTCTAAACAAATGTTCTTAAAAAATTATATTATTTTAAAAAATTTTAAGTGAGATAATTTTATCATATTAGTTATAATAAAATTATTTAATTAGTGAAAAAAATAACAATATTTATTAGCAATGAATTAAAAAAAAATTAAAATGAAATTGAGTTCCAAAGATGAATGTATTTAAGAGATGAAATGGGATGATGTAATCAATTTGAGCTTCTAATTTCTTAAATGTTGATAATTAGAGAGATAAAGCCACAAGAGTGTGTATTATTATTATTATTATTAATGGAAATATATAACATCCCAACCCTAAGTACTTACATACTATAATTAACACAATGATCTTTTAAACCATATATTTTTCACTCTTTTGTTGAGGTTTAATTTTTTAAAATATTAATACACCATTAGTTTTACGTTTCCGTCCACATTTCTAAAATAAAAGTAAAATACTTGAGTTAAAATAATTTTTTAAAACATGACATTGTTGTCAAGAGCTTTGGGCACGAAACGTGCTATAAATTTATTATTTCTTATTGCAAGACTGATCAACTTCAAAATAATACAACTTATAAATATTCTTACTGCTACATTATATTTTAGATCTTAACATTATAAAATATAAATTAATGTAATGTACTACTAGTGTATCATTGTCACACAATTCACCTATTTTATAATTATTTTTATTACATCAATTTTTAACTCATTTCTACAATTAAAATTGCCATATCTACAATGATCTTTCAAGATTTACTGGTTAATTTTCAAGAATTAATAAGATATCAGATGAAAATGATACACCCAACCATAATCAACTAAATTCTTTATGAAAAATAAATCCTGCAGTTATATAATTTCGAATTGTATGTTGTCTTTCTATTCTTTGATTATCCTTTACCAACAAAGGTATTGTAATATGTTTTCATCAATGACTCAATAATACAAATATATTATTTCTTGATTATCGTCTCTAATAAATGTGTTTTGGTCAGTGAATCAATGCTACCATTTTTCTACATTTTAAAAAACTCTTCCCCTCCATGGTTGGGTCTTCTGTCAAAAGTATAACAAGAGAAGGAAAGAAAATATTTACAGACACATATCATACTCTCGCATTTATATCAAACACCAGTACAATAAAAACACAAACAATTTCTTATTTATTTTATTACATGACATGATAAGATGACATGGATTCTACTTTATTTCTTCTTCATTTCTAACCAAATATCGATATCTTATTTTAGATTATTACATCATTGTCTTTATTTTCACATTCCAATTTTGTTCCAAACTCAAGCTACTGCGTTCTCTTTCTTTCCTTCTAATTCATCAAGAGTCTCTACGCGACGTCTAAAATGTTCTGCGCATGTAACTGCAGGGTACCTGACAAAGGAAAGGAAAAAAAAAAAGGGAAATTGGCATACTCCCTATTTCAGTAGAATATGAATCATTCTATTATAAATAAATAAATAAATAAGAAATAATCCATAATTTGAACTCAAAAAAATTACAAAGACTAAATTGCTAACAATGTTTTAAACACCTTTAACATTTAAAAAATGAAAAATAAAAAAAAAAACTTCTTAATCATGTTGAATGTGATCTCAAATTAAAATAAGGCTAATGACTTACTTGGGAGGATTTTCTTTCGACGTGCAAGTTGGCAAAACCTCAACAACAGCATCAGGATTTGGCATTAAAAAGAATGCAAACTGTGGAAGGAAGAAGGTTTAAATAAGGACTGTTATCCAAATAACATAAAAATAAAGATTTGAAGCTTTAATTAGTCTTACAGAATATCTTTCTTGATAGTATTCGACTTTGTGCACCGTGGCCCTAGGTGGTTCAAATTGAAAGATGAAGAAGGTTAGATGGAGGGGTTGATAATTAAGAGTTTGTAATATTATTAACAAATAGTAGAGAATATAATATTCTATATGCATTTGTAGTTAATAATACATAACAGGAAAAACAATTGCTGGGTTATACCATGATAACAGTAAGGAAGCCGATGTTTCAATCTAAAAATTCAAATATCAAATGGAATCAACAGTCAAGAATTCATATATCCATTTAAGTCAAAATGAAGATATGAATAATGATGAGTTCGATTATGCAAAATTATGCAATAATGATGTAAAAGATGAGACAAAATATGTGGATTTCTCTACATTAATTCTTACTTAAATTTTCAAATAACATTTTTAACAAAATATATTCAAATTTTAGTGCAAAAGTACATTAAAAATAAAACAAAAAAAAAATAGTATATTACCTGAAACTACCATTGCTGAGTATTTCCAATATGTCCCCAAGATTCACGATAATTGCTCTGCAAAAATTATTTATCATGTAAGTCTCTCAACAGATCACAAAGAACTAACACATAAGCTAATCACAAAAGCTGTAAGTAATAAATCAACCTACAAGCTTTTCATCCAATTTTTATTCTGGCGAGAGTATAAATCTTGTATAATTTTCTAAATTTTCTTAATTACATTAATTCTTTTCTTGGGATGGGCTAGTCTAGCCGTCCCTTAAATCCATTTATATCTGCCCTCTATTAACTCACCCTTTTAATGGAGGTACATATTCCCATATTTGAGGATTAGCGTTTTTGTCCCTGCATATCTGCAGTATCAAATATAAAATATTGAAATAAATTGCATCAATGATAGTGGTGATACATAAAATTAATATACATATAGAGATTGACTGATGAGTATTCTTTTTCATACTTTAAGACCCCAAACATCATCTGTTGTCAAGAGGGTAATTAGACCAGAGTCAGTATGAGCCCTTGTTCCTTTTTTTTCCTCGGAAGGATCGTCAGTTTTTTGATCTAAATATATATACAAAATAAACCAAAAAGACACATTTAAGATAAGAGTTATATCAATTCTACAATAATGCTTGGAAATTCAAAATGAATATTTGTGATGTTTAAAGTTAACCTCCATAACGCAAAATGTTGAATTGACATGCCGCGCCAATCATATTTGGTTGATTAAAGAAATCAGCATCGAGATCAAGAGCGATGGCTATGAGTTTCGCAACTTCTCTTCCCGCATCGCTGAAGATATTAGTCAAAAGATTAAACACAATCACTATAGTATAACAGTTGTAGACATTTTTTTCTTTTGTAAAATATGCAGCTGTTAATAATCAAAGCGATCTCCAATTATATTGTGTGACCAACATTCGAATGCAATGCCAGATCTTTTATATCTTCTTAAGAGATTTTAATAATTGAATCAACTATCCATGCATTTGTTTACGAGGTTATGTAAGATCTCTGTTGAGATTATTAGATGGCCACTATACTATAGATTCAAAATCAACGTGGAGCTTCTGTAAAGTGCTCTTATTGTTCTTGATTTTCCCAAGTAAATTACCTTTGAAGACAGAGAGAGGGAGTGTAATTCAAGGAAAATTATGTTCGGAAACATGTTTTTTATATTTTATATCTAATAGAGTATTTTTTTTGCTATAAGTTATATTATTGCAAGAACTTACAGTGCCTTTCGACAATATTTCTGCATAGTCTCCTTCCATCCTGGCAAAACATCTAAACAACAAACAAAAATATATTTAAAAACTGGTTAAATAATAAACAAACAAAACTTGATGCATATTTTTAATATTTTCATGTCATTTCTAATTTTTTGAATTTTCATGCATTCACTCCTTGTTTGTATTGTCTTTAATCTTACACTATTTATACTGTATTAGTGGCTTTCTTACGAAATAATTAATCATTATTGAATTTGTTTTTTGAAAGAGTTTTGATAGATTGATAATTACCAGCTGGAGGCCAAATATTTGTGGTGTCCTCTTCAAGAACTCCACCTCCTAGAGCATATGTCTCTGCGTAGTCTATAAACAATCACAGAAAAGAACTGATCAGAATTGATTACATAAACAAAAAACATTTCACCGATGCATCTGAAAAAAAAAAAAGAAAGAAGAAGAAGAACGGAAACCGACTTTCTGAAGGTTGATAGTAGCCTCGAAAATAGTTGTCAGTGCCAAGCTTCTTTTTCTCACTCTTTGGCAGTGCAAAAAACTTCTTGCTTTGAGCGAAAATTTCATTCCTGAATTCCTCGCTTATTCCGTGATTGATTATATAAAAAAAACCTGTATCCATACATGCCTGAACCACACAAATATCATCCGTCAAATATATTCAGAAAGCTGAAACTTAAGAAGATTATTGATTAATAAACCCTATATGTTGAGGTTTACCTCTTTGATCGCAGCAACTGATTCATGGATATTAGGGTTGGAGAGATCAATGCATTTAATAGATGCAATCCGACGATTTGCCATCATTTATCTGTGATGAATTTAGCTTCCAATTTCTTAAAGGCTGATGATTTACGCAAGAATAGCTGTGGAGAGGTAAAGCCACAAGGGTGTGTATTTATACTACATGAAAGCAACACTACGTTCTTGCACAACTTAAATCAATTTTCCCTCCATTTTGACTTCTATAAAAAGTTATCTTTTATTGGGCTATATTATTATTCATCTTCTTCTTCTTTTTTATTTTCTCTAAAATATAGAGCTTTAAAATAATTATTATAATAATACCCGCTAAGTAAAATAATTTAAAAAATAAAGAATTAAAAAAAAAAATTAATGAAAGCTGTGAAATAATGACGTGCATCCAATTAATTTATAATACTTTTTAAATGTAAAAAATATGAAGAAAATTAAATATAAATTACTCATTTTTTACGAAAAAGAAGTACTATATAAGTTAAATTTACCCGAGCCAAGTTAAAACTTTTTCTTAAAATTTGTGTGTGCTGGGAAGCATTATTTACATTTTGGGTTATCTTAAAAGTTTTGCGAAGGGAGTTAAATTTAACGAAATATGCGGCATGTATGTTTTAAATTATTTATTTTTCTTATTGTCATTGTCATGATAAGATTTTGAACAATTTCAAAATAATACTATCTTTAACTTAACTTAACTTTCCGTGCCACAAGACTAATATCAAATTCTTTAATGTAAATTAATGTGGTACAAATTAAAGATTTCTAGACATCAATGCTTGTGCTCTTTAATACTAAACTATTTCATCAGTATGTCAGCAGAAGGTGATTTCAAATAATGGGAAACAAGAAAGAAAATGACCCACTTTTGTGATAATAGGACTCAGCTGATTGGAATTGACAAGAAGCTCTTCTTGTTTTGTAATCCTGTTGAAGGGTGTTCATTTGATCATCATTCTCACTAGCTAAACATAAGATCACCAACTATTAGCGCCATACGCTACAAATATCTGAAGAGCTTTTTTCTATGGGAGTATGAATATGAATACCCCAAAACTAAAACTAAGTGGAAAAAATCTAAAAAGATGGGCATAAAAGAATATTGTTTTACATCTTGTGACATAATAAAAATGAGAATGAGATTTTAGATATAAAAATTAGAGTTTAACTGTTTAGTAAAGTAAAAGTTGTGTGGGGAGATATTACCTCATTTTATAAATATTAGGAGAATTTTTTTTTTTTAAAAAAAACCACTACAATTTTAGATGACTCCTCTCATATCATGCATTGTATTAGTATATAGATCAATATTTTCCAACCTAATAAACTTGATTTTGAATCTAATGCTATTGCTTTCTGTGCATGTAGTGTGATCGTTCATTTTCATTTGTTTTCTTGTGCAAGTGACTATAAAATCCTCTTTCTTTGTTCAAAACCAAATTGGTGGAGAACAATTCGAGCGAAAAAAATACTCTTCCTCCACTTGAAATACAAATTGAAGGAAAACAATGTTGCTCATATAACTAAAATCTAATGTCCAAACAAGCTGTAGCTAAAGAAGAGAAAGCCCCAAGGCTTGTTGAGGTAATTGGTTCAAAAGCAAACATAGCTTCCTATGCATATCATCACAAGTGAAAGCAGAGAAAATATCATACAGCTTCTTGAAACTACAACAAAAATTGGCAAAAGCAAGCACAGGCTTTGGGCAAAATACAAATTAGGATTCACGACACCACATCTTCCAGCAGGTTCAAGCACTTTTTCTTTCAATAAGCTGCAAATGCAAATAAGGTGGTGTGGATTAGCTTTGAGTTCATTTATCCCACTCTAAATCCAGATATCGTGGATCCACCTTTGATAAACTACTCTGACTGCTTACGGACGGCTGATAAGTCAATAAGTCCCAACCCATGAGATGGGGCAGTGCAAACTGCACAGAAGATGGAGTTGGTGGAACAAAATAATGCGTAGTGAGATAGGGTAGAGAAGAAAGTAAATTAAGGAAATAAGTGCACATGTGCAAGTGAATTCCAATGGCAAGAAAACGAAATCGATAGATGGCACTACGAATATAGTGGATGACAAACATTAATCTTCTCAATTAGACTGTTAATACATGAGTTTTTTTGACATCAAAAGACTTACGAATACTATTACTAATATCTTCCCAATCCAGAGATTCTTGAAATCAATCGTAAAATCATGGCGGTGCTCACATAGGAGATGTCCAATAAGCTGCGTGTCTCCTGAAACTAAAGGAGTGACAGTCAACAAAGTATATAAACAGATTTCACACATGTGAGACGTAATTCAACAGCTATCATCTCAAGTTAAAACATGTATCCTTTTCCTCTTTATATTTTTTCTTCCTAGAGGACATTGAAAGGTGAAGTGAGGTCTGATGAGCACTATCTTGTGTTTTGTTTTTTTATTTTCCCTTAATTCTCCAGCAGCTAAAAAAGTTTATATATATATTTTTGGCAGGATGTACTTGAAATTTAGTTTGGGTTCAAGCAAATAACTGATATTATCATTTAGTATCTAACTTTAAGCGCATAATTTCTTCTAGAATACTCCACCTACAGCTATTCTTTCTGAAGGGCTCATCTAATCACCAATCTCTAAAAATGGAGGCACTTGAGAACATTATTGTCATGGGTTACTCTCATTCAGTTAGTGGGCACAGCTGTTACTGACTAGAAAAGAGAGCACAGCTGTTATTGACTACAAATTTAGTATGTGTACACCCAACAGACTATGCCTTTCATCAAATTTAAATACCAAAACAATTTAATTCGATGCAAATTCCAGAAGTTTAGATATCATACACTGCAAACAGTCTTCATCACTGCTCTGCTGCTGTTACAGGAACAACAATGCGCTCTGTGGTTTTCAAAATGTTGTTGACGACATCTGAGAAATAGCCTAGGCAACAAATAAAAATTGAATATGAACAAAATATTCATTTTGAAAGTGCTAAACTCAGCCTAACATTACGTCAAAGCAACAATTTTGAAAGTCCTGCACGTAAGACTAATGAATACACCAGAAAGAAATATTTAAAGCGTCAGTTTGTTACACTAATGCCCTCGTTACCCAACTGAATATAACAACTGCTCAATCAGTGCATCAACTTGATATAATGGAGAAAAAGGAATGAATCAAATATGTTTTAGCAACCAAATAACCAACAAAATTATTTAACTTTCTTAAGGTCATCTTTCCTCTTCCACTATAAAAAGTTTTCCATCATTTGTCTTGAGTGATGGAGAGCACAAGTCTTTCTCATCTTATTTATCAGCTTTTTTTTGGGTGTACTGGAAAATAATAAAGGAAAGTGAAAGAATGGTATTCCAATCATAGTATAACACCATAATAAAACGAGGCAAAGTAAACCAGCAACCCTACAAACCACCCAGTAGTATCCAAAACCAATCAAATTAATTATTTATCTATAAATGAAAAACATTTGTTATAAAAAATGAAGTTACATATAAACCAAACAGAAGAAATTTGTAATTTTCGATGAAAGTAATGAGAACAGATACAGTACTTACTCAAAGAAATGAAATAATCATTACCATCTGCAAGTGCCTTAATTGATAAGCTCTTCCTCACCTGACCAGCATTACTGCAGCAGAAGTTGTTGTCAGAAAATTAATGGGCAACGGCATTCAGAAAGTTAAAAGGCACCAAAAGAGTTTGTGCAATGAATTATTGGATATCCTATATAAGCACTCAATCATATAGATATTTTATTCCTTTAAGTTGGCCGCAAAAAGTTGAGCCCAGAGATCAAATTGGCTCTTACTATTCCTGCACCGCCCACCCACTCCAACAAAAACAAAGAAAATAAAATGGAAATGCCAGAAGATCCACCCTGATAGCATCCCAGGATCATGGAAGAACTCGGAAGCATCCTTGGGACTCATGGTTATCAAAGACCCCACTTCTGTCGGTGACAAAGCAAAATTCTACAAAATGTCAACTACAACAGTTGGTCAAGCAACTTATTGAGTGTGTAAGAAAGACCATAAGAAAAATTTTACGCTAGCTCTCCCAAGTATTCCTGGAACAACTTAGGAATTGATTGATGAATAAACAATGAATGCGCAATGAATAGTTATAAATGCAAGTTAGTAAATTTATCTGCCTCTTTTCCCAATCGTATTTGCGCTCAGCAATAGCAGGCCAAAAGGTCAGCAAAATGACTCCTTTGCGCTTAACTCCTAAAAATCCAGACTATAGACCATGAAGGATAAACGAAAAGTATTATTGAACTTCAAATAATTGATGCACATAGAAGTATATATAGTGAAGGAAGGTTAAGTGAATCATACATCTGTTTTCATGAAAGTCGGTGGAACTGGATCAACAGAAAATGCAGATTTTCCCTTGTACGCAGAATAAGGAGCAAATAACGACCTTCAGATTTCCCTGCAGGTTTAAGGAACAAAAGGCTCAAATGTTTCTAAAACTCTTCTAAACATTCTTGTCAAAAGAAATTCGTTACCCTTAGCACGAACATCCTGACTAGTAGTCGACATGCCAGCTTGAGACATTTAAGGCATGCAACTGCAAAGCATCTTTTTTACATCATGAGCTTTTCCCACTAAAAGATTCTCGTACAACAGGTTCCTATTTCCGCAAATAAATTCAAAATTAAACATAACAATGCTAGAAATATTCCAACACCAAGGTCAGTGCCATTTTCATATATAAGAGTTAACAAACTCATTATAAAATCATATGATACTCATGCTCTAACGTTCAAACTCCATGATTTAGTGAACCTTCTGAAGTGACATTATCCGCTGCTATTTTACTTTTAAATAAAATTGCCATGAAAAATGTTGAAACACAAAAGAATTATCATGACATCGAGAATTTCATTCATTCCATCACTTCATCAGCTTTCATCAAGATTGTGCATCCTGCTTTCAAGTACTCTTATTCTTCCAGTTTCCTGGCATTAAATTCTGAAAATTTAATATCGTCAAGAATTTTGGGTACGAGCGGCTTAATTTAATGAAATTGTATAATATAATTTTATTTTATTTTGTTATTGTTATCATTATTATCATATGATTGATTAATTTTAAAATAATATTGTCTCTGGCTCATGTATTTGTAGTCCTTTTTATTATTGAATATAAATTAATGTATAATTATTACATAAACAAGAGAAGGAAAGAAAATATTTACAGACACATATCATACACTGGCACCTATATCAAACATCAGTACAATAAAAACAGAAACAATGTCTTATTTATTTTATTGCATGATACGATAAGATGACATTGATTCTACTTTATTTCTTCTTCATTTCCAACCAAGTATCGATATCTTATTTTAGATTATTACATCATTGTCTTTATTTCCACATTCCAACTTTGTGCCAAACTCAAGCTACCGCGTCCTCTTTCTTTCCTTCTTGCTCATCAATAGTCTCTACCCGACGTCCGAAATGTTCTGCGCGTGCAACTTCAAGGTACCTGACAGAGGACAGGAAAAAATAAATAAATAAATAGAAATTCAATAGAATATGACTCATCCTATAATAATGAACAATCCATATTTTGAATGAGAAAAAATTTCAAAGACAAAATTATAACAATTTTTTAAACACTCATTAACATTTAAAAATAGAAAAAGTTAAAACAACTACTTTTTCTAATCACGTTGAATGTTGCTTCAAATTAAAATTAAACTAAACAAATATGGTTCAAGGCTAATAACTTACTTGGGAGGATTTTCTTTTGAGGTGGAAGTTGGCAGAATCTCAAGAACACCATCAAGATTTAGCATTATAAAGAATGCAAACTGCCGAAGGAAGAAGGATTAAATAAGGACTGTTATCCTAATCGCATCAAAATAAGATTTGGAATTTTAACTAATCTTACAGAATATCTATCTTGATAATATTCAACTTTGTGCATCGTGGCCCTAGGTGGTTCAAATTGAAAGATGAAGAAGGTTAGATGGAGGGAGGGTGATAATTAAGAGTTTGTAATAATATGAACAAATAGTTGAGGATATAATATTCTATCTACATTTGTAGTTAATAACACATAACAGGAAAAACAATTGCTGTATACCATGATAATGGTAAGGAAGCAGATGTTTCAATCTAAAAATTCAAATATTAAATGGAATCAACAGTCAAGAATTCATATATCCATTTAAGTCAAAATGGAGATTTGAATAATGATGAGTTTGATTATGCAAAATTCAGCAATAATGATGTGAAATACAAAAGACAAAACATGCGGATTTCTCTACATTAATTATTACTTAAATTTTCAAATAACATTTTTAACAAAATATATTCAAATTTTAGTGCAAAAAATACATTTAAAAATAAAACAGTGTACTACCTGAAACTACCATTGCTGAGTGTTTCCAGCATGTCCCCAAGAATTACGATGATTGATCTGCAAAAATTATTTATCATGTACGTTTGTCAACAGATCATAAAGAACTAATACATAAGAAATATTTTTATTCTAAACAAGTGCTCTTAAATAGTTATATTATTAATACATACAAAACATGAATTTAGTGAACGATGTACAATATACCAGAGCTCTCAAGACTCTTATTTAATAGATAACAACCAAAGTAATTTTTAAGAAAACTAATCAGAGTATGTATTAAATTTTTTTGGAAAGAGTTGTAAGTAATGAAACAATCTATAAGTTTTTCACCCAATTTTTATTCTGGCAACAGTCATAAATCTTGTATAATTTTCTTAATTACATAAATTCTTTTCTAGGGATGGCCTAGTCTAGCCATCCCTTAAATCCGTTTCTATATGCTCCCTATTAACTCACCTGTGAGATATGAAGTGGTTAAAAATCAGTTTCTTTGTTAGTTATATTGGTTAGCTAGTTAGTTACTTAACAGGTCATGAAAGTATAATAGAATTTTACTCTCTTAGCTGGATTCTTGTTGTATCTTCTATATAAGCTACCTGGAAAGAATTAGAAACTGACTTCTTGATTTTCTGAGGAAGTGAGAAGGAAAATACAGAGAGGCTGAGAGTAAAGCGAGGAGAAGAAACTGTTGCTTTGTATTTTCTGTATAATTCTTCCTTGCATTGCTGATTAAATAAAGAGGATACTGAGGTGTTATTAGGGTCGTGGATTTAAGCCTTTAAGGCTGAACCACGTAGACATTGTTGTCTTCTTTGCTTATTTGATTTCTGGTTTCTGAGAAGTAGTTGCTTGTGTTTGTTCTTTGATGAATATAAGTGTGCAAAGTTTGTAAAGCATCTGAGATCCAACATTACCCTTTTAATGGACGTACACATTCCCATATTTGAGGATTACCATTTTTGTCCTTGCATATCTGCAATAATCGAATATAAAAGTATTGAAATAAAATACATCAAAGATAGTGGTGATACATAAAATTAATATAAATATAGAGATTGACAGATGATTCTTTTGCATACTTTAAGACCTCAAATATCATCTGTCATCAAGAGGGCAACGAGACCGTGGTCTGTATGAGCCGTCGTTCCTTTTGTTTACGTGGAGGGATCGTCAATATTTTGAGCTAAATAAATAAATAAATACAGAAGGACACATTTAAAATAAGAGCTATATCAATTCTACAATAGTGCTTGGAAATTCAAAATGAATATTTGTGATGTTTAAATTTAACCTCCATACTGCAAAATGCTGAGTTGACATGCCTCGCCAATCATATTTGGTTGATTAAAGAAATCGGCATCGAGATCAAGAGCAATGGCTATGAGTTTCGCAACTTCTCTTCCCACATCTCTGAAGATATTAGTCAAAAAGATTAAACACAATCACTATAGCATTACAGTTGTAGACATTTTATTGTAAAATATGTAGCTGTTAACAATCAAAGCGATCTCCAATTATATTGTGTGACCAACATTCGAATGCAATGCAAGATCTTTTATATCTTCTTAAGAGATTTTAATAATTGAATCAACTATCCATGCATTTGTTTACGAGGTTATGTAAGATCTCTGTTGAGATTATTAGATGGCCACTATACTATAGATTCAAAATCAACGTGGAGCTTCTGTAAAGTGCTCTTATTGTTCTTGATTTTCCCAAGTAAATTACCTTTGAAGACAGAGAGAGGGAGTGTAATTCAAGGAAAATTATGTTCGGAAACATGTTTTTTATATTTTATATCTAATAGAGTATTTTTTTGCTATAAGTTATATTATTGCAAGAACTTACAGTGCCTTTCGACAATATTTCTGCATAGTCTCCTTCCATCCTGGCAAAACATCTAAACAACAAACAAAAATATATTTAAAAACTGGTTAAATAATAAACAAACAAAACTTGGTGCATATTTTTAATATTTTCATGTCATTTCTTATTTTTTTGAATTTTCATGCATTCGCTTCTTGTTTGGATTGTCTTTAACCTTACACTTTTTATACTGTATTAGTGGTTTTCTTACCAAATAATTAATGATTATTGAATTTGTTTTTCAAGATATAGATAATTACCAGCTGGAGGCCAAACTTTTTGTGGTGTCCTCTTCAAGCACTAGACCTCCTACACCATACATCTATGCGTAGACTGTTAACAAACATAGAAAAGAACCGATCAGAATAGATTACATCAAAAAAAACATTTCACCAATGCATCTGAAAAAAAAAAAAAAGGAAAGAAAAAGAAGAAGAAAGGAAACCGAATTCCGGATGTCGATGGTAGCCTACACGTTTGTTGTCACTGCCAAGCTTCTTTTTCTGTGTCTTTGGTAGTGCAAAAAGCTTCTTGCTTGGAGCAAACATTTCATTCCTAAATTCCTCGCTTATTCCGTGATTGATTATATATAAAAAAAAAAAAAACCTGTATCCATACATGCCTGAACCACACGAATACCATCTGTCAAATATATTCAGAAAGCTGAAACTCAAGAAGATTATTAATAATAAACTCTATATGTTGAGGTTCACCTCTTTGATCGCAGCAACTGATTCATGGATATTAGGGTTGCAAAGATCAATGCATTTAATAGATGCAATCCGACGATTTGCCATCATTTATCTGTGATGAATTTAGCTTCCAATTTCTTAAAGGCTGATAATTTTTTTGGAAGGAATAGCCGTGGAGAGGTAAAGCCACAAGGGTGTGTATTTATACTTACACAACTTGATCAATTTTATCCCTCCTTTTTTGGGACTTTCATAAAAAGTTATCTTTGATTGATTGGGCTATCTTCTTCTTCTTTTTTTTTTTTTTTTCTCTCCCTAAAACATCTTCTTAAGAGTTTTAAGCATATTATAATTATTACCAAAAGTAAAATAATTTTAAAGGCAAAATTTTTAAATATATATATATATTCGTGAAAGCTGTCAAATAATTACGGACATTCAATCTATTTATACATAAATAGTATAAATTAATAATATTTTAATATTTTCAAAATAAATTAATTTTAAAAAATGAGATATAAAACAATAATTATGATAATCAAGTGAAAACTATTTCTTTAAATTTTATGTATGTTTTAAATTTTTTTTTTTATTGTCATTCTCGTGATAAGATTTTGATCAATTTCAAAATAGTACTATATTTAAAACTTAATTTCTGTGCCACTAAACTGAATATTCAAATTCTTTAATATAAATCAATGTGGTATAAATTCAAGATCCTTAGACATCATTGTTAATAATAAACTATTTCACAGCATGTCAGCAGACAATTGGTGATTTTAAATAATGGGAAAAATGAAAATAACCCACTTTTGTGGTAAAGGGAGTCGGCTGATTGGAATTGACTAGCAGCTCTTCTTGTCTTGTAATCCTGTTGAAGGTTGTTCATTTAATTATCATCCTCATCAGCTAAACATAAGATCACCAAATATTAGCGCCATATGCTAAAAATATCTGAAGATCCCTTTTCTATAGGAATATGAATATGAATACCCCCAAAACTAAATGGAAAAATTATAAAAAGATGAGCATAAATGAATATTATTTTACATCCTGTAATATAATAAAAATTAAATTGAGATTTTAGATATAAAAATTAAAATTTAATTACTTAAAAAAGTAAAAGTTGTGTGTGAAGATACTAAGCTAATTTGTAAATGTCATAAAAAAATAAAAAAAAAAAAAAAAACCCACCTAAGATTTTAGGAGACTATGAATATTATTTTACATTCTATAACATAATAAAAATGAGATTGAGATTTTAAATATAAAATTAAAGTTTAACCACTTAAAATGACAAAAATTGTGTGAGGATACTACACCAATTTGCAAATATTGAAAAAAAAAAATCTAAGATTTTAAGAGATTATGAATATTCTTTTATGTCCTTAATATAATAAAAATGAAATTGAGATTTTAGATATAAAAATTAGAGTTTAACCATTTAGAGAAGCAAAAATTGTATGAAGAGACGCCACATTAATTTGTAAACGTAAAAAAAAAAAAAAGGATTTTAAGAGACTATAAATATTGTTTTACATCATATAACATAATAAAAATGAGATTGAAATTTTAGATATAAAAGTTAGAGTTTAACCACTTAGAGAAGTAAAAGTTGTGTGTGAAACACTACACTAATTTGCAAATGTTAAACAAAAAAGAAAGATTTTAGGGAACTATGAATATTGTTTTACATTTTGTAACAAAATAAAAATGAAATTGAGATTTTAAATATAAAAATTAGAGTTTAACTATTTAGAGAAGCAAAGGTTATGTGTGGGGACACCATATCAATTTGTAAACGATTAAATAAAATCTAAAATTTTAGGAAATTATGAATATTTTTTTATATCTTGTATTATAATAAAAAAGAGATTGATATTTTAGATATATAAATTAGAGTTTTACCACTTAGAGAAGCAAAAGTTGTGTGTGGGGACACCACACCAATTTATAAATTTAAAAAAAAATTAGAATTTTAGGAGACTATAAATATTGTTTTACATCATTTAATATAATAAAAATGAGATTGAAATTTTATATATAGAAATTAGAGTTTAACCATTTAGAGAAGTAAAAGTTATGTGTGGGAACATCACATCAATTTGTAAATGTTAAAAAAAAAATCTAGAATTTTAGAGGACTATAAATATTGTTTTACATTATGTAATCTAACAAAAATAAGATTAAGATTTTAAATATAAAAATTTTAAGTTTAACTATTTGGAGAAGCAAAAGTTGTGTGGAAAAAAATCACACTAATTTGTGAACATTAAAAAAAAAACACTTAAAATTCTAAGGGACTATAAATATTGTTTTACATCTTATAACATAGTCAAAATGATATTGAAATTTTAGATATAGAAATTAGAATTTAATCACTTAGAGAAGCAAAAGTTGTGTGTGGAGACATCACACCAATTTATAATCGTTAAAAAAAATGTAGGATTTTAGGAGATTATAAATATTGTTTAACATTGTATAATATAATAAAAATGAAATTGAGATTTTAGATATAAAAATTAGAATTTAATCACTTAGAGAAGCAAAAATTATGTGTGAAATACGACACTAATTTGCAAACATTAAAAAAAAAAAATTAAGATTTTAGGAGACTATGAATATTGTTTTATATCCTATAACATAATAAAAATGAGATTGAGATTTTAGATATAGAAATTAGAGGTCAACTGTTTAGAAAAGCAAAAGTTGTGTGTGAGGACACCACACCAATTTGTAAACGTTAAAAAAAAAAAGAATTTTAAGAAACTACAAATATTGATTTACATCATGTAATATAATAAAAATGAGATTGAAATTTTAGATATAGAAATTAGAGTTTAACTACTTAAAAGAAGCAAAATGTCACATGTTGGTGAGATTTTAGGTATAAAAATTAGAGTTTAACTATTTAGAGAAGTAAAAGTTATATGTAGAGACATTACACCAATTTGTAAAATATTAAAAAAAATTAAAAAAAAATTAAAATTTTAAAGAACAATAAATATTGTTTTACATCATGTAACATAATAAAAATGAAATTGAAATTTTAAATATAAAAATTAGAGTTTAACTATTTAAAGAAGCAAAAATTATGTGTGACGAAACCACACCAATTCGTAAATGTTAAAAAAAGAAAAAAAAAAACCTATGATTCTAAGGGACTATAAATATTATTTTACAAACTATAATGATATTTTACAACCTATAACACAGTAAAAATAATATTGTAATTTTAAGTATAAAAATTAAATTTAATCACTTAAAGAAGTAAAAATTGTGTGTGAACACACCATCCTAATTTGTAAAGGTTAAAAAAAAAAAAAAATACACAACCTAAAAATTTAATATATTCCCCTGGCACCATGCATTGTATTAGTATATAGATCAATATTCTCTAACCTAATAAACTTGATTGTGAATCATAATGCTGTTGCTTTCTGTGCATGCGATGTGATCGTTCATTTTCATTTGCTTTCTTGTGCAAGTGACGATAAAATCCTCTTTCTTTGTTCAAAACCAAATTGGCGGAGAACAACTCGAACGAAAAAATACTCTTCCTCCACTTGAAATACAAATTGAAGGACAATCTCGCTCATGTGACTAAAATATAATGTCCAAACAAGCTGAAGCTAAAGAAGAGAAAGCCCAAGGCTTGTTGAGGTAATTGGTTCAAAAGCAAACATAGCTTCCTATGCATATCATCACAAGTGAAGGCAGAGAAAATATCATACAGCTTCTCGAAACTACAACAAAAATTGGCAAAAGCAAGCACAGGCCTTAGGCAAAATACAAATTAGGGTTCACAACACCACATCTTCTAGCAGGTTCACGAACTTTTTCTTTCAATAGGCTGAAAATGCAAATAAGGTGGTGGGGATTAGCTTTGAGTTCATTTATCCCACTCTAAATCCAGATATTGTGGATCCACCTTTGATGAACTACTCTGACTGCTTACAGACAGCTGATTAGTCAACCAATCCCAACCCATGAGATGTGGCAGCGCAAACTGCACAGAAGATGGAGTTGGTGGAACAAAATAATGCATAGTGAGATAGGGTAGACAAGAGAGTAAATTATGGAAATAAGTGCACACATAAAAGTGAATTCCATTGGCAAGAAAAAGAAATCGGTAGATGGCAATATGAATATAGTGTATGACAAACATTAATCATCTCAATTAGACTATGTTAACACATGAGTTTTTTCTTGACATGATAAGACTTATGAATAATACTACTAATATCTTCCCAATCCAGAGACTCTTGAAATCAATGGTAAAATCATGGCAGTGCTCATATAGGAGATGCAAATAAGCTGCCTGTCTCCTGAAACTAAACAAGTGATAGTTAAAAAAAAGTATATACACAGATTTCACACACGTGAGGGGTGTGAGAAGTACATGTGAGACATAAATCAACAGCTATCATCTCAAATTAAAACAAGTTTCCTTCTTTTTTTCTTTTCATTTTTTCTTCCTAGGGGACATTGGAAGGTGAAGTGAGGTCTGATGAGCACTATCTTGTGTTTCTGTTTCTTTTCCCTTAATTCTCCAGCAGCTAAAAAAGGTTATATATATTTTATGCAGGATGTATTTGAAATTTAGTTTGGTTCAAGCAAATAATGGATATAATCAGTTAGTATCTAACTTTAAGCACATAATTTCTTCTAGAATACTCCACCTAAAGCATTCTTTCTGAAAGGCTCATCTAATCACCAATCTCTAAAAACAGAGGCACTTGAGAACATCATCCCTATGGGGTTACTCTCATTCAGTTAGTGAGCCCAGCTGTTATTCACAAGACACTTAGTTTGTGTACACCCTACGGACTATGCCTTACATCAAATTTAAATACCCAAACAATTTAGTCCAATGCAAATTCCCGAAGTTTGGATATCATACACTGCAAGCAGTCTTCATCACTGCAAATTCTGCTGCTGTCACAGGAACAACAATGCGCTCTGTGGTTTTCAAAATGTTGTTGACGACATCTGAGAAATAGCATAGGCAATAAATAAAAATTGAATACAAACAAAATATTCAATTTTAAAGTGCTAAACTCAGGCTAACATATGTCAAAGCAACAATTTTGAAAGTCCTGCATGTGAGACAATAAATACACCAGAAAGAAATATTTAAAGCATCAATTTGTTACACAAATGCCCACATTACCCAACTGAAAATAACAACAGCTCTATCAGTGCATCAACTTGATATAATGGAGAAAAAGGAATGAATCAAATATGTTTTAGCAACCAAATAACCAACAAAATTATTTTAACTTTCTTAAAGTAATCTTTCCTCTTCCACCATAAAAAGTTTTCCATCATTTTGTCATTAGTGATGGAGAGCACAAGTCTTTCTCATCCTATTTATCAGCTTTTTTGGTATACTGGGAAATAATAAAGGAAAGTGAAAAAATGGTACTCCAATAATAGTATAACATCATAATAAAATGAGGCAAAGTAAACCAGCAACCCTATAAACCACCCAGTAGTATCCAAAACCAATCAAATTAATTATTTATCTATAAATGTTAAATATTTGTTATAAAAAAATGAAGTTACATATAAACCGAACAAAAGAAATTTGTAATTTTTGATGAAATGTAATGAGAACGGATAGAGTACTTACTCAAAGAAATGAAATAACCATTACCATCTGCAAGTGCCTTAATTGATAAGCTCTTCCTCACCTGACCAGCATTACTGCAGCAGAAATTTATTGTCGGAAAACTAATGGCATTCAGAAAGTTAAAAAGCACAAAAAGAGCTTGTGCAATGAATTATAGGATATCCTATATAAGCACTTAATCATATAGATATTTTATTCCTTTCTTGAGTAAATATGTGCGCTGCAAAAAGTTGAGCTCATCAAATTGCCTCATCCTATTCCTGCCCCAGCCCAACAAAAACAAAGAAAATAAAATGGAGATGCCAGAAGATCAACCTTGATAGCATTCCAGGATCATGGAAGAACTCGGAAGAATCCTTGGGACCCATGGTTATCAAAGACCCCACTTCTGTCGGTGACAAAGCAAACTTCTACAAAATGTCAACTACATCAGTTAGTCAAGCAACATATTGTGTGTAAGAAAGACCATAAGAAAAATTCTACACTAGTTCTCCTCCATAGAATTCTTGCAACAACTTAGGAATTGATTGACGAATAAACCATGAATGTGCAATGAATAATTCTAAGTGCAATTTAGTAAATTTACCTGCCTCTTTTCCCAATCATATTTGCGCTCACCAATAGCAGGCCAAAAGGTCAACAAAATGACTCCTTTGCGCTTAACTCTTAAAAATCCAGACTATATGCCATGAAGGATAAACGAAAAGTATTATTGAACTTCGTATAACTGATGCACATAGAAGAATATATAGTAAAGGAAGGTTAAGTAAATCATACATCTGTTTTCATAAAAGTCGGTGGAACTGGATCAACAGAAAATGCAGCTTTTCCCTTGTACACAGAATAAGGAGCAAATACACGACCTTCGTAATTCCCTGCAGGTTTAAGGAACAAAGGCCTCAAATTTTTCTAAAAGTCTTCTAAACATTCTTGTCAAAAGAAATTTGTTACCCTTGGCACGAACATCCTGACTAGAAGTTGACATGCCAGCTTGAGACATTAGGGCATTCAACTGCAAAGCATCTCCTACATCATTAGCTTTTCCAACTAAAAGTTTCTTGTACAACAGATTCCTGTTTCCGCAAAGAAATTCAAAATTAAACAAAACAATGCTAGAAATATTCCAACACCAAGTTCAGCGCTATTTTCATGTATAAGAGTTAATAAACTCATTATAAAATCATATGACACTTGTGCTCTAATTTTCAATCTCCATGATTTAGTGAACCTTCTGAAGTGACATTATCCGTTGCTTTTTTACTTTTCAATAAAATTACCATGAAAAATGTCAAAACACAAAAGAATTATCATGATGTTGAGAATTCATTCATTCATTTCATCAGTTTTAATCAAGATTGTGCATCCTGCATTCAGGTGCTCTTATTTTTCCAGTATTCAATTTAAGGTACTTTAATTTGAAAACTCTTACACTGAAACAGTTTTCAAATTTCTAGAAAGAATTCCAAGCAAGAGAAAATAAAAAAAGGCATTGTCCACCAAAGTGCTTCCAAATGCATCCCGAATCTACCTCTTGACTATGCATGCTCAGTTTTCTCTGCAACCAAACAGAGGAGTCTTCACAAAAACTCCAATTCACCCTCAAGTCCGTGTTTATAATAATCCATTTCATACAAAATCTAATTAGTCTCGTATTTGTCAAGTCAATTAGGTTTTTTTTTAACCCAAAAAAATATGAAAAATACATCAAAAGCCTCAATTTCGACTTTTTTCCATTTCTCGGCCAAAAAAAAAAGGAAATGAAAAAACTCTCGCAACACAAGCAAGATTTTCATATGAGTTTTTAAGTTTCAACTTCAAAAAAATTACCTGGAGGAAAGCAGTGAGCGAGACAGCTTCATCATCTTGATCGAGAAAGAGAGTGCTAGGGCTTTAGACAAATCGAGGTTTTACGGACAGCCTTTGGCTATTAAGGGAAGTGACGGGGAGCGCGATGCACGAAGAGACGATGAAACCGGATGCAGATGATGACACGTATCGCAAGAAATGTGAAATAACTGAGTTTCGTGTTTTTACTGGTAGTTTGATCATTACTGTAGTTGCCTGATGGAGGGAAAAGAAGAATAATCTGCTGTGTGCGGGGTAATATGTTCCCCAGTTTTAAGCGAGACAATTAAGGAAACATCAAAATAGATAAAATGAGAAGAGAAATTATCAATTAGGCCCCCCACTATTTTCAAATACTACATTTAAATAACAAGAATACATAAAATTATCAAAAAACTTCTACGAGGAGTCCTCCCATTTGTTTGCCTTTTATGATTTGTTGGAGCTAATAAAATTTTTCACATGTTCATAAAAAATTAATAAGAGATTTTATGCATGCAAATATACATATTTTTGATCAAATTATAAAAAAATAATACAAAAATATTTTGTTACCGAATAATTAAAATTTTTTTTATTGTGAACATTAACTCCCAAAATTTTGAAAATAAATCAAAGTAAATTTTTTTTATTAAGGAAAAAAATTAACTGGACTTGTTGAATATTATATTTAAAATATTATTTTTATAAAATAAAACTTAACGTGTTTGATTTGATATTTTTAAAGTTTAAGAATGTATTATTTAATATTTTTTAAAATTGTATTATTAATACGAGAACTCTAAAACGCCTGCAGAAATAATTTAAAAAATTGAATCAAGTTCAAGGGAGGTTTCTACGCATATATGCATTCTTTTCGACCAAATAAAAAAATTGGAAAATGTAAAGGGAGGTAAATGATAATTCTCATATCCAAAAGTTTAATCTAGGTGCTAGAGAAAAAAAAAAACCGAACCGGTTTACTCGGTTCTCTTTTTCTTCAGCAAGTGAATGGAGATCTGGGAAACTTTGTATGGTGCTCTGATCTAAATCCGAAGAGCGAATTAAATTAAAAGAACCTGAATTGATAAATTAGCTGCATCTCCATGAGTTGATTTACTTTATCTGTTAAATGCAGATCTGTGTCGTTTATGGGTAAAGAAATTAATAGCCAAGTTTTCTGCTATGATTCTTCTCAAATTTTCGCTTTTGTAAGGCTGATAGTTGATTAATTAGCTTGAATATGTTGATCTCGCTGCAGATAGAGCTGTTGGAAATTTGAAAATGGCCGAGGTTACTACAAACAAAGTGGTAATTGTTTTAGTTATTGCATCATTGAGAATTTAGATTGAGAATTCGGTTTACGTCATGATGTACTTGATAATCAAGTTTAATTCTATCTCTTTCTAGTGAAAATAATGGTATATTTTATTTATTGCATATTTTGTTGGTACCTGACTTTCTTTGCAGGAGAATTCTTTTGGCGATAGAAATGAAACCCCGAAAAACGTTTTCGATATAGGAGCTTTTGTTGGGGACTTGACTTTTGAGGAAGATGGGAGCAGGTTTGTGGAAGCAGCTTTTGTATGATTTATGCAAAATTTATCGTTTGATTAGTTTGAGGTTTCATTTGTGTTACAGAATTTAACTATTCACTATTTTGCCTGAAAATGCATTAAAATGATATAGAAATGTATGCCATTTTATATAGTTAGAGTAGTTGGACATTTTGTTCTTAAAATATTGATTCCTGTTTTTGGCAGTGATGATATATCCTTGGAAGGACTTGATCAAGAGCTCGAAGAATGCAAAAACTATGATGTAAGCTGCTTTATTATTGTTTGCCTTTCATCTAATATCTAGCCTGTGCCTGGTCATTGCATGCTTAGCTGTGAATCAGCAACTTGGGCGTGGCACTACTTTAGCATGGACTCATTGGTCTGGTATAGAATCAGTGGAGAGATTGACAGTAAATACAGCCATTAATTTCCAATTCTCATTGTTAATATGTGTGTAGATTGAGCTGAAAAATTGAAAGCTTGATACTGTACAGACAACAGTCCATTAGTCATTGATTAGATCCGTGAGTTCGTGTTGCTTCTTGGGATTACATTAATGCAAATTATTCAGAGTTTTCAAATTTCAAATTAAATATGTCAGGTGATTACACTATCTAATTTGATTCCTTAAGCATTGTGAGAGTGCACTTAATGATAAGATAGGAGGGGAGGAAAAGTGTTTTTGGAGTACACTTTTCATTTTCTCATGGTTTGATTAGAGTGGGCATCTGTCACCCTCTTGCCTCCTTGTTGGTTAGACCACATATTTGCACTCTAAGGGGCACAGGGTTGAAAGGTTGAAAAAAGAAGAGGAAGTAAGGAAGATGCAAAGTGTACATACCATATTAATTTCTTGTACTGACCACATAAAGTTTGCACTATTTCTTCTTTTTATTTCTGTTTCCTTTTTCTTTTTTAGGCTTTCTCTCATATCTCAACCTTACTGTGATTCTATATTCCATGCAGGTGGTTGCAAATATCCTGTCCAAAGGTACAGCACTAAGGGAGTATACAAAGGGGGTTGAGAACAATTTGCGGCAAGTTGAATTGGACTCAATTCAGGTCTGTGATTACTTCTCAGATATTTTGCAACATCTTATTATTATTATTATTATTATTGTTATTATTATCTGTATTTGTAATCAGTTCATGCATATAAAGTTTCCTTTTCTTCTTTCCTTGAACTTTCAAGTTTTTCTCCAGCAATTGTGTTCAGGTCACAAAAGGGGTTAAGCTTTGCAGATAATTTGTCCTTTATTTTAACATCAAAAAGGAGTAAAGCAGCACCTTTATTGTTCTTAAGAAGATGTTTGTTTGTGCAAATTGATACTGTCACGTTTTTGTATTTAATATTAGTTGAGACTACATATAAGAGCATAATGATGCAGGACCAAGCCTAATATTCTTATGGAGGGATTAGAAAAGGATACATGTATAAATTTAATCACTCTTTCTACTCTGCTAGGTTCATTAAATTTTATCATTTTTCAGGTGTAATGTATGTAATGGAGAAATCGTAGGCTGTTTCTTAGGTCAGCGGAAATCTCTTCTTGTTAAGAAGAGTTCGTTTGGAAACTAACCGATCGATGGACACAATGAAGGCTCCCGTGTAAATGGTTTTGGTAGTCCTATGTGGACAAGGAAGAGCACTAAACAAGAAGGCTCTTTCTTTTCACAAGTCACTTCCAGGTCATTTGAAGTATATAAAATGTAAACAATCTCATCAGTGTAGTTTCATTTGAATTTTATGATTTCTTAGTTCTCTTACTCATGCACTGGAGGGAACCTACAGTGTCTCTTAGGTCAAAATAAATGTCATCTGGCTAATGAAAAGAGGATGTCACGTGATTAACCAATTACAGGATAAATGAGGGTTCTTATGTAGATACATTGCTATCCATTTTTGGACAAGGATTAACATAAATATAGGCTTGTTTTCATCTGGGGTCATCTTGTAGTTTAAGATTTCTTACTGTATGAGGGTTTTAGCATGTAATAATGTTGTTTTGAAGACTTTGTGTGTTACTCCAGGAAGTTGATATTTTCTCCCATCACTCAATATGGTTATGCATAGTAGAGCTGCTCTTTAGTTCTTTAAGCATCTTTTTCTTTTTTTTATTGATTTATCATTTATGGATTGTCGTTGTACCTTTTGATATTCCATGAACAATTCCTCATTTGCATTAAACTTGTCTCAACTCTGCAGGATTATATTAAAGAAAGTGATAATTTGGTGTCTCTTCATGATCAAATTCGTGATTGTGATGCCATTTTGTCACAGATGGAGACTCTTCTCAGTGGATTTCAGGTATGATGGTTTCTGATGATCAGTTTACCAAAAACTACTTGCATACATCTCTTGTGAGATGAATTTTCTATTCTTTTACTTTCTTAGAGGATTAAACTATGCTTGAAAAGTACTTCTAGGATAATGAATACTGTAAAATATTGGTGAAGGACAGTAATTGTATGTTCATGTAGTGACGGTGGCACATTGCAAATAGTTGGGTTCAGGAAACTTGTAGCTTCCGCAATATTTCTTCATTCTTATGGGTCATGTTGATGACTGTTATTGTAAACTGTCGAACAATGAACCCTAGGGTTAAAGCAACAGTTTGCCTGTCTTACAGCTCTAGAATCAGCCAGCATAATAAATTTAAAAGGCTAATGGCTTTTTGGAACATAAAGAGACTTATTACGGATTTGAGATGCTGTTCATTAGTGTGCTAGGTGTAAGCCACTGGAGCTACTAGCATCATTTTTGCTGTTGCTCAAAAAAATGTTTTTGAAAAATATATGGGGCTTAATTTCTCTTGCTGCCATGACACCTGTGAGCCACGGATAAGGTTAGTTGCATTATTAGAATTTCCATGTAGTGGATAACTGGGGCACAACAATCAGTCCCTTCATGCAGAATTGCTGAAGGAGAGAGTTGTTGGTTTCTGATGATCCGTTTACCCAACATTACTTGCATACATCTCTTGTGAAATGGGTTTTTTTTTTTTAACTTTTTAGAGGATTAAACTATGCTCAAAGTGTACTTATAGGATTATTAATACTGTAAAATATTGGTGAAGGACAGTAATTGTATGTTCATGTAGTGATGGTGACAGATTGCAAGTAGTTGTTGGTTCAGGAAACTAGTAGCTTCTGCAAAATTTCTTCCTTCCTAAGGGTCATATTGATGAGTGTTATTATGAACTGTGGAACATTGAACCCTAGGGTCAAAATACAACGGATTACCTGTCTTACAGCTCTGGAATCAGCCACCGTAATAAATTTGAGAGGCTAATTGCTTTCTGGAAACTACGGAGACTTATTACAAATTTGAGATGCTATTCATAAGTGTGCTAGGTGTAAGCAACTGGAGCCACTATCATCATTTCTGCTGTTGCTTAAAAAATGTTTTTACAAAATATATGGGCTTAATTTCTCCTGCTGCTACAACACCTGTAAGCTGTGGTCAAGTTTAGTTGCACCGTTAGAAGTTCCATGAAGTGGATAAACTGCAGCCCAACAACGGTCCCTTCATGCAGAATTGCTGAAGGAGAGAACTGTTTCCTGATTCAGCCAGGACTTTGCTTCATTTGGACCCCTACTAAATTTTTAATAACTGTGAACAATGTTTACCATAATAAATGATATTATTGTAAAAGCATCTCAGATTTTAAGGAATATCCTTTCTTTATTTGTTCTCCTTTGTGTATGTTGATTAACTTGGTGTGTTTCTTGCAGTTTGTCTGAACTTCTGGATTCATAGTGTTATTTCTGCCATTGTTGTTGCTGTTGATTTTCTTAGTTTAACACGAAGATTAACTCCTGTTTCCCTGCTTTTACGTTTTCTTCAGTGTAATTTGATCTTGTATTATCTGCACTAATAAGAGTTTTAAAAATTTTGTGCCAGACCAAGATTGGTGCTATTAGTTCAGACATAAAAGTACTTCAAGAGAAGTCTATGGATATGGGTCTAAGGCTGAAGAACCGCAAGGTATGCTTCTGTAGGGACAGCTCCATTTGATTGTTTGATTTAGAATACCAAAATCAACCAATGCTTGTTATGTCAACCTTTTCGATGTTTTGATGGTAGCCATCTGGCAACATTCTGTTATTTTACTAAAACAAAGATGTAGGAGTAAGACCGTATTTTTTGCATATCTTTGGGTTTATTTGTGTTCTGTATAATCTTTGCGATTTTTGTAGGATGTCTTATTTTCATGGACTTCTTGTTCAGTTCTTTGCATGCCACTTATTTAATATAACTTTAAAAAGAGAGAGAGAGAGAGAGAGAGACCCATTTGTGATATCCTTGTTCTGCACGGATGGTATCATAACGTGGACATACTCGGATACTGGAAATTAAGATTTTGTATTGTTCTTATATGCATCTTATTTCACTTGCTTTCTTTTGTAGCTTATCAATGAAATAAGTTTTGTGCTACTTTTTTTTTTTTCTCATTCAATTTCTTTTATAAATATATGTGGTTTTGTGTTCTTTGGATAGGTGGCAGAGTCAAAACTGGCTAAATTTGTTGAAGACATTATAATCCCTCCACGGATGGTAGACATAATTGTTGACGGAGAGGTATTTATTGCTTATGTGGATTACCTAAGTTTTCATGTTTGTGATTTTAGTTTGCAATTGCTCCTTAAGATTTCTTCCAAAACATATCCTGGGTTAGGTGGTGCACTCATTCTAGGACCAGAATTTGTTTAAGTTTTAACTCCATGTTTATTTGTTCAAACTGTTATCTGTATATCTTGTTTTGCAGACTTCAAATATAGTGAAATTTCCTCAATTGTTTCACTGTGCACTGTTTGATTTACTTTGTTTTTATCCTAGATAATTCAGAAGCAACTATTTTTCCTTTCTTTCATCATCCTATCAATTTGCAGTGGAAATTTTCTTCAGGTCAATGATGAATATATGAGAACTCTTGAGATTTTGAGTAGGAAGCTGAAGTTTGTCGAAGTGGATCACATGGTTAAAGCTTCAAAAGTCCTCAAAGATGTTCAGCCTGAGCTTGGAAAACTTAGGCAAAAAGCAGTTTCGAAGGTAGTTAACTAGAGCTGCATGGTGATTCTGATAAATGGGCCTGCTTGCTATATCATCGATATCAGATTTGGTGTGGCAATCCCCTCATGTTTATACTTTTACATGATTGATATATATGGACATATACTGTTCTGTCTGACTGCTATTATTTGTAACCATAATTACAAAGGTCTAAAGCTAAATTTTCTTAGTCAACCCTAAAGCTTGATTGGGCTGTTTAGCTCAGATATTGTGATGTTGTATGGAAATTTTGATCTTTGCTCTGTACAGGAGGATTAATTTGGCTCAGGCTGCTTACGGCACAGCAAAAATGATATATAAAATATTCATGTTTTAAGTTCATGAACCAGAGCACAATTGACTTTAAATTACAAACTCCTTCATGATAATGATGGTGATAAGTTTGGCAGGACACTAAATGTTTCAAATCATTGTTTAGCAACAATCTGTTGCCAACTAAAATTTTTATGTGCAAATTGTTTGCAAACGGTAGACAGGAAATTGCTGTGACTATATTTATCTTTTTACAGGTGTTTGATTTCATTGTCCAGAAGCTTCATGCTCTTAGAAAACCCAAAACTAACATTCAGATCATTCAACAGAGTGTTCTTCTAAAATACAAGTAAGCTGTTTGAATAAGTACTTGATGTAATTTTGATGTCACACCTTTTATAGTTTAATGGAAAAACTTGAAATTGTAGGTATATTGTTTCTTTCGTCAAGGAACATGGAAAGGAGGTATACAATGAGGTCCGTGCTGCATACATCGATACAATGAACAAGGTGATTGACTTAGAATTTATAATGCGTTCAGGATGTGGTTTTCTATGGCGGAAATATTCAGTGACAAATTTTTAACATTTTCAGTTTTGCTCTATTATGCGTTAAGGTCAGTTTGGTTACTCATTTTCCTTTTTCTGCTCTTCCCTTCTAGTCTTGAACATCTGTTGCATGGTAATCTGTTCAATTTTTTCATATATAAATTATTTTTTATATAAATTATTTTTTATCGATCATTCTCTCCAAATGGAGTGCTCTGCTGCTTTTGGCATTATCATTATTTTTTTTAAATCACTCTGCTGTGCGGTTTACAGGTTCTAAGTGCACATTTCCGTGCTTATATACAAGCATTGGAGAAATTACAGTTAGATATAGCGACATCCAGTGATTTGATTGGTGTGGAGACTAGAAGCACCAGTATTTTCTCAAGAGGAAGGGAACCATTGAAGAATCGTTCCGCTGTTTATGCTCTTGGTGACAGGATAAACATTTTAAAGGTTATCTTCAACTAGCTGTTAAAAATGGTTTGCTCAGCTATTCTAGATTATTCATTTAATTTCTCACTGGATCACCCACTAAATCAAATCCGTCATGAATCTTTGCCATCAACCTCCAATTATTTTCCCTTGGCTTCTTGTTGGGGATTGATTTCCTTCGATGTTATTCCGTACATCAAAGTGGGTGAGTGAGGGAGAGTGAAACTCCATGGTATGAATTGGTGCTCTTTAGACACTATATTATTCCTATTGGATGGAGTAACTAGTTTTCTGGAATGGGTTTGAATTATGCTGTTATTGCAAACTGAGGCTGATAATGCATTTTTTTATGGTTGATGTATTTTATCTGTCAAGAATGGAAAAGAGAAGAATAGTGGTATCAAGTTATATATTATGCATAAGTAGGATTTTTTTTAATTATTTTTTTGTTAAACTGTCCCAGATTCTTTATTATTGTACCTGTCAACAATGAAGTTATCTGCTTAGGTATAAATTGGGAAACAACTATTGTCATAGGGATATGTCATAAACAAAAAGAAAAACATGAGGAAATACATAGATCTGATTGTACCTTGTGCTAGAATAATTGTTTCCCATTCCTCAATTATTTCGTTAATTATTTATTAGAAAGGATATTCCATGGTTTTAATCTCTCACTCTCTCTTTATTTATTTATTTACCTTTTTGTTTTAGGAAATTGATCAACCTGCACTGATACCACATATAGCTGAAGCCAGCTCCTTAAAATATCCTTACGAGGTCCTTTTCAGGAGCCTGCACAAGCTGCTTATGGATACTGCAACTTCTGAGTACCTTGTCCCTCTGCTTCTTGATTTTGTTATCTAAGTGAATGTTAAATCCCTCATTTAACAGACATTGACTCTTTTTCTCTCTGTCCTGTAGGTATCTTTTCTGTGATGATTTCTTTGGGGAAGAATCCATATTTTATGAAATTTTTGCAGGTAATTCTTTTTATCACTTATACAATTGAAAGGTACTAAAAAGAGGCTAAGTACAGCAGTAGGTATACAGAAGAAACACTAGAAAAGGCAAAAATAATGTATTTTTGACTCAAAGCACTGAGGATTTTCATATGGGTTGGATAGTCACTCATACAAAAGAATTTTGTTATATGCATTTATTAGAATAATCCTTGTCATGTAATCGAGACTGTCCATGATTTGAAGTTTTCAATCTTGTTGTTTGACTGATAAACATGGGAATTGTCACTGCCTGGGGGAAGGCAAATACATGAAAGTTTATAAATTGACCTAGTTTGGTAGATCGTTATCATATCTGTCATAATAAAGAGAGATTGTAATAGCTTTTCCTGTTTCTTATTTGATATTTCAGGTCCATTTGCAGTCATTGATGAACACTTCAATTCAATATTACCAAATTCTTATGATGCTATTGGTTTAATGCTTATGATTCGTATAATACACCAGCACCAGGTAGTGTTATAAGCTGTTGTAATTGAACATCAAGGTGTTAGTCCATTTTATGTATGTAGTTCTATTTTCAAGAAGTCATATCTTAAATTCTCAAACTGATACTAATTATCACTTGTTCACATATTACTTGGAGAATTACTTGATTTGAAATTTGTTTTAGATTTTGTGGAAATGGAAACAAATTGGAAAATTAGAAGTTGTTCCTAGGGATGCTCAATTTGATGCCAATTGTTATATGTATTTTGTGTCATTTTATGACATTTGAATTTAGGTAGACCAGCTTCATGCATTTGGGAATGTATTTAGTTCATCTTCAATTGTTTGCCAATCAGAATAAATGATAGCCTTTGAAATTGCAAAAATGCTAATTTTTTGGTGTGCTTTTAGATTCCATCTGTGTGGCGTCCACTGTCCAACACATCAATGTTTCTTTATTAGCAATCTTTCTGAATGCATTTCCACTGGTGGTTTAACAGTTTTTTTTTGCAGTTCCATCTGACTGAGTTGTCTTTTTCTTTAGTTTTGAGCATCCTCCATTGTCTAATGTGTTGATAATTGGGGTGTGCCATGCAGTATTTAGCGTGTTCAATTACACAAGGAAGCATGTCTATCAATGTTCTCTTTCTTGTGTGTTTTAGCTGGAAAATTGAAGCCCTTGCTATGAAATATATTCAAAAAGTTCTTGCCAGTCTATGTATTTCCTTCTTGAGAGGAGTAGAATAGGAGTGAAATTCAGTGGAGTACAACTAGGAAATTATTATTAGAAAAATGTTCATCTGATGTGTATTCTTTTGTCTTTTCTCTCTATTTAGCATATTGCTGCCGTGCCACAAATACTTTTCTGATCATTTTATACCAGTAAACTTGGTGTTCTTTCTCATCCTATGGTGATTAAAACTAGATCACATGTATTGGTTATAATAGTTTAAGCTGTTAGTTTATCTTGGTGTTTTCAAGTTTGATTGTTCGTAAATCTTATCTCATTACTGTGATATTGCCTCACAAAATATCTTTGCAGCATATTTGAGTTGTTCAAATTTTCACTGCTAGGAAAGAGTCTAATGTGGCTGTCTTTCACATTACTTTCTGAATTTGTCGCTGATTTCTTTCCTTTTCCTTTCACAGCTCATCATGTCACGGCGGCGGATCCCATGCTTAGATTCATTTTTAGATAAGGTCGATTATCAACAATACATTAAATAACAAGTGTGATCCCAACACGGACTAATTTTTAACTCAATTTGAGCAGGTCAATATTTCCCTCTGGCCTCGATTTAAGATGGTTTTTGACTTGCACCTCAGTAGTCTGCGTAATGCAAATGTGAAGACATTGTGGGAAGATGATATTCATCCTCATTATGTCATGAGGCGTTACGCTGAATTTACGGCTTCTCTTACCCACCTTAATGTTGAATATGGAGATGGGCAGGTGAGATACTCTTGAAAAATATTAGTTGTAACGTGTTATTTTGTTTGATTGTTTTGAAAAGGTTACTTAAAACAAATATACCTTTGTCTGTAGCTTGATTTGAATATGGAACGACTGAGAATGGCTATTGATGACTTGCTTACAAGGCTGGCAAAAATGTTTCCGAAGCCAAAATTACAGATTGTATTCCTGATTAATAACTATGATATGACAATTGCCGTTCTGAAGGTGAGAAAATATCTTCTAGCATTATTCTAAGTATAAATCGGCAAGTGGAGATACATTCTTGGCTCGCGAGAACAGATTTATAACAAGTATTTGCTTTTACAAGGAGTGCATATTTGCTCTGCTTGGTTTTTTTTGGAACATCATAAGTCCTTCGTTATTCTGTTTACACTCCATGTCTCTCTGTGTGTTTTCTTAATTAAATTGTCATTTGGATACCAGGAAGCTAGCCCAGAAGGTGGGAAAATTCAACTGCACTTTGAGGAGTTGTTGAAGAGCAACACTGCTTTATTTGTGGTAAGCACTCACTAACCATTAATTCTATATTTTGTTTGGATGCAAAATGAAGCTCTAGTGCTACTTATGGTCCACAAGAACTGCAAGGCGATAGTGTAACTAATAAGTAGAGCAAACTCTTTGGTTGTGCAAAACCTTCATATGTTAAATTGTTTGCAGTTAGCTTCATACCGCTAAATTTTTGTCAATTTTTTTTTTTTGTTTGTTTCTGTTTTTAACTCTTCAGGAAGAACTGCTTCTGGAGCATTTTAGTGATTTAATCAAGTTTGTGAAGACCCGAGCTTGTAAGTACTAGAACACTTTTACCTGTCCATATTCCATCATATAAGTAAATGGTCTGATTCGCTGGTTGTCCTATCAGCGGAGGACCAAACTTCTACAACTGAGAAGCCCATAACCGTTGCTGAAGTTGAGCCGTTTGTTAAGGACTTCGCAAGCAGATGGAAAGCTGCAATAGAGCTGATGCACAAAGACGTCATCACTTCATTCAGCAATTTCTTGTGCGGAATGGAAATCTTGAGAGCTGCATTGACTCAGCTGCTTCTTTATTATACCAGACTCTCGGACAGCATAAAGAGAGTTGTTGGTGGGTCTGCACTGAACAAGGATCTCGTGTCCATATCTTCGATCATGTATGAAATCAGGAAATACTCGAGAACTTTCTAAGTCACTGGTATGCTGCGCATTAGCTAAAGCATCATCCGGTGACCTAACCAGATTTTCGATCCACAAAGGCTGCCGTAGCCCACTTCAGCTAGTCGCATGAACTTTGGTGAGTATTTATTTGCTGGTGGAAACGGTGAGAAAATGAAACAAAGGTTACCATGCACAGGATAGAAAAATGATAGCGTGATTTTGAATACTGTAAACAAATTTTGGTATCATCTCTGCAGTAAATACCGAATGCTTGTGACCTTTTCTACATAAACTTGCATTGACCTCCAATGATTTGATTTGATTTGATTTTTGTTGCAGATGATTTGCAATTGAGTTTGCTCTACATCGGAGTTAAAAAGAGATCCATCCCATTTTCTTGGTTTTGGTTTTGGTTTTGGTTATATTTTTTTTATTATATTAATATTACATGGATATAAATCAAACTCTTCTCAAAATTTAACGTGGGTATGGAATTCGAACATTAAATTTTTTGTACCATCTCAAGCCAACACGGTCGATTTCGGCAAACATTGGCATGTTTTACAAGGAAAGTTGGGACATTTTTTAATTGATATTCCATTTTTAGTTGAAACATACAGGTACAAGAACTTTTGAGAGCTTAGCAAGAAGCTGCTTCTTTGATTTGGATTGAAAGTTTAAATGGCATAGCTACATAATATAATTGATATGATAGAGAAGTTCAAAGTAATGTGTATTATTAAAAGCGGATTTGATTTTCCAACAGTAGAAAGCAACCTCGAAATCCGAGGAGATAAGATTGAAAGATTACGTGTCTGCTAGTGGGTCCAGTCCAAAGACAATGTGGTCCATAATTGACCCAAATGGGCCCTAGACGTGTTACTGCTATAATTTTGATACACTGTTTGCCATTTCTTATCAAACATTGCAGTATGGTCGAGAAATTTCTCGGTAGCAAAAAAATTTGAGAATAATTAGCTAAATCACCATGGAAAAATTCGATTACATAAAATTAACATTCTTTATCATGGGAAAAAGTTTGAGCGGAGAATTAATAAGTAAGCATATAATAGTAGTAGTATCAAATTAATTAAAAGCATAGAGATCATCGCAGTAAGTAGCATAGAAAGTTCATTATTCTCTCAACCACCATATGGATGGAGAAAATGAATCTTGTCCTAGCACCTAGTAACATCCTTAGTTACGTACAATCCAAACCATAGACTTATACAGTACCATAAAGAAGAGTATCAAAGTTCATCTCCAAAGTAAAAGTTCCAGCAGAGATCAGAATAGAGAGAGAGAGAGAGAGAGAGAAAGAGAGAGAGAATGACCTAAGTCCTAACCATGGTTGATTGGTTGGTGGGTGGGGTTAGAAGAGAAGAATCCAAGGGAACCAAAATATATCCCAAAGATTACATGCAAATGCTTTTTGAGCTCCACATCCATTCACGGAGTTCTTGAAAAAAGATGCAAAAAAGAATTATACAAAACTATCCCTCCTACAGTTAAGAGTGTTTTGTTGCTAATACTCCAAAAGTTTAGCCACAATGAATTTACAAGAAGAAGAAAACAAACTAGGGTTAGTAAAAGGTTTTCTTCCCTTACCCTGAGGGAAAATCAGTTGTTGTTTTAGAAAAACAGACATTATGTGAGATTTTGGTAAAAAGAAAGACAAAAAAACATGAAAACATTTTTATAAAAACATGGTGACTGTTGCTACCCTAGTTACTACATGGTCCTAGCTCTAAATCCCTAAGACTACATGTTAATGCACAAAAAAAATCTTTGGGCTTGCCAATGCCCCTTTGATTTTTGCTAAAATTGCCTCTTCATCTAGAGGTTGATTGGCCAAAGTTGGAGGGATTAGCCATATTTAAATACAACAAGGTTTGCTATTTGTGCTGTTGAATTTACAATTTTCGCAAACCATTTTTTCTTTTTCAATTTATTAGCCTTTCCTAGGCTAAATTAAAAGTTACAAAATGATTTGTCTTCCTTAGCCTTTCCAGAGGCTAAGAATTTACCCCAAAAAAAAAAACCATTCCCAACTAAAAGCTGATATTCCAAACAGCTTAAGCTGGTAATTGGATACATTTGGTTCTCTTCAAGGAACCCTTGCAAGAAAAAACATGCATGACCATCCAAATTTTGGATGTGGGTTTTTGCTCCTATGGGGAGCACGTTTCTTTGGTGTGTGCAAAAATGTCCAAAGTTTTCCATGCAATTTTGGACATTTTGTTGTGTGTTAGAACAAGAGAACAAGGGATGAGGGAAGAGAAAGAGAACCATGGTTAGGCCAAAGGTTTTTGCTTGATGATGATGACGATGATGAGAGACTTCAGAGAATTGCATGCAGCTGAAGATATAGTGAAATTTGAAGAAGAATATCTGGAGTAATCTGAGATGAGACACATGGATCACTCTAGCGATGTGGAATTGGTACATTTTGTAGAGCCACATTTGTCACGCCTGTGGCACGGCAAAACACACTGTCAAAAATGTCAGTACTTCTTTCGTTCCAAATCCTTATTTGAAGGCAAAAGCAAATAAATCTATCTTAGGTCAAAACTTTATGGATAAATAGTGAGTGAAAAATAGTTAGATATAGCTAGAGCCTAAACTACTGAAGAAGGAGAAGGAGAAGGAGAAGCTGTTTGTACAGTACAAACCTGATTGCAAGGCCGGAGTAGGAGCAAGAGACATTGGGGGACCGTAGTGCTGAGGGTAACCCGCAGCGGCATTGATGGCGGAGTAGGGAAATAGGTGGTGGGGATACTGAACGCCGTAGCCTTGGCTAGAAGTATAACCGGTGGCGGCGGCTGCCCCGCTTCCTTCTCCGAACTGAAGATAAGGGTAGAATGCTGCCGCTGCGCCAGTCATCATTCCGCCGGTTGCTGGGCCATTTCCGTACATGGGATATTGAGCAGTTGCTCCACCATAAATACTGTAGTAGCTCTGAAGTAAAAAATAATAAAAACAAAGGCAAAATTAGAATTCATAAAGGACGGAAATGGGTCATTTGCATTACTATATGTCAAGTCAAAAATAATACATTTTTTCCATGTTCAAGTATTTGACACAATATTACTCTTTGTTGGTAAGAAGAGATAATAATAATAATAATAATAATAATAATAATAATAATGCAGTACGATAGAGAGTGAGTGGAATGAAACTTTGGAAGACTGTGAAAGTGTAAGTGACAGAGAGGATGGAATTAATGGACCACAAGGTTCCAAAATTCCATTGAATAAAGCTACCACATGGCATGATATATATAGTAGCACAGCTGTAAATTCACTTTACCACCTATTCATTCTTTCAGACAATCATTCATTCATATGGCTTGTTTCATATATATATATATATATATATATATATGAAAGTAATGCATCTATATTCTTCATCTAGTGTCACTATATTTTCTACAAAGAAAATCAAATTAACATTAAATGTGGAGTTGATAAAACTAAAAAAATATGCAATACATAACTTCAATGCTGATATCATGTTACTTAAATGTTTGATCCAAAAATTTCAACTATTGTATATGTCATAAGGATTGGTGTTAGTATTTAAGACCATGTCTAATAAAAATTAAAACATTCAACTAACACGTTGTTACTAATTAAGAAACAAGCATTTACTTGACCTAATTTTTATCTTTAAAGGAGGATATTGCTCAATTGTAATGGAAAGCCTTGTTTCAGTCGACAATTTTGGTAGCCAGTCCACCTCGTAGGATTATTATTATTATTATTATTATTATTATTATTAGGGTTTGAGTTGTAGATAAAAGGTCATTGTCATCCGAGAAATGTAGTAAAGAAATAGGAAAAGGAGAATTTTGTACAAACCGTAGGGTAAGTGTAATCTGGTGAGTATGGAGAGTACCTGCAGTAATAGTGTTACGAGAATTACAGAAGAAAAAAAATACAAAGTTAGATTTGGAAGCTTAATTGTGATAGATTGTGAAACAAAAATAATTAATGAATAAAAGAAGTCTACGTGAGCTCAAAATGTGTGAATAGTGTTGGGTAAATAATTGCAAGACATCTTTAATAATTCAAATGCGTCAAAGCACATGCATGTTTTCAATTATGCATGCTTTCATTCTGGTTTACATACGAAAAAGCTTGTGAGAGAGATGATGATGAATGAGCATGCTTGAGTTGACATTAAACCCCAGCCTGACGGGTTTGGTTGAGTGTTGTGTGCGTGAGTTGGCAATGCACGTGCATGCAGGTTATTTCATATGCATATGCAGAAGAGAGAGAAAGAGAGAAAGTGAGAGAGAAGTTTAAAAAAAAAAAAAAAAAAGGGAGGAAGAAAAAAATATATATACCCATAGAGATTGTAAGGTATTCCTTGTTGGATAGCATAATGAGGGAAGGTTGCAGTAGTTGAAGGAAAAGTTGTTCCTCCAAAACCTGCAGCAGCACTCTGTAAAGAGCTCATTACCCTAAAGTTATTTCTTCCTGCTCCTACTCCTCCTGCCAACCATTAATTATTTTATTTAATTAATTAATTCATTTTTGCAACTACAAAATCATCTTTCTCAATTAATCAAACTCATGCAGCAAGCCCATAATAATAATAATAATAATAATAATGCAAGATGAAAAAGTTTATATTTGGTATTAACCAAAATGTGAAAACAAAAATGACCAAAAAAAAAAATGGAATGCTATCTTTTTATATTGCAGACTTACGAACTGTACTGAAATTGTATTACTTTTTTTTTTGTCCATTTAACAAGACAGACTAGGGCAGAAAACAGGAAACTTTCTATATTTGGAGGAATATTCAAGCTCTGGATTTGACTGAAAATGTGTTTGCTGATAAGAGAATATTTTTGTTTTATTTATTATTGGTTTTAGAAGCAAAATATATAATGTAGAAGATAAATTCAAATAATAATATTAAATGCAGCCAGTAGCTGGGAATATCCATAACCCATTAAGCTTGCTTACCGAGTTAGCATCTTCAAACAGTGATATGAAAGATTGAAAGATTTCATGAAACTTTAACTGGATCTGATATGTGAAATCCATATCTTCATATACGAATTATTCAATAAAAAAAATTATAATAATAATAATAATAATAAACTTGCCATGCTTTGGTGTTGAGGGCTTTGATCTCTGAACTCCCAGACAAGCAAGATTGCAATTAGCCCTTCTTCCATCTATCACAGGAGCTGCATCAACACAAGCTTTCATAGCGGCTTCCGGTTCACGAAAAGTTACCTAAAATAGAAACAACATAGATTCTTCATGATAATACAGTGAATACATACACATACATAAAATAATACATAACTTCGTTCTCGCGAAGTTTCTCAATGTTTTATCAAAAACCCTTGTCTAGATCTTTCATTTGGAAGAAGATCTAGTACTAAAAACAATGATCATCATGAATATAAGCCAAAATAAAGATGAAAGAAAGAAAGAAATCGAAGAATGAAGGAAAGAAAGAGGGTATACAAATCCATAGCCTTTGGATCTGCCAGTAGCCTTATCAGTGATGACAACAGCTTCCAAGATTTCACCAAACTGTTCAAAATACTTCTCCATGGTATCCTTCTGAGTTTCCCAAGCCAAACCTCCAACAAAAACTTTTGTGTAAGTTGTATCACCAAACTGACCTACTCCCATATTTGCAGCTGGAGTCATCATCTCTTTCTTCGTTTCTTCCTTGCTTCCGATATTGATGCTCTTCCTATAGCTTGATATTTTAATTTTCCTCTCTTTTATTCACTCTCCAATTAAAAAGCCAGCCAAAAAAGCTTTGTGGTATATATATTTTTGTGGGTTAAGTAGTAGGAGGTAGGGCTTGGTTGCAAAATATAGATCAATATTAGATCTAGATGAAAAAGGCCCACTTGGGTTTCGAGGGATTTGGCTTCTTCCCTTAGTATCTAGAGATTTTGGAGATGAAACTGTTTGTGAATTGTGATCAAAGAGAAAGAGATGATTAGGTTGGAGAGAAAGAGAGAGAAATGGGAGGGAATTGAAAGAGAAAGCAAAAGTTGCAAGAGAAAGAAAGGATAGGAAGGCAAAGGAAAGACGATATCATAATACGGACGTGAATTATATACAAACCGCCCCCACCTCTTCACATTCACAAATTCACTCTTTCCACTCGCCTCAATCTCAATTGCACACCTTCTCTACGAAATTCTTAATCCGACCTCCTAAGGTTTGTCGCCATGACAACATAATACTCCACCCCATATCCTATCCTCGTTTCACACAAACTAAAAATATGAGATTAAACTTATTACATTATCAATCTTTAAACATCATAACTACTTCATTGGAAGAGAAATTATTAAAATTATATATGTATTTTAAAAAAATATATATTATTATTAAAAAGTAACTCAATGTATATATAATAATTAAAAATATGTTAAATTAAAAAGAATAAAAAATAATATTTTTTTTAACTTTTCACCACCAATAATTAACATTGAATGTAGATAAGCAAAATTAGTTGCCTATAAACATTGACTAACATAAAATATTTTTGTGCTAATAATTTTTATCTTTTTAATTTTTTATAATTTTGAAAGGTTATGGGGTCTCGATAAAATTATCATTTTCCATAGTTGAATCTCCACGCGGGGAAAGTGAGCGTCAGGTTTGATTCTGGCGTATTATTATGTTTTGTCGTCGCTGTACTTTCTATTATTTTAAGGTCAGTTGCGAAATGACCACGTAGGGCGACGAATGTTCCAATAATTACTAGAAAGAAGACTATCAAGGGCAAGGTCCGTAGTGGCAGAAACGGAACGGAAAAATGTAGGAACGGAAGGAAATAAGAGCATGAAATCACGCGGGAGGTCAACGGTCAACGATGGAATTGCTTATATGTAAAGGTAATGATTCCACGTAATCTCCCTCCCTCCTTTTTTTTTTATATATTTTTTTATTGTAGAAAAACAAATAAAGAAATTGTTTAAGGTTATATCTATATATATATATATATTGTATTTTTCATTCAATATATTAGAGGGTAGTTTTTTTTTGAAAAATAATTAATAAAAAGTAATAATTAAATTATTCTTTCAAATTTACAAAAAAAAAACTGACATTATTATTAGTTTTTTTAACTTTTTTTTTACATTAAATAAGCATATATAACCTAATTTATAATATTCATAATTTTTTTAACAGTTAACCATCTTAAAAAAATTAAAAATTAAAATAATTAATATTTATCTATTTTTATTTTTAATTTATGTCCTGATATACCATTATTTTCATAATCTTGTATTTAAATAAACAAAAAAAAAAGATTGGTTTAGATTAAATTTTTATTTTTATATCTTATGTTCATCTACATTCTTTTATTTTATGGGATATTCAGTGGGATACCATGTAACCTCATTTCATCTACTTTAATCTTTATAGTATAAATCGATTGTCATTTGATAAGGCTTTTGTTGTTATGAATTAATTTCTTAGTCATATTAATCCTTAATTGGATGAAGTGTTGTAGCTTAGAAATCTATTTATATAATATTTAAAAGAATAACAATAAAAGTATATTATTGTTAATAATTATATTTTTTAAATTAAAATTTTTTTATTTATAAATTTTTGTTTTTTTTATGTGAGTAAAAAAATACTTTTCCATCTATAAATTTTTATTCAACTTTGGTACGAAAAAAAAAATAAATTAAATGAAATAAATAAGTATACAAATATATACATTAAAAAATGAATTGAATAAATAAATAAATAAATATATATTTTAAAAAATAAAAATTAAGATACAAACAATTTTGTATTATCAAAATGTAAATTAAATAATTCTTCATTGGATTAAAAATAAATAAAGTTAACCCATCAATCATCATGGTGGTCACGAATTAAAGAAGTTACCAAATACAATTGTATTTAAAAAAAAAAAAATTATAGACAGAGACTAAAGGATTCTAAATCATCGAGGTGCTGGTTTTTCATAAACTAAATAATTAAAATAATTTAATTATAAAATTAAAAAGATTATCTCAATACATTTTCTAGCTTAATTATAAGATTAATACTGATCATTGATTTAATTAAAAATGATAAGGTGGTTCGACACATATACACTTTGAAAGGCATATTTCATCTAAATTTTCATGCACCAAGTTTTTAAATCAAATTAATCTCATCAATTACAATTTCCATTTTCTTCTTAATTTGTGTCATGCATGTTGTCACATTCCAATTTACCAAAAACGCTACGGCGGTTGTAATGTTATTGTTGTTGTTGTTGTTGTTGTTGTTCAGGCCAGATAAATTGCTTAGTTTGTTGAACCCCTGAGTAATTAACATTTCATTAACAAGCAATAAACGTGACTAATTGTGGTAACCATATTTTCATTGCTGCCCACATCATGAAAATTACTAATTTTCTTTTATGTAAAGATTTAAATATAGTGAAAATTATAAATAAAATAGTTTTATTATGTCAATATAACTAAC